>CM053585.1:19746035-19778272 GCA_028646515.1 Pseudochirops corinnae
TGGGGGGGGGGGGGAAGGGAGGGGAGAAAATCTGAAACCCAAGTGATTGTGGAACTGAATCTTGTAAATTAAAAGTAAATGAGTAAATAAAAAATAAATTAAAAAAAAAAACTTTAAGTTGGTGCCCACTCTTCCCTTGTATGTGCATTCCCTGTATATATTTGAAGGAGAATACATTCAAGGTTTGTGGGAGGAATATTTTATAACTGTTCTTATGGCTCCATCTTAGTAAATGCCTTGGCTAAGATCTAATTGCATCAAATGAATGACGGTTACTGGAAAGCACTCTGGTAGGGGCTCAAGAAATATACTCCAACCTTAAGGACCAGTCACCCTTTGAAGACCCAATCTATGAGTGTGAGAGAAAGTTGGAGGAAAACCCCAGTTAGCTTGTTACAATAATATAATCTCTAGTGCCCACTTCACAAGGTTGTGAGATTTGAACGAGATAACATGTAAGCACTTTGAAGAACTTAAAATGTTATATTAAAGGCAACTATAGTTGTAAGTACAGTGTATCTTTCTTATAAATACCCTCCCACCAGTTAGTGTTCTATGTATTTTCTTTTAACCAATAAATAAGTTAATACTTTTAATCATGTTACAAATCTCAGTATATGAGTGTATATTAGTACCACATTATTATTCTGTCACTGTCTGGTATAAACCCTGCTTCTGACCACATTAACATTCTTCTTCGGCTCCAGACGGTGGGTGCCTTGCTATTGCCTTTCTACTAAGTTCACAGTCCTTTGCGTAGAATCTAAGGTCCCACACAATCTTTCACTACCGTGTTTCTAGCCTTAACTTGTATTATTGCCTTCACATAGTTTACATTCAAATTTAATCAATCAATTAATTCAAATAGACAAATGATGCAGCATAAAACAAGGCAAAGAACGTAGATTTCTCAACCTAAAGATAGTTCTAGAAGCTTAACTTTGCTTTCTTGAAAATTTCTGGAATGCGTTATTAAAGGAATGAATGATTAAAGAGGAAGCAGTGATCATTTTAATGCAGCACGGATTCTTCAAGAATAAATCATCTTGATTGTGGCTTCTGCTGGGTCCGTGGCACGCGGAGGTTCTGCTGCGCACCCTTTTTTTCCCTGCTGAGCTCCAAGATGCCGTTGGCCAGGAGTCTTATGCCTGGTCGCCCTACCGCTTCACACCCTTTGGACCTTTCTTCTCTCCCCCACCCCGTCTCCCCTTCCTGGCGGGGGTGGGGCGTGGGGGAGTGGCGGTTGACACGGTTGGCCTGAGTTCGTCAGCACCTCCCCTGGACTCTTCACCCCAGCCGCCCCCTGAGTCCGGAGCCAGCGGAGGGATGAAGAACCCTCCTAATTTTCTGCGGGGGTGAAGTGGTGGGGGCTTGGGACTGGGCTTCAAACAGTTCGGCATCACCACAGCGAACGTTCCTGAGCAAGCAATAGAGAATTTGCCAAGAGATATATCTACTGGAACTTGCGTGGTTGGGTTTCTGATGAAAATGGAGATGCCCGTGAGATGGTTTTAAGAGTAGGGTGGAGCCTCTACTACAAGAATATCAACCTATGGGAATTCCCATTATACACCCCTCCAAAGAGGACTTCTATGGGGAAAGCCTTAGTATAGTCATTATTAGCTACATCAAACCACGGAAAAACTTTAGTGAGGTTGATGCCCTTATTTCAGCAATTCAAGATGATATTGGAGACGCTAAGAGACGACTGGATTTACCAGAACATTTGAAACTCAAAGAAGATGATTTCTTCCATATGCACTGCCACTGATGGAAAGTCATTTTATTTACTTGTTCATTTTTCCCTTGTATTCCACTACTCCTTTTTATTTTTATTTTGCTTTTTGGAGGGCAACTGGGGTAAGTGACTTGCCCAAGGTCACACAGCTAGTAAGTGTTAAGTGTCTGAGACAGGATTTAAACTCAGGTCCTCCTGACTCCAGGGCCCCTGCTCTATTCACTGCACCACTTATCTGCCACTCCACTACTCTTTATCATTGCTGCAGCCTTGTATTCCATTATCTTAAGAACATTTTCGCAATAGCTGTGAATTAGTTTATACAATACAACGTAGTTGCCATTTTATGCTTAAATTAACATTGCATTAAACCTGTCATGCAGTAGTACCATGTTGAACTTTTCAGAAGCTTCCTGAAACGAACTAAAGTAAAAGCAGAGAGCATAATGGGATTTTAAGGTTGGTTTATTGGTTTGTTTGTTTGTTTGTTTTATGATGGAAATACATGTGACATAAGTAAAAACTGCCTGGTTTAGCTCTAAGTCATTTGCTGCAGATGAGAGCAGAGATGACTGTAGTGGCTACAGAATCTCTATGAGACTTCCAACAAATGCTACTAGACCTAAATGCCATGGAGAAGTAAAATGCATTTGGCAGTGAATCTTTGTTAGTCTAATGCTCTGAAAGGAAGAAACAGTAGGATTCGAATTTGATATGTGTGGTGTAATATATTTTGTCTGTTAAAGATGAGATTCTGTGAAACTTTATTTTATTTGGGTTATTTATTAAAAAGATATTTCTTATTAGAGTCATATTATTGCCTTGCTTTCCATTTTATTTTTATTTTCATGCCCTGAATTCTAACATCAAAGGTACAAAAGAGAATGTGGGAGTCATAGGCACTCCAGTTGGTGTGTGAAAGATGAGTTCTGAGGGGAAGACAAGCTCAATATGAGCCAACGGTGTGTTGGGACAGTCAAAAAAGTTGATACCACCTTGTATAGCAGTGAGAGAAGCATAGGGTGCAGGGAGAGGTGCCAGGTTTTCTGTGTTTGTTTTGTTAAGGCTACATCTGGGGGCATGTTCAACCTATGGTATTTGGGGAAGGCCATTGAACAGTTAACTCTTTCTTTAGAGGATGGTAACTGGAATGGTGAGAGGACTGGAAACCAAGTATGAAAGGACTGGAGATATTTAACCGGTGGAAGAGAAAATTCAAACATAATTTCTCTTCTCTAGAGTTTGAAGAGTTTTCAGGTGCAAGAGGGATCAAAGGTGTCTTCCTTCATCCCAAAGTATAGAATTAAAAGCAATAGGTAGAATTTATAGAAAGAAAGATTTCAATTCAACATAAACATTGCTTAATAATTGGAGCTGTCCAAAATATTTAAAGGGCTTTCTTGAGTAACTAGATGATGCACTGGATAGAGCATTAGGCCTGGAGTCAGAAAAACCCGAGTTCAAATCTGGCTTCAGACACTCATTACTGGTGTGTTTTGTTGTTGTTGAGTTGTTTTATAGTCATGTCCAACTTTCCGTGACCCCATTTAGGGTTTTCTTGGCAAAGATACTGGAAGGGTTTGCCATTTCCTTCTCCACCTCATTTTACAGATGAGGAAACTGAGACAAACAAGTTTAAGTGACTTACCCAGGGTCACATAAGTGCTAAGTGTCTGAGGCCAGATTTGGACTCAGGAAGACGTGTCTTCCTGACTCCAGGCCCAGTACTCTATCCACTGTACCACTTAGTAGTGTGATCCTAGACAAGTTACATTGTTTGCTTCAGTTTCTTCATCTGTAAAATCATGATAATAATAGCACCTGCCTCCAAGAGTTGTTGTGTTGATAAAATGAGGTAATAATTGCAAAGCACTTAATATAGTTCTTGGCACATAGTAGGTGCTATATAAATGTTATGTATTATCAGCGAGTTCCCCTTCATTGGACATCTTTAAATGAAGGGCTGAGATATGAGAGGTAAAAACAGGTAACTCTGGACCCAAGTACTTTGTTGCATGGTTTTCCCTTCATAAAACCATTCATAGACACAGCCCTCAATCTAAACTGCATTTAGTTCTCTTGATCCCAACATTTATATTGTTTTAACATTGTAATTTATTATTTATTTAGCAATATGATATCAATCATACATGTGAAATTATGTAAAGCATGTTTCTATATTAGCCATATTTTTAAAAAAGAAAATAATACTTCAATTTGCCCTAAGAGTTCATTAGTTCTCCCTCTGGAGGTGGATAGCATTTTTTTTCATCATGAATCCTTTTGAATTGTCTTGGATCATTGTATGGACAGAGTAGCCAAGTCTTTTATGGTTGATCATCATTACAACATTCTTGTCATTGTGCACAATGATCTCCTGCTTCTTCTCACTTTATTTGCATGAGTTCATATAGTTCTTGTCATGTTTTTTCGGAAATCATGCCTGTTATTATTTCTTATACAACATTAGTAGTCCGTCTCAATCATATGCCACAACTTGTTCAGCCATTCAATAGATAAGCATCCCATTGATCTCCAGTTCTTGCCCCTAGAAAAATAACTGCTGTAAATATTTTTGTACATATAAGTCTTTTTGCTGTTTCTTTGATCTCTTTGGGGTATAGACACATCATTTGGTATTACTGGGTCAATGTATAGTTCTATAGCCCTTTGGGCACAATTCCAAATTGTTCTCCAGAATGGCTGGACCACTTTACTACTTATTCCACCAGCAGTGCTTCAGCGCACCTATTGTTCCCTTATCCCCGCCAGCATCTGTCATTTCTGATAGGTGTGAGGAAGTACCTTAGTCTTCTTTTATTTGCCTTTCTCTAGTCACTAGTGATTTAAAGCATTTTTTTTCCTATGACTATAGATAGTTTTCTTCTGAAAACTGCCTGTTTATATCCTTTGACAATTTGTCAGTTGGGGATGGCTCTTATTTTTATAAATTTGACTCAATTCTATACTTAGCATGTATTTGAGAAATAAGACCTTTATCAGAAAAATTTACTGCAAAAGTTTTTTTAATATTACTTCATTATCTCTGGTACCTTTTAGCATAATAGTTTCTCTGATTATATCTTTTAATTAGGTCAATTTTTGTTTCCCTTTATCTGAAATCATGATTGCTACCCCTGCCTTTTTTTTACTTCAGCTGAAGTATATTAAATTCTGCTTCAGCCATTTATTTTAACTCTCTGTGTGACTTTCTGTTTCAAGTGTGTCTCTTGTAAATAGCATTTTGTTGGACTCTGGTTTCTAATCCATTCTGCTATGTGCTTCTATTTTATGGGTGAGCTCATCCTATTCAAATTCAGTTATGATCACTAACTGTTTATTTCCCTCTATCTCATTTTTTTTCTGTTTCTTCCTCTCTCTCTTTTTATCCTTTCCTCAAAAGTCTATTTTGCTTCTGACCTCAGCCTTCTTTAATTGCCTCCCACCTTTATTACCCCCTTCTTTCTCTTATCTCCTTCCACTCCTATTCCTTTATTGTGAAAGGTACATTTCTATACATGACTAGATGTGTATTCCATGTATTCCTCCCTTTTTGAGAGTGAAATTAAAGCATTGCTTGCAACCTCCCACCATACCCCACTTCATTGTAAAAAAAACCAAACCCTTCCTTGCCTCTTTTATCTGAGAAAATTTCTAGTAGACTTTGTGCTTATACCTATTCCTTCCCCTTCCCCTTGCCAGCAAGGCTAAAAATGTTTGTTAAGAACATATCAGGAGGCAGTGTAATGGCAAGCACAGAAGTAGTTCACACCTTGTTTCAGCCATTGAATTAACACGTTGTTTCAGTTCAAGTTTCTTTTGAGCCTTGTAAGAAACTGAATTGTGAACCTCACAATTTGTGAACCCTAGAACTCATGAATTCCTGAAACAGGAAGGGGAGGAGCTAATTACCTATATAAGGAAAAGCACAAGCTGAAAAAATCAGAACTGAGAAGAGGACTCTTGTGCTGGCAGAGTCAAAAAGGAGAAAACTTGTGGTATCCTGGCACTGTTTGTCTGTTCTATACATGTTGATGTTTGTTTATGATACTTTGTACAGATGCCTGGGACCTTACTGGAAGTCCTGAAAGAAGATTTTCTGGTTGTATATTTACAGAAGTCCTGGAGGAGGGTTTTGGAGGTCATGGGATTTTGCTGATGATTTGTGCTGACCTCTTGGACCTTGTTTGTCGGTCTGTGTTGATTTCTATGTTGATGATTTGTGTTGAGTTCTCAGACCTTGTTGGTGAGTCTGAGATTATTTCACAGGCAGATAGTGAATTGATGATGGTGCCGGCAATAAGTATGAATATTATTGTGGCTCTGTTAAACTTTGTCTTCCCAGAAACAGGAACTATGGACTTGAGGTGGACTGGACACTGTGAGCTTCAATATGGAATGGGAACTGGTCAAAGAACTGGACAAGGAGCTCGACAAGGAACTGGGAGCTGCCTGCCTTTGAACCCAGGTGATGGTTGGAGCTGGGACCATGGAAAAGGAACCATGGAAGCTGAGAGCCAGCCTTGAGTCAAGCTGAAAGAAGACTTTACTTGGATACCATGTACTGACTGAGAAGATTGTGATTTACTTGTGACTGAGGGGTGGATGGCCTGTGTATGTTCCATTATACCTAAGAGGGTACTGAGTAGCGACTAATGGCTGAGTAGTGACTGATGACTAAATAGTGACTGATTTGTAACTTAGTGTGCCCTTTGGGTGGAGGACTCTGACCTTTTGTACTTTATGATTGAATGATTGAATTACTAAGTGATTAATTGACTAAATGATTATACTTTGTTCAAAACTATGTGATCACTTTGGTGAAAACTATGTGTCCATTTTAGTAATAAGCTATTGATTTATTATATCATTGTGAATGCTGTACCTTGATTTTCCTGGAATGATTTACTCTGATTTATTATTGAATAAATAGAGAGTTTGCTATACAATGTAATCAGAACCTTGAAAGCTGTTCACAGCAGCAGTCCTCTGGAAAGCTGGTTGTGCATGGCTTTACAGATAGCTAGGTGGCACAGTGAATAGAATGTTGGTCCTGGAGTCAGGAGGACCTGAGTTCAAATCTGGCCTCAGATACTTAACAGTTACTAGCTGTGTGACCTTGGGCAAGTCACTTAACCCCAATTGCCCTGCCTCTCCCTCTCCAAAAAAGCAAAAAAAAAAAAACCCGACAACAGAAAAAGAGCATACCACAGACTCAACTTTGGACCCAGAATAGTGCTAGGCAATAGTACTCCAAGAGAAGATCAGAGATCTTCTGGTCATAGGCCCAGAACAGCAGCAGTATAATTGCTCTGAACTTACTGAGCCTTTCAGCTACCTGACAGGAATACCTTAACTATTGTCTACTTCAGCACCTCTCAAGGACACGTCTACAATTGTGCTTCCTAGTTCCAAATCACGGCCTAGATCCCAGAAATCACAGAAGGGTAATACTCGAGCCATGACCTTGTTTTGATTTCATAGGACCCTCTGAAAGTTTGCTGCTCACTGGCTCAAGACACCCCCACTGAGCTTTCAAAAAAGCAATAAATGCCCTAAGAGCATGGCAGCAGCACTCCAGAAAAGACAGGCCAATAACATGCAAAACCTAGATCTGCAAGAATTGCACAGATCCTGGCCCTAACACCATGTCCTAACGTGGAAAGAAAGTCTGGAGGAAGAGAAGACACAAAAATGAAAAAGCTATTATGATGTCAGGGATGCTCAAGGCACAAACCCAGCAGAGGAGAATAAATAACTAGCAAACACTTTAAGCAAAACCTCAAATCAAAACACAGCTTGGCTACAAGATCAATGAGAATTCCTAGAAGGAATGAATCAAGTTTTTTCTAAGAGTTTAATTTATCTTATTAATTAGATGAAAGCAATATAGGAATGAACTGGGAATAAAAGAGAGCTTTGGGGGACATCCTTGGAAAGAGAATCAACAGCTTAGTGAAAAAGGTACAATACTTAAGTAAGAGACTTCCTGACAATTAAAATGGAACAAACAGAAATAAGGAATCCATGAGAAAAAATAAATATTTAAAAAAACAAAAGGATTGAAAAATAGAAGAAATTGCAATGAATCTTGTACAGTGTCAAAACCAACTGAAAACGTATCAAGGAAAAATCATTTTTGAATCATTGGACTAGAAGTGTAGAGCCAAGATGGCAAAGAAAAAGGCAGACACTCACCTGAGTCTCCCAAATTCCCCTCCAAAAACTTTACATTATGCAACAAAACAAATCTGGAACAGCAGAACCCACAAAAGGACAAGGCAAGCAATTTTTCTAGCCCAAGACAACTTAGAAGATTAGCAGGAAATGTCCGTTTCACTAGGTGAGAGTATAGTGCACTTCAGAGCAGGCTATGCTAATATAGACCTTCCCGTAAGAAATCAGCAGCAGACCTTAGGGGTGACCGACAGCTTCCAGAGCTCTCAGCCCAGAGGTAGTAGTAAGGCAGTCTGACAACTGGTAAGAAGAAGATTACAGAGGTCCCTTTTCAAGCATTGGGTTGAGAACTCGGTTGCTTCTGTATGTATGTTGTATGAATGTATATACTCATATATGTATCTGTTGTTTCCTCCCACAGAATGTAGTCTCCTTAAAGACAGACATTGTCTTGTTCTTTGTCTTTGTGTCCCCAGTGCCATGCATGTTGCTGGCACATAGAGGGGCTTAATAAATGTGTATTACTTGCTTGATTAAGCACTCAAACATACATCAACACTGAAACACGACCGTGGACTTGCAGAAAGACATCCTCGTCATCATTGATAGTAGATAGGACTTATTATCCACCATGAACTTCATAATTATTATCTCATTTGATCCTCACAACAATCCTGGAAAGAGGGTGCTATTATTATTCCTCTTTTATAGATGAAGAACTGAGGCAAACAGAGGTTAAAGTAACTTGCTGAGGTTCACACAGCTAACAACTAAGATTATATTTGCACTCAGGTCTTCTAGACTCAAGGTCCAATATGGTACCACCTAGGTGCCTCAAGAAGATGTGGATAAGACAGGAAGCACACAGAATGGATCAGAGGATTTGGGCCATTTGTGATCTGCTCCTATGAAGGTTTCATTCACATGGAAGAAGACATAGAACCATTGAAGTCTTCAAATATGATTCTGACATATCAGGATAAACAAGTGTCTGTGACTCTCTTGGTGGGAGAAGGTCTAAGAGGTTCCCTTGCCCAGGCATATCTCAACTAATCTAAATCTTGGTAGACAATCTTGGAGAACTTCCTGAGCCTCAAGGGACTTGAGACTTGCCCACAGCCATTGAGTGTCAGAACCTAGATTAAACCTAGGTCTCCTGACTCCAGCTTTAGAGCCTTCTACTATAGGGCCATGTCTTTATGACTTAGATAGAAGAAGAACCAAAGCAGGGGAAATAGCAGGAGTCAAAGCCTTGAATTAGGAAGGAGGAGAGAGAACATGAAGAAGAGAGTAGGATACGGTCTGGCTGGCATCAAGACAGCTCCTCATATCTACACAGAGCTTCTTCACATTCAGCAGGAATGAGCCAATAGCAATTGCAGTTAGTTCTCTGGAGCAAACTCTACAGAATATTCCAGTGTCCTTGAAGGTCCAATCGAATGTGTATGGGGGAAAAGTTATTTCTTCCCTCTTTTCTATTTGTATTCAAATAGTTTTCCTCACAGCCTGGCTCTAGGGTAACAGCTAACAGTAAGGCTTCTTCTGTGTCCATTTTCCCACTTCCTTTTGGGATTCCCATTCTGGGTAAATATGGACAAGGGAAGGAAGGATCTAGGATTTACACACACACACACACACACACACACACACACACACAAATTTCCCTCTGAGCTACTTTTTTTCCTCATTACAATAGCATCCCCACCTGACCTGCCCCAAGAGTTATGTTTTTGAGATTACTATGCACATATTTTTATGATTCTTGGTAACACTGCTTTCTTCTCCTACCCCATTCCCCAGTTTCTCACCTTCCAATGTAACACACTCGTGGTGCTGTAACCTGTGAAAAAATTAGAGAGTCACCAAAAAATGTACAAGTCAGAGTAGATCTCAAGATGTGGCTCTTGTATCCCCTTTTCTCAAAGCAAGAACACACTTGATTTCTGTCTATACCTTTCCCAGAGACAAGGACTGTACACCTCCCAAACCAGACTAGGAGTTGCCTATGCACAAAGACTGTCTCCCAATCAAAGCAATCATTCCACAAGGATGGTGCCTACTTCTCTCTCCTCAAGTAAAGCCTCCAGGACCTCTCCTTTGGCCAATGATCTTCAATATTCATTAATTTTTAAATGAATGAATAAAATTAAATGAATGAGAGGATAATTAGCAGTCATATCAATTGACAAGTGTCACAAACTCCTAGATCGGAACACTAACATGTTGGATGACCATCAGGATCCAGAAATAATAAGACAGGCTAGAAACATGGGCCAAAACTAATACAATGAAATGTATAAAATCACCTATAAAGCTTCTAACAGCATGGAAGCATGACTACCCAATAGTTTGTTTGAAAAGAGATCTGAGGGATTTTTACTAGATTGCAAACTCAGTTTGAGTCAATGGAATGATGTGGCAGTTGAAAAAACATGGTTTTAAGAGAAAAGCCCAATGGGGAAGTGATAATCCTACTGTCCTCTACCCTAATCAGCCCCCCATTGAAATAATATATTGTAGTCAAGACCACTTTCAGGAAGGACACTGGCGATGTGTAGCATATCAAGAAATCTACCATGATAGAACAGGAAGAGAATGAGAAATGATGTCATAAGACAGTTTGAAGGAGAGGGGAAGTTTGGCCGGGGGAAGAGAAGATTGGGGGTAGCTATGGTAGACTATAACATGGAAGATGAATTAAATTTATTCTACATGGAGGGAAGGTAGATGGTGGGGAACTTTTGTTCATATGATAGAATAAAAATTTAACAGAGTATTTCAAAAGTAGAGTGGGATAATACAGGATATGATGAGGTCCCCATTCCTTTTGAACAAACTTGAGGCAGGTTAAGCAAAGTTATTGAAGAACTGTTGTTCAATGAAATACAGTTTGGACAAGAAGGCCATGGTGGTCCCTCTGAACTCCAGGATTGTGGGATTCTATTGACAATGCTCTTTTTAACCAAGAAGCAAGTAACAGTTCTGTGGCTTATGCCCCAAAGGCAGAGTGTGATCTTATTTCTAGCCTTCAGCCCAGACTGAAGCCTTCTGAGGAATAACCAGGTTAGGTATCTTAGCCCAAAGGGAAGCCTGCAATTTTGCCCCTCTAAGCCAGAAGAGCCTTCTATCTCGCTCATAGTAGCTAAGTACAGCAGGAGTCTACAGAACCTACAACTGGTCAAATCTACAAACCTGCTGCCAAAGAGGGTAGAGATCAGACTTTGTCCTGGCTCAGACAACTTCAAGGCACTGAAAACTCACAGTTCCCTGACCTGAGCTGTGCTTGAGATCCTGAAAAAACAAGTCACTCAATACCCCAAGAAAGCAGCAGGACCAGACAAGATAATCCCTCCTGATTCGTGCAGTGCCCAACAGTAACACAAAGGTCAGTTAGCAAGTGGGCTTAAAGAGCGAGCAAACTCTCCTTTCCCCCCAAAAAAACATTTTACCATAAAAACTGCTATAGTGATAGGGGCACTCAAGACATAAACCCTCAAGTAGAGAATGGCTCCATAACATCTACAAGTGGAGGGGGCGGGGAAGAGAAGAGAAGAATACAGGAGAGGAGAGGAGGGGAGGAGAAGAGAAGTGAGGGAGGAGGGGAGGGGACAGAGAGAGAGATAGAGAGGGTACACACTTCTCCCCAAACTTAGGGACAGATTAAACTAGAATTCCTAAGAGATGAAAACAAAAGTGTATTAAAAGAGAGAGCTGAAAGAGATTTTTGAAAAATAAATTAGATCTATGAAACAAAAAATCTGAAATAGAATTAACAGCTTGGCAATAAACTGCTTGAAAATTAGAATGAAACAAATAAAAGTTAATGACTGAATGGAACAGCAATAAATATTAAAAACAAAATCTAAAGTCTGAAAAAAAATAGAAGAAAATGTAAGGTATAGCAAAACAGATTGAGGAGAGGGAATATAAGAATGGTTAGATTATCTGAAAATCATGACCAAAAAGAAAGAACCTAGACATTAACTCTCAAAAAATCTTAAGAAAGAAGACTTCAGATCTCTTAGACCTAGAGGGTAATGTGGAAATGGAAATCAAAGCTCTTTTTGTTTACTGCACCCTCACATAGTTGATAAAACAATGTCTCCTATCCCTTTCTGGTGTACTAGTCTTGTCCTTTTCCCAGTCTCTCTATATACACACCTGTCTTCATTTTCTTCCACATGATGAAGGATGCAGCGTAACTCAGTATCAGAATGACAACACCCAAGATGGTCATGGTCACAGTCCAAGACCTCTTTTTAGGATACTTCACATGGACTGTAGCAGCAAGAAAAGAGTATAAAAGGAAGACAGTTAATTTGAATGGAAATCTTCCAGGGGAGAATGGGGAGTATACCAACTGGGAAGCCTCCCCTCTTGGTATATTCTGGAGAAGTTAGAAGGGGAGGGATCAACAGAATTTCATGGCCAATCCTCCTGGGATGCAGTCCAACCAACTCAGGCTAAGAACTCACCAGGATATGCTTTCGGTGTCCCCAGCTCAATATGGTCCACTACACAGTCATAACCAATCCCCGTTTCCTCTGGTGGGAGCTCAATGGTGATTCGTTGGTAGAAAGTAGAATCAGCATTGGGTAAAGTGCCACTGGAGCTCTCCTTCCCAGCCACAATTATCTCTTTCCCCTTCTGCCAGTGCAACAGGATAGATCTGGGGTAGAAGCCAGTAGCAGAGCAGGAGAGGGTGGTGATGCCATCCACGGCTTCATAGTGGGACACAGTCACCTCAGGGGGCACTAAAGGTAAAGATCAGTAGAGAAGGTATACTTTGTAAATCTCAGTAGCATTATCTGTTCCTCTTGCTACTCTTTTTCTTCATTTCTCTTATTTCCCAAGCTCCTAGGACTTAGCAGTCATGAGGTCCTGGAGGGCAAAGTACTACATCATTTATTATATATTTTTTCAGTGCCTATTTTATACTTCTTCAGTGTCCTCTGCATACATCTGATCCTCAATAAAGGCTTGTTGATTTGTGACCTCAGACATTTCCTAACTGTATGACCCTGAGCAGGTCATATAACCCAGTTTGCCTCAGTTTCCTTACCTGTAAAATGAACTGGAAAAGGAAATGGCAAACCATTTGAATGATAGCAGTAATACCACCAGATTTCTAAACCAATTAAGAGATCAATCAAGTCTTGTCTATTACAATAGGATAAAAACCAAAATCTTCTTCAAAATGTCCTAATGTTCATGATTTTATCTATGTGTTTATTCCCTTCAATAATGAGGATCACAGACCCTCAAGATCACAAACCTGGCAAACAGATTCATAACCTGGCCAAGAGGCCTGCTAAGCAGTGGCATGGAACTTCAATTATTCAGATATCTACTGAACCTCTGTCTCTACAAAAAGCAGAGCAGCTAGCAACATGGTGGTTTGCTTTCGTGATAATTTCTTCCTCCAAAATATGGAAGAACCAACATGGAAAAATATTTCTAGATATTATTCTCACTAAAAATGAGTGATGAGCTGCTGAGGTGTAAGTGATATAAACGCTGAGAGGAAGTGACCACTCTCTCCTTGATTCTGTGATAGAAAATCTAGGAACTTGGGCTAGTCTAATGCCCTCTGCACTCTTGGAAGAGTAGATTTCAAAGGGTTCAGAGGAAAGCTTATCTCATGGATTAAAATTCTGCAGAAGAAGCCAGACCAGGAGGAAAGGGAATCATTCTAAAATGAAAATTTGAAGATATCAATGAAAACCATTCAGATGAAGGGGAAGAAGGGATTTGTTCAAAGAGACTGATATGGATGCATAAGTAACTCACCAACCAAAAGATTTTTTTAGAAGAAATATACCGAACACAGAATCTGGGGCAAGTAATAAAGGATGATGGTACTATCCTTAGAAATAGTGTCAGGGCTGAGATGCAGAATGAGGAAAGCAAGGTACAACAACAAAAAAGAAGGACTTTAAAGCAATATTAGGGGAAAGAAGATCCTCAGAGTAGGCATAGTATGATTAGTGCTGAGCAGATGGGATAAGGATCAGTCACAACAAAGAGGAGGCAAAGATGCTTATTTTGTTGCTCTTTTTTCTGTCAAGGATAATCACTTTTGCACTGGAGATGCGGAAACAAAAATGACCAAAGGGGGTTTGGAGCTAAAGATCAGAATGGGCAGATTAAGGGAATACCTGGCTTCTTTTAATAGTAGTAGTATTAGGAGTGGTGGTGGTGGTGGTGTTAGTAGTGGTAATAATAGTAGTAGTAGTTCAAGTAGTAGTAGGGATGGGTATGGTGGTAGTAGCAGTGGTTGTAGTAGTAAAATAGTAGTACTGGTGGTAGTGGTGATAGTAGTAGTGGTAATAGTGGTGGTAGTAGTAGTAGTAGTGGGAGGAGGAGGAGGAATTATATTTATGTAGCACTTCAAGGTCTGCAAAGAGTCTTAAAAATATTCTCTTATTTGATCCTTACCTGGTCCACAAGAGCACATTCCTGGGTCCTGAAAGTGCTAACAGAAGGAATCACTCATTTTCTGACAGCGAAGGCTATCAAATCATGGACAATGGAGCAGGTACCACAGGACTAGAGAAAAGTCAATGTTGGCATGATTTTTAAAGAGGTGTTTTTTTTTAAAAAAAAGATTCTGTAAACTGAAGCCAACAAACTTGACCGGGATTTCTGGGAAGATACTAAAAATGGTTCTTTAAAGAGATAATTGGTGGATATGTAAAAACGAAGTAGTGATTACAAGGAGCCCCTTGTTTTCATCAGGAGTAGGTCATGCCAAACCAATCTGATTTTCTTTCTTGGCAAAATTCCTAAGCTGGTGGATAAGAGGATTGCTTGAATATAGTTTACCCAGATTTAGGAAAGTAGCATGCTATACTTGGGGAAAAGATGGAATAAGGTAAGCTAGATAACAATACAGGCGGATAGATTAAGAATTGGTTGAATGGTCAGATCCAAATCAATTCAACAAACACTTATTAAACTGTGTGTTGTAAATTGTGCTAAGCACTGGGGATAAAGGAAAGGTAAAACAACATTACCTGAACTGAATGAACTTATGCTCTAATGGGGAAGACGATACAGAAGGCACTTGGGGGAGGGCATTAGATTAAAAAAATTTATATGAATGGTCCAATATTGATGTGGCCAGAGGTCTCCAGTGCAGTGCTTCAGGGATCTACACTGTACCTTTTGTTGTTTAACATTTTCATCAATGATTTGGAAGAAAGTGTAAATGTCATGATCATCATGTTTGAATGTGTCACAAAGTTAGAGGTGGGGGAATAATTAACACGTGGGATGACAAAGTCAATATCCAAAAAGACCTAGCCAGGCTAAAACAAGGTAGAATTCAAAAAAAGATTCATGTAAATTTTTTTTTCACTTTTTTTAGGGGGGTAGGGCAATTGGGGTTAAGTGACTTGCCCAAGGTCACATGGCTAGTAAGTGTTAAGTGTCTGAAGCTGGATTTGAATTTAGGTTCTCCTGATTCCAGGGCCAGTGCTCTATTCACTGTGTGTGGCTCCTGCCCCTGAATGGTTTTATATAACCAAATTCGCTATAGAGGATGGGAAAGTCATAGTTAAAAAGTAATTTCTCTACTTTAGAAGATGGGTCTTCATGAGTCATTGTTGCAAGGGCTGTTAGTTATTGAGAGCAAAAGATAGATGCAAAAGACATGTAGGTATTTAGTGTTTGGGTCTTGGTTTCCCTAACATGATGCAACCAAGCAGAACTTGTGCTTAGTAGGCATAGACCTAGAGATCTCAGGGTCACCTCAGGTCATCAGGGTCATCTCCACATAAAAGAATGATCAGAATCACACAGAATAATAATCCTCCTTTCTCTGGTGCTGATTTTTTCTTATAGCAATTAGAGCTAGAACCAAGACCCAGTTCTTTGATTTCTCCCACACACCAGGGCGTTGGCCACTATTGAGAAGATCAGAAAGGGTGGCCTAGATTTCCTGATAGGAAGTGGGTTAGAAGACCAAGTACTCACCATTCTTCTTTATATTGGAGTACTGCAGGATTTTCTTCATGGTGTTAATACAGTATTCTTGTATATGGCGTTCCCTCTGAGTGATCTGGAAGGTACTTCTCAGAATACTTTCAAAAGGCTGAGCCTCAGGCATCAAGGTAAACTGATTTTCCATCTTATCATCCAGGTGGCAAAAGTCTTGACCATCCACAGCAATCTGGATTTCGTTTCCCAAATTGTTGCTTCTCTCAATCTCACAGAATACAAAGACCTGCACCGTGCGGTTCACTGGAAGGGGTGGGGAGGATTGAAAGGTGACTGCACCTAGAGTCAGTAGAACCTAAGTATAACTCCTAGCTCTGATATTTACTATCTATACAATCTCAGGAAAATGACTTTACCTCTATTCCTCAACATTCTCCTTCATCAGATAGACATAATTGTCATTTCCCTTGTTACCTAAAGAGTTGTTATGAAGGAAATTATACATTAAAAACAAGATGGAAATGTGAATTATTATACTGATATCACAGGAAGTCAGGGAACTGTGGAATGTCCTATATTGTCAAGGGTTATCTTTTAGGGTCTCTAAGGATGACCTGTTTATGTCGATTTCTTGAGTTCCTAAGGGAGGCAGATGCTCCCTACCTATGAATAATCATGATCAAGGTAAGCTAAGGAATTGTAGTTAAGAAGGAATAGCTTAGGACCTTGATCATGTCACTATGGCCTGACCAGTTTCTTATATGAGCTTCCAATCACCTTATCTTGGTGCATTACTTATGAATTTGCACGGTGCCTTTTTTCTTGCAAGTAATCCCTAGAAAAGTAAACTGATGCTTTAGAGTGGGTGGAAGCAGATGGAAGTAACTACTGTAATTATGTATTGGAATCCAGTGGCCATGGCAAAACAAGAGGACAGATAATGGTTAGTTGGCTAGTTTATACAGCAGATCTCTGAACTCGGAAATCATGGAAGAACAGGGGGTTAATGGCTTCAAAGCGAAGTTCAATGACGGAGGCAATACAGTGGGTAGAGGAAAATGGTAACCTCAGGATGAAGACACAGGTCTCCCTGGAGTGCCTGGGACATAGCAGACCATTAATATATGTTTTTTGATTGATTTCTTGAAAAATTCTAGGAGAAGGAGTCAATGCTCTGGGAAGCAGATGAGATTCAATGAGAACCAAGACCTTCTCTTCTCCCTAGAGTGCCCTGAGATCCTGAACATTCAGTCCAATGGCCTGGCCTCCTAGAAAGGGGGTCACTGGGTTCAGTGCAGGCAGAGAGAAAAAAGGGGTAATGAAGGAGGCATGGGAGAAGGTAAAAGGGACTGACTTACCATCATGCTTGGTCTCGTTCTGCATCAACTTCTTCAGGAACCAGAGGACATTCTTCTCATGATCTGCTAACTTCTGCTGAGTCTTTGCTATGAAATTGGCCCCCAGGACCTGGGGGATCCAGGCCTCCTTGGCCATGAGCTGCTGCTTATGTTTGTCATAGGAGAACAAGCGAACATCATCCAGAAAGTCCACCATAAAGTGATCCAAGAGCGAACTTCCCGTGCCCACTGTTGTGAACTGTATCTCATGCCTGTGGTGAGCTGCAGGACAAAAAGGAATGGGAAGAGAAGAGGAGATCAGGTGTGTATTTGGGGAGTCCAGAACCCATGTGCCTTGTCTCACTCATCCTTTGTCCTCCTGCTTCCCTGGACCACCTCATGAAGAGAGTAGCCACAGTGGTTCGAATGCTGTATTTAGAGTCAGAGAGACCCCAGTTCCAATCCTGCACCAGACATTTACCACCTACTCACCCTGGACAAAGTAATTAACCTCTTTGGGCCTCAGTTTACTTGTCTATAAAATGAAGGGGTCAGACCCAGAAAGCTCCAAGGCCCCCTGAAGCTATGGCCTCTAACCATCAGGAGTGAAATTGGACCAGGGGGGAAGGTAATTCAAAATAGAATAAAATATACTTCCAATTAGTATAGTGATGGGCTCAGTAAGGGTAAACTGTGAAGCTGCATGTAGAGCAGCTCCCCAAGACCTCCTCTGAAGAGCTTTGATGACAGGGTCAACAGAAGCTGATTAGACCAATGTGGTTTGAAACCAAAATGGATTCAGAGCAAAAATCTGTGAATTCTGCCTCAGTTACTACCTAAACAAATCACTTTCCTTCCCTGGGATTCAGTTTCTCTTTTCTATAAAATGAGGACCTAGAGAGGATAATATCGAAGGTCATTAGATGTAGTAGGTATAATACTGGAAGCCCTGAGTTGAAGTCATATCTCAGACACTCACTAGCTGTGAGACCTCAGGCAAAAAATGTAACCTCTCTCAGCCTCTGGTTCCTCATCTGGAAAACAGGGATTATAGCAACTCCTATGAGGAACAAATGAAGTAGTGTATTTAAACCACCTTGCAAACTGTTGTCATTATTCTTGTCTCAGGTTCCTTCCAGTTATAAACCCTATTATTTTATGATTTTACATAAACATATTCACAGAGTGGTGGCAGACACTCCATTTAAGAAGACGAATACACACACATATACATATATATTCATATCTATACATGTACATATATGTGTGCACAAAACACACACATATGCATACATTACATATATGTGTATACACAAAAATCCATACTCAGTTGCCTCATTTCAACTTCAAGTTATGTGCATATCTTTTTAAAACCTGAAATGAGTATTTTCCAGGGTCTCTTTAAACCATCCTTAACCTCATTTCTTCTCACTGGAATTATTGTATTTGGGTCATTAGGATTTTATTTCTGAGAACAATCCATTCCTCTTAAGCCAACTTTGGAATTATCAGCCAGAGCATCCTACTTATTTTCCCTCTGGACTCTTTGAAATTTACTCTTCCAAGGTCCAAGACACATGTTATGCCATGCCAGAAGTTTCTGTCCTTAGTTATCCTAGTAATGGTCAACATTTATATAGTGTTTAAGGTCTGAAAAGCATTTGGCATCCATTCTCTTGTTTCATCCTCACAACTCTTGGAGCTGCATAATACAAGTATAATTATACCATTGTTGTTGCTCAGTTGTTTTCAGTCAGAATAGTTCCCAACTCTTTGTGACATCATCTGGGGTCTTCTTGGCAAAGATACTAGAGTGGTCTGCCACTTCCTTCTTCAGTTCATTTTATAGATGCAATTTTACAGATGAGGACACTGAGGCAAACAGCATTAAGTGACTTGCCCAGAATCACATAGTAGTAAGTGTTGGAAAGTAGATTTTATCTCAGAAAGGTGTCTTCCTGACTCTGGATCCAATACTCTATCCATTTTACCACCTAGCTGCCTCAATTATATAATACATACATGAATATACAATAAATCATATATACAATAGAATTATACCATATAGACATATATACCATATATAGACATATAAACATATATGTATAAACATGTGTATTATATATGTGTGTATATATATATATATGTACATATACATATACATGCATGTTTTTAAGGCTCTGAGGATGTCCCAAAAAGGGTAAAAGTCCTTGCATCAAAGAAACTTGAAATTGAATGGGGAGACAAGTGAGCAAATATGTACAAACAAGCTATGCACAGGAGAAATAGAACATAATTAAGAGAGACAAGGCACTAGAATTAATAGGAGTTGGGAAAGGTTTTGTGTAGAAGATTAGATTTTAGTTTGGACTTGAAGCCAAGGAAGCCAGTAGGTGGAGAAGAGAAGGGGGAGTATTCCAGACATGGGGGATAATCAGAGAAAATGCCCAGAGCCAAGAATGTCTTGTTCTTGGAAAATCCAAGAGGACAGTGTCACTGGCTCAAGAGTAGGTGGTGGGAAATAATGTATAAGAAGATTGCAAAGGTAGGAGGGGTCAAAGGGTTATGAAAGGCTTTGAATACCAAGCAGAGCTTTTGGTATTTGATTCTTGAGATAATAGGGAGCCACTGGAGTTTATTGATGAGAAGGTGACATGATTAGTCCTACATTTAGGAAAATCACATCGGTGACTGAATGGAACATGGAAGGGAGTGGGCAGAGACTTGAAATAGGCAGATCTGCCTGATGATATTACAGTAACGCAGGTATGAGGTGATGAAGGCCTGGTGGTAGCAGTGTCAGAGGAAAAGAGAGAACATGTTTGAGAGCTGTTGCAAAGGTGAATTCAACAAGTCTTAGCTACAGATTGGATCTGGAGAGTGAGAGATAGCAAGGAATCCAGGATGAAGCCTAGGTTGGGAACCTGAGGGACAGAGAGGATATTGTTGACTTCTATAGTAGTAGAGCAAGAAGGGAGAGAGCTTAGGGGGAAATAATGAATTAGGATATCTACAAGATATGGAGGATGATCCAGCAAAAGAGATCCAGAAGGTGAGAAGCGTCATGGAAATTTAGAGAAAAGTAGGAGGTCAATAGTGTTAGACGCTGCAGGTATCAAGAAAGATGATTGAGAAGAAGCCAAGTTTTTGTTCCCAAGGAAACCACTAGAATATCCACTGGCAATTGGATTTGTTCTTCATCCTTTCCTTTCTCCCCAATTATTTTAGTACTAACTGAAAGAAAGGGCGTGATATTACCCCAGACCTCCAATGACAGCCTTACACTCATTCTTGTGGGTGCCACTAATTACCTTGGGTTAGTTACTTGGTAACTCTGGAGTCTGCCAGGGTCCCACATCTTCACATTGTGGGAATATCAACTCTACTTCTCTCACTATTCTTAGACTACAGCTATGGAAATTGGATAGAAGTGACTCGTAGGCACATTTCATTTCAAAATAAAGCTTTTCTAACTAGAGATATACAAAATTGTAATGAATTGCCAGATAGTATTGAATTTAAAGTTGGAAGGCACCTCAGAGACCATCTAATGAAATTCATTCCTAATAAGAATTCAGACTCAGCCATAAGTCTCTGTTTAAAATCCTGGAATCAAGGGGAACCCACCCTTGATGGCAGCCAAGTCTTTTGGACAAAGCTCATTGTTAGGAAGGTTTATCCTAACATCAAGCCTAAATATACATCTTCAAAACTTCTACCCATTGTTCCTGGTTCTGCTCTCTGGGAACCAAGCAGAAAGAATCTAATTCGTGTTCCACTGAACATCTTTTCAAATATTTGAAGATAGTTATCATGTGACACCACTTCCTGCTCTACCCCCAAGTCTTCTATTCTCTGTTCTGAATATCCCCAGGTCTTTTAAAAATGCAATGAGCTCAGAGAATCAAAGAACACTTGGTAGGAGATGTTGAGGGGAGTGGCAATTCTTGCTCTGGTATGGGATTGACTTACCAGAATCAGATGAAATTGTTATTGGGAAGCAGTTAACAAATAAATAAAAATACAACATGATCTAGATAATGTGAATTTGTGGTTTTCTAAGTCATTATGTTGTCTTTTTCAGGGTTGCTATCCACCTTTTGGTGTCCACCTAGTCTACCAAACTCTCACCTGTGGCTCCAAAAAGCTGTAGTATGAGCAGCAGCCACATCCTGGTAAACCATTTCGGCAGATGGGCTAAACCAGTTTGAGGGTAATCAAGGGGTATCAAACCCATTGGTGAGTTAGAGGGGCATCTACTCCAGGCATGTGAAGACTTCCCCTGGTAGAATGGGCAGATGAGAACAATCTGTTCCAATGGCCATGAAGGCAGCTGAAGCAGGTGCTGTGGAGCACTTAGAGCTTGGTTAGACATCAAAGACTCGAAGGTTATCCACTGCATCTCAGGCCATCCCCAGTCATCTTGATTCTGTCCTGCCACTTGTCTGTGATGACTCTGGAGGAGAGAGTGAGGCCAGTGGCTTTATGTAACTCTGCCTCACTTGAATCCAATTTATACACATATTAAAAGGTATCGCCCCTACCATTTTACCATTATACCTGTCTCAAAGTCCTGTGGCAACAGGCAAGTAATAAAACATCAGGTGTAGATATGCCAGGAACTGTAGTCACAACCCTGCATGCAGATGGCCCAGGTCATAGAGCCTTTTCTCACTGGAAGCAGCAATGGGATTCGGCACCCCCCCTGGGTTTCTGAGCAGCCTTTTTAAGGATCACACTGCTCACTTCCTGGTGAGAGGAAGGGACTAGAAAAGGTGCCCTAAAAATTGTCTGCTTAAATGTAATAAAATTTCATGAATTGTAAGGAGAAGAGACAGACAAGATGTGAGAGTGATGGAGACAATATGTGATGCAGAGTGCTGGACTGATCACAGACTTGTCCTTTCCAAGCTAAATATTTGCATTCATCAAAAGCGATGCCCCCAAGACAAAATGACTACCAGAAGAATTAATGTTAACAAATTAGAGGCCTTCTCCAGAGCAGGAACAGTATATTGCTAACTTGGAAGGAAAGTTGAGCCAACACACAGTTGGCACCAGGGGAATAAAAAAGGAGTGGCCATCTTTCAGAGATTTGGTGTATAGCACTGCATTTGTTCATGTGGGTCAGAAAAGTTGCAAACACCAAGACTGGTTTGATGAAAATGATGTAGAAATTCAGAAGCTGCTAAGTGAAAAATGAGAATTCCACAGGATTTACCAGCAGGAGAGTTCATCCATCTCTAAGAAGGTAGCACTTAATTCCATCAAAAGTAAAGTACAAGCAAAGCTTAGAGAGATGCAGGATTCCTAGCTCAGTAAGAAGGCAAATGAAATTCAATTTTATGCTGATAGTAACAATCCAAAGAACTTTTATGATGCCTTGAAGGCTATTTATGGGCCAAAGACCTATGGTAATATCTCAACTACTCAGTGCTAATGGAGTCACACTGACTAGTGATAAGGACATGATCCCAGAGAGATGAGCTGAACACTTCCATAGTATTCTCAGCAGACATCATCAATCAATGCTGAGGCCACTGGCCATTTACCTCAGGTTGAAGTCAATCCCTCCCTAGCTAAAGCTCCAAGTGAAGAAGAGGTTTTGAATGCCATTAGGCTCCTTTCATATGGCAATGCACCTAGTGCTGATTCTATTCCAGCTGAGATTTACAAAGTAGGGGATCCTTTGCTCAAACAAAAGCTGACTGAAATTTTCAAGGTTATATGGTAAGAGGAGGTTATCTCCCTAGGAGTTCAAGGATGCCTCCCTTGTCAATCTCTGTAAAGATAACAGAAATTGATTGTCCTGTGACAATCACGGGAGGAGGGGGTGTCTCTCTCTTAGTCATTGTTTGCAAGATTCTTGCCAGAGTCCTCCTGAATAGGTTGATCTTTTACTAGGAAGATGGTCATCTACCTGAAAGCCAATGTGGCTTCAGAAAGGGCAGAAGAATGGTCAATATGGTGTCTGCTGCCTGACAACTCCAGGAGAAATACCCGGAGCAGAACAGAGGTCTGTACACAACATTTGCAGCTCTGACCAAGGCCTTTGACGCTGTCAGTCATGAGGGCTTATGGAAAATTATGTCAAAATTTGGTTGCCTGGGGGAGGCTTGGTGGTGCAGTGAATAGAGCACCAGCCCTGGAGTCAGAAGGACCTGAGTTCAAATCCAGTCTCAGACACAACACTTATTATCTGTGTGACCTTGGGCAAGTCACTTAACCCCAATTGCCCTGCCTTCCCCCTCCAAAAAGCAAAAATAAAATAAAATAAACAAAATTTGGTTGCTTGGAGAAGTTCATCATCATTGTACGTCAATTTCATAACAGCATGCTTGCCTGGGTTCTAAATAATGGACAATATTCTCATGTCTTCCCAGTGACCAACGGAGTGAAACAAGGCTGTGTGCTTGCTCCCATGCTTTTTAGCGTCATTTTCAGCCATGTTGTTGAATGCTTTCAATGAGGATGAGCACACCATTAAAGTCAGCTACTGCACTGATGGCAAATTCTTCCATTTGGAAGGCTACAAGCCAAGACAAAAGTGGAGGGAATGTTGGTGCATGATTTTCTGTTTGCAGACTCTCAGTGGAGACTTTGAAACTGAGATGCAACAAAGTATGGATCAATTCTCTGCTCTTTGTGCTAATTGTAGCCTAACAATCAATACCAAGAAAACACAGGTGCTCCATCAGTCACCACCACACTATCCATATGTGGAACCATCAGTTACAGCAAGTTGTGAATGCTGTGGATAAGTTCACTTACCTGGGTAGCGTACTTTCCAGAGATGTACACATTGATAATGAGGTTGATGCAGGCATTGCCAAAGCTAGTTCATTGTTTGGGAGGCTCCAAAGGAAAGTGTGGGAGAGAAGAGGTATTAGACTGACTAGCAAACTGAAGCTCTACAAAACCATTGCCCTGACCTCATTGTTGTATGCCTGTGAAACCTGGACAGTCTATCAGTGCCACACCAGGAAACTGAATTGCTTTCATTTGAATTGTCTGAGGAAGATTCTAAAGATCACCTGGCAGGATAAAGTACCAGACACTGAGGTCCTTTCTCAAACTAAACTTACAAGCATTCGAACTCTGCTTCAGAGAGTGCAGTTCCGATGGACTAGCCATATTGTTCAAATGCAAAATATACGCTTGCCCAAAAGAGTGCTTTATGGAGAACTGACACAGGCTAAGCACTCACATGGTGATCACAAGAAGGGATGCAAGGACTCTCAAGGTCTCTTTCAAGAACTTTGGAATTGATTATGTGACATGGGAGACATTCACACAGGACTGCTCAGCATGGTGTGCCCACATCAGAGAAGGTGCTGTGCTCTACAAGCAAAGCAAAATTGAAACAACTCAAAGGAAATGCAGGATGGGTGAATTTGGAGATTCCACCCCAAGTGTTCACAGGGATTATGTGTGTCCAACCTGTGGTAGAGCATTCCAAGCTTATATTGGTCCAATCAGCCACAGTTCAACACATTGAAACTTAATATTAGCATAGGGATGTTGTTTTGGTCCTCTTCAAGAACAAAGGACAACCAACCAACCATGTTCCCACAAGGATACATTTCTCTTTGTGTTTGCCACCATCAAATTAGTTGACCATCAGGAGCTCATATAAATTCTGGGTCTCTAAGGTCATTTCCAGGGGCAGTGAGGTAGCACAGTGGATAGAGTGCCAAGCCTGGAATCAGGAAGACATGAATTCAAATCTAGCCCTAGACACTTACTAACTATGTGACTTTGGGTAAGTCACTTAAAGCTGTTTGCCTCAGTTCCTCATCTGTAAAATGATCTAGAGAAAGGAACCACAAATCACTCCAGTATCTTTGCCAAGAAAATCTCAAATGGGGTCATGCAGAGTTGGACACAACTGCAAACAACAAAACAACAAGGTCATTGGAACAGGTATGATGGCAGTCACTGGTCACAGAGCTGAAGGAACATGTTCTTTACTTTTCACCAAGGTAAAAGGAAGGACCTTTGGGGAAACTAGGTGGTGTAGTGAGTAGAGCACTGGCCCTGGAGCCAGGAGGACCTGAGTTCAAATCCAGCCTCACACACTTAACACTTATTAGCTGTGTAACCTTGGGCAAGTCACTTAACCCTAATTGCCCTGCCTTCCCTCCTCCAAAAAAAAAGACAATTTTTTTTAAAAAAAGAAGAAACACCTTGGCAGAAAAAAAATCCAGATCTTCAATTTCTAGTTTTAGTTTTAGAATCCTAATGAACACTTGACTAAGAAATAATCTTCTCTCATACATGGCTGGAGGTTGGAGTTCCCATACCATTCATTCCCTGGAGAAGAGAGTTGAAAGAAAAAATAGGAGGGAAAAGTTCCAGGAGATTGAAGAGGGAATTGGAAGTTTATTGCCCAGTTGTCAAGGCTGATGAAGAAGAATCAGGTAAGGGGTCTAATCAGCTGTACAAAACTATGCATTCAACTTCTAGACAGTAATGAAGGAAAGGGGTGGGGAGGAGTTCTTCTGTCAATCTATTTGTCACGGGGTCTGTCTTTCTTTGTTTGCTCCAAGTAAAGTGTCTCAAAAAATTCCAAACCAGCCTCTCCTAAAAGAGGAAAGGTAATATGTAGAATGTGTCTCACAGTAAAAGAAAATCTAGCCTGTCCCTTGGTGGCCAGCTATGGTCATGAGAAGAGGAAGCCTCCTCCTCTGACTTCCAGGGTGGATTGGTAGTACCAGGGATTAATTTTTGTTTCTTGGACTGGGACCATGATTTCATCAGTGTAAAGGACATTCCAGCATGGAAGCTCCCTCCATCAATGAAGATGAGCATCTAAGCTATAACATTTTGTGCTGAGCAGTGACCTGGAAGACTGAGAAGTTAAATACCTTGTCCCCTGGGGGTAACTAGGTGGCATAGTGAATAAAGCATCCACCCTCTAGTCAGAAGGACCTGAGTTCAAATCCAGCCTCAGACACTTAACATTTACTAGCCCTGTGACCTTGGGCAAGTCACTTAATCCCAACTGCCCTGCCCTCCCCCCCCCCACCAAAAAGCAAAGCAAAACAAAACAAAATACCTTGTCCCTGATCATGCAGCTACTATGGATTCAAGGGAGGTATTGAACTCAGGTCATCCTGATTCTGAGGCTGACCAGCTTTCTTCTTGGCCACACTGTTCAAGGGAATGGAGAAGTGAAAGCTCAGGAAGAGGAGTCTGGAACAGTGTAGACATGGAGCCATTTCTGTCAGTGATTTGCCTATGGGAGCATTAGGATATCTGGTTCCCAGGCTTCATCTGCCTGGAGTCATCATGATTGCCCTTTATCTTTTCTGGACTTGATGCTGGACTGAGCCCTGAACTCACCAAGAAGGAGCCCAGAGGCAGTTAATTTACTGCCTTCTGACCTTAGGAAAGGAGAATGAAGTCAAGATGGCAAAGTGAGAGATAATAATTTAGCCTTAGCTCCTCAATAACCTCCTTTACAATGATGTAGAAAACAGCCTAAACTGAATTCTAATCATAAAAACCAAAAGAAGTTACAGTGAGTTATTTTTTCTGGTCCAGGACAGCTTAGAAGAGAGAGACAGATTTTTCTTGAGTCTGGGGTAGGGGCTGGCCAGGAGCCCAGCAGTGGCAGGTTGTGGTAGTGGCAATAGTGACATCAAAATATACCTTCCTTTGGATAGAACACCCTCAGATAAGGGTATGATATCCTATTTAAGGAGAAGAGAGGAGCAGAGAGGAGAAAAGTGGAGAGGAGATGAGAAGAGAGGAGAGGAGAGTAAGGAAAGGTCATTGTTTCACTCAAAGTGAGAACTTGAAAAGACTTTAGCTTAAAAAGGCCAAGGTCTCCCACTGCATCCTGAGCTATCTCCAGTGGTCTGATCTATATCTGACCACTGGACCCAGATGACTGGAAGAGAAAGTGAGGCTGGTGATTTTGCACAGACCTCCTCACTCGAATCAATGTCAACTGCAAGTGATGTCATGGCCTCTTCTAGAATGAAGGACAAACCACAACCAGGGAGCAGCCTGCTGCTTGGGGACAATGAGGGAACTGAATACCTAAGTAGAAGGCAGTCCCAGGGGACCCCTATATGAAAACTAGTAGAAAGAATGGGTGCCACCTGGCACTTCTGTCAATCATTACTCCATTGCAAGTCACAGTTCCAGGTAGAGAGGAGCAATCATGGTCACAAAGCAGCAGGGACTTTATCCATGTACAGTGTAAGGAACATGTTCCATAAGCATATGTGTGTGACTCTAAGCCCAAGAGCACAATAAGGACTCAGTTCTAACCTTTAGCCCCAGACATAAACCCACAGTGAAACAAACTAGGACATGAGTCCAAAACCAAGGGAAAAACAGATATTCAGTGACTCTGAACCTATAGAACCTCACAGTAGACTGTGACAGAGTTCAGCAGCTAACTATGGAAGGTCAACCACACACAAGCCAAGAAATCCAAAGTGAGTCAGAAATTTGTGAAACACAGACCAGGAGGGCAGTAAACAGATCTCTTCCCAGATTACACCACTTTGAAAGCACCAAAAACTTACATGTCCCCCAGAACAAGTTGTGAAACCCGCAGAAGTACAAAAAAGACAGAAGCTTGGGCTAGTCATCTCCCTCCAGAAATGAACAGAGCCAACTCTGACACAATGTTCAAAGTTGAGAGTAGGCTTGGAAAATGAACACGCAGACACACACACACACACACTACCTGATTATAAAAAAGCTATTATTATGAGAGGGAATCTCAGGACACAAACTCAGAAGAAGACAATGACTTGAAAACATCTATAAACAAAGTCTCAAAGAAAAAAAATGCAGACTGGACACAAGACCAACAAGAATTCCTAGGAGAGTTAAAGAGTTTTGTTTTTTTAAGAAACAAGAAAATTACTTTTAAAAATCAAATAAGAGAGGCAGAGGACAGATTGATAAAAGAAATAAGACCTATGCAAGAAAATTAATAGCTAAGTAAAAGAAGTGTGAAGCTACTGAAAAATAATTTCTTAATTAGCAGAATTCAAAAAATGGTAAAAAAAAAAAATACACTATTGAAGAAAGTAACTCTTTAAGAATCGGACTTGTGCAAACAGTAAAAGAGGTACAAAATCCCTCTGAAGAAAATAACTCCTTAAAAATTAGAATTGGGCAAGTGGAAACTAATAACTCTATGAGACATTAAGAAACCGTAAAACAAAATCAAAAGCCTGAACAAGTAGAAGAAAATATCAAATGTCTCATAGAGGAAACAATTATACTGGAAAATAGATCTAGGAGAGATAATTTAGGAGAGATAATTTAACCATTACTGAACTACCCAAAAGTCATAAACAGATAGAACCTAGACATATTTAAAGAAATTACAAAGGAAAGATACTCAGATATCTTAGAGCCAGAGGGCAAAGTAGAAATTTAAAGAAGCCACTAGTCATCTCTTGAAAGAAATCCCCAAATGAAAACTCCCAGGAATATAACAGCCCAAATCTAGAACTCCCAGGTTAAGAAGAAAATAATGAAAACAATTAGAAAGAAATAATTCAAATACCATAGAGCCATAGTCAGGATTATACAAGATTTAGCAGCTGCTACCATAATGAAACAGAGGGCTTGGGATATGATATTAAACAAGTCATTTTACCTCTTGGGCCTCAGTTTCCTTATCTTCAAAGTCAGGAAGCTGAAGTAGATAACCTTCAGCTCTTTCAAGCTCCAAATATTAAGGCCAGGATCCTAGGATCCTAGGTAAGGTCTCTAGTCTACCTGCAGCAAACATGAAAACTCCAGAGTTGCTTCTTTCTCATAGGAAACTCAAATTTCTCTCATTGATGAGGCTGTCCCTGCCAGCTACCTCAATATCCCCAAAATCAATGAAGACATCTTGTTATTTTCTGTAAAAAATAATTTCTATTCTTTGGTCAGCAGAGACCAGTCTCTGAGAGTTAGAAGAACTTAGACCTGCCTCAATTAGCATCACCTTTCCTGGTAGTATCCAAGTCTCCCTTTATGCAGCCATCAATTTGTCACTGGCTGATTCAAGGCCTGGGGGAAGCATTTCCTTCATACTCACTTTCATCATCATAATCATTGCAATTTTCTCAACTTTTTCAATGAGATTCAAATAGAAATTGTCCTAGGACAAGTCCCTAGATGGCTCACATTCCTTTGTATTTAACATGTTGGGCATTATTTCACATATGAATAAACTAATTATTTTGTACATGAATAAAATTATTACAATGTAAACTCAGCCATTGCAGTATCACTGAAATCAGCTTCAATACAGTGCCAGCAGCAGATGAGATCACACAGGTGTCCTGCATTTCACCTTGTTGTTGGTCATATCAGCAGGAGTAGGAATGGCAGTATTAATACTAATAGAGGCAGTATGGTCTAGTGCAACAATTCTAAACCTGTGGGTTGCGACCCTTTTGGAGGTCAAGCGACCCTTTCACAGGGGTCACAGGAGTAAGCTAAGACCATTGGAAAAAACATATTTCTGATGATGTTAGGAACCGAGACACTGCTCCTCTATCCCTCTCCAGGTGGGTCTGCCCACATGCAGATACACCCACATACAAGTATTAAAGGGTCTAGGTATTAGGAAGGTTGAGAACCACTGCTCTAGTGCAAAGTCAGACTTAGAGTCAGGAGGATCTGGATTCAAGTTCATTCTCTGACACATACTGACTGTACGATACTGTTTAAGTCATTCGACTTTTCAGTGGCCAAGGCAACAACTTCCTGAGGCTAAATTTCAGAACAAGTGCTGATCTGAATTGATAGTGGGAGATTCCTCCTCAGGAGTTCTAGAGCAATGACATCACATATCTAGAACAATAGTAACCACAGTCACTGACATGTCTATGGTGCTTTAAAGATTGAAAGATGCTTTACTTGAATTGTCTCCTTTGAACCTCTTCACAACCCTGAACACTGGGGATATCTTTGGTTCAAAAAGGGATGATTATAATAAAATTATTTTCCATAGAACTCCAAGTGAGGATCCAGTGAAGTGTGGTCCCTACCTGTGACACATCTCCTCTGTCTCCTGTTCCTCCTCCTCCCTCTTTTTAAATTCCCTCAGAGTTGATAAACTTTTCCTTCTTCATGCCTCTTTCCATATTTGGCAGCCTGGGAGTTTCCTTCTCACTCTACTGTCTAGATAATGGCTTAAAACTGACTCTTTGGGTCCTTGAGATTCCATCACCTTAAACAAAGACTTTTAACTCCCATCCCTCTCTTCTTTACATTGCCCTTGTAGCCAAGGTCACCACCCAGCCCTACATCTTTTTTATTCCTACTTAGAAATGGACATAAAGTAAAGCCATATTCAGTCTCTGAGATCAAATCTCACTTTTTTCCTGGAAGATTTCCCTGAACCACTACTTTGCTAGGCAGAAGAGAAATATCTCATCAGAATCATCCTCTGCCCTTATGGTTCTAGTCATAATACCCTTGTTAGTTTGCCCACTTGAGTGTCATCTGTCAATATTGGGAATCCTCCACTAGGGCAAGGCCTGAGGGAGACCCCCATAAGATCCAGACCACAATAACTTTCATCCTTCCTCCCACTTGCTCCCCAAGACTCACCTGCCTGGATCCCTGTTAGAGAAAGTACCCCCAGAATGAGCAGCAAGGATAAGAAAGACCCTTTCTTGCTCCTCTTCCTTCTCCTTTGACTAGCCATCCACTGGTGATTGCCTGGCATCTGCAATCACACTCTAATTGGAGGAGACTCCACTCTCCAAACTCTGCACCCCAGTAATACCCAAAAGAGAAATAAGACCTCTATATAAACAATGGCTCCCCACCCTTCATTTCCAGCCTATCTTGGACTGGCCCTGCCTAAGAGTGGCCATCCTATCATTGCTGGCTGGGATATCTGTTGCTAGGCAAAATCTGAGCATGTCTGGCAATCTTGAAAGTAGATATGAAATGGAGTCTGTGCTGAAAACAGGAAACTCCAGAACAGAGTCACCATTAGGTGTTACTGGGAAGTATGAGGAGGAGGTGTGGTGCTATAGAACCATAGACACATATGGCACTGGTAGCTGTTGTTTGAACTTAGAAAGTGTTAGGTCTCATGATGGACACAAAGACCCATCCTGGACTTTCAGTATGGAAGCATGGGCTCATTTAGGGTATGGGTGTGTGTGTGTGTGTGTGTGTGTGTGTGTGTGTGTGTGTGTGTGCGTGTGTGTGTGTGTGTGTGTTTCTTCCTTTACAACCAACAAGGCTTGCTTGTTCACATTTCTCCTGAAGGCAGAGAAGCTCTGTGGTGAAGCAATTCAATGGGGCCTTGACCAAGAATCCCTTCTACACTATCGTCAATGAGTGTTTACCCAACCCCAGCTGAGGTTCTAATGCTCCTTGTATTCTGGGACATCCCATTCTATTGAAGGATCACTCTAGTTATCAATAAACTTTTCTCCCCTTACACTGAAGTGAAATCTCTGTAATTATCTTTTTTTATTAAAATTTTATGTTTATTTTTAGTTTACCACATTCATTTCCACAAGATTTTGAGTTACAAATTCTCTCCCTGTCTTTCCACTACCCACCACCCGAAAACAGTGATCCCAGTGTATACTCCCTCCCCTAATCCCCTCTCTCCTATATCATCTCGCATCCATCCTCCCACTTTCTAATAGGGCAAGATGAATCTCCATACCCCAGTGCCTGTATATCTTATTTCCCAGTCGCATGTAAAAAAGTAATCATAATAATAATTTTTCTAACATTTTATTTGAAAACTTTGAATTCCAGATACTTTACCTTCTTCCCTGATCACACACTCCTACTGGGAAGATAAACAATTCAATATAAGTTGTACATGTATAGGTACACCAAACATTTCCATAGTGGATGTATTGTGAAAGACTGACTATATTTCCCTCCATCCTATCATGCCTGCCCACTTGTCTGTTTTCTACTTTGACCCTGTCCCTTTTCAAAAGTGTGCTCTTCTAACTACCCTCCCCCTAATCTGCCCTCCCTTCTGTCATCCCCCCTCTTATCCTCTTCCCCCCCCACTTTCTTTTTTTAAAATT
>CM053585.1:19778772-19797786 GCA_028646515.1 Pseudochirops corinnae
TTATCATGGCTTTCAGGTAGCCCAATAATTTTTAAATTGTCTCTCCTGGATCTATTTTCCAGGTAAGTGGTTTTTCCAATGAGATATTTTACATTGCCTTCTATTTTTTCATTTGTTTGGATCTGTTTAATAGTATCTTGATTTCTCATAAAGTCATTTGCTTCCATTTGCTCCACTCTAATTCTGAAGGAATTATTCTCTTCAGAAAGCTTTTGATATTCTTTTTCCATCTGGCAAAGTCGACTTTTTAAGGCATTCTTCTCCTCATTGGCTATTTGGGCCTTTTTTGCCATTTGAGTTAATCTATTTTTTAAGATGTTAATTTGTTCAGTCGGGTTGTTGACTCTCTTTTCATGATTTTCTTGCATCATTCTTATTTCTCTTCCCAAATTTTCCTCCATTTCTCTGATTTGGTTTTCAAAGTCCTTCTTAAGCTGATCTCTAACTTTTAGGTGGTCTTCATGTTTCTTGGAAGCTTTTGGTGTGGGAGTTCTGACTGTGTTGACTTCCTCCCATTCCCTGCTTTGATCCTTCTTTTCCCCAAAGAAGGAATCTAGAGTTTGGTTGCTGTTCTTACTTTGCTTCCTTTGCCTGCTCATGATTGGTCAGTCAATGATTTTTTAGCTCTGTGGAACTCTGCTTCCAGAGGGGAAAGTTCTGTCCCAAATCACTGCGGTTTTCCCAGTTGCTGGTGCTTTTAGGAGGCTGCTGTAGCCCCCACCAGCTTTGGCTCATTGAAAATGCACCCAAAGACCACCACCCAAGACCATGATCCAGATCCTGGCTGCTCAACACAAGAGCACTTGGCCTCTGAATGATTGCTTGGCCCCCCTGCAGTCTGCAGGCTGGGAGCTCTGAAGAAGCTATGCGGAGGGGGCTGCAGGGCATCTGCTTCTGCTGCTTCCTTGCCCTGGAGACAGTTTGGCCCAGACCCGCTTTTCTCTGCAAAGTTTAGCTGAGTTCCACTAACCTTTCACTTAGTCCTTGTTTCTTATGGCTTGATAATTCTGGAAACTGCCACAGCTGCTGCTGATGCACTCTCCTGAAGCTCCAGCTGCGGCTTGGCTCGGCTCATCCAGCCACCCCCGGGGCAAAGCCAGGGTTTCAGGCTGGGCTGGTTTTGGCTCCCAACACTGAGATGGTCCCTCCTAGCAGAGCTGCCTTCAGTGGGAAGAATATTTGTGTGCATTTTAGAGCCTAAAATTTGTTTAGAGTCATATTTTATGGGTATTTTGAGGTGGCTGTTTGGGAGCTGCCGTACCTTGCTGCTCCTATGCCACCATCTTGGCTCTGCCCCCCATGACTGAAATAATCAAACAACAGCTTTAGAGTAAGAAGACTCAGATTTTAAAACCAGCTCTGTTCCAAGGTGGTATTGTGGATAAAGTGCTGGACTTGGGTTTGGGCATAGGGGAAATTCTGCCTCAGACACTTACTAGCTGTGTGACCCTAGGCAAGTCCCTTAATGCTGTTTGCCTCAGTTTCCTCATCTCTAAAATGAGTTGGAGAAGGAAATGGCAAATTACTCCAAGAAAATTCCAAATGGGGTCAGGAAAAGTTGGACACTACTGAAAACAACTGAATAACAACAAAAGTCATTGTGTGTATTTTTCCTGGTTCTGTTTGCTTCCATTTCCATGAATTCATGTAAGTCTTCCAAGGCTTCTCTGTATTTGTTATATTCATTGTTAATTACAGCACAACAATATTCAAATATATTCCCAATACAGGCACTTCTATGGTGTGTCCATTTCTTTGCAACTACAAATAGTGTTGGTATGAATAGTTTGGCAAATATGGAAGCTTTCTTTGTGTCTTTGACCTCTTTGGAGTTTATATGCCTAGCAGTGGGGATCTCTGTGTCAAGGTCTATGGAAATTTTAATCACTTTATCTGTATAATGCCAAATTGCTCGTTAGAATGGTTGGAGCAACTCATAGCTCGAGCAATAATGCATTAGTGCACATTGCTTTCTTACAATCTTGAAGGTTGATTCTTGATTCTTGTCTTTGGTGCTAACATTTCTGTAATGGCTATGAAGACTTACACACTTTATGTAAGAGTTCCTTAGTGCTTCAAGGATTATGATCTAATGGATATTGGTTAGCACAGAGTCTAATCCTACAATGCCTTATCAGATAGCCTTTCAGAGTTTGGTTGACCAAAAAATTCATGCCCTTCTCCCAACTTTGTGATTAACCTCTCTGGATATAGCTGATCCAGCACCAGATATGACTCAATACTGGACCAAACTCGGGGCCTCTACAGTTTGGAAGGACTTACATTCTAATGCTTAGCATTCAAGCATCCAGGGGTGACTTTATGTAATAATGGAGTTGTGGAGGACTATATACAAGTGCAGGAACAGTGTGACATAATGAATAGAGAGTTAGTTTCAGAGTTAAGAAGATTTGGTTTCAAGTCCAACCTCCAGAAAATATTGTTTAGTGCCCTTGGACAAGTCAATTAACTTTTACTGCTCTAAGTCAACTCTCCAAGACCAAACTGCCAAGCAGGTGCTGACTTAGATTAATAAAGGAAGTTGCTTATATTAATAACATCACAAACAAGTTCAGTTCCCATCCCCAAAAATACTCACTACATGTTGTCCTTTCTAATGTCAAAGCCCATAAATAGAACCAAATACACACAAAATATTAGTCTTGGATAGAAATGTAGGCAAGTGAAAACTAGAGGAAAGATTCTTGAGTTTGTTAATGCTGTCAGGAGAACCACATGGTGAAAAATAAATTTTGATTCTTGCACCATAAGCTCCAACACATCCCATCTGATCTTGAAGTAAAAATACAAGAATTAATCTTGAACAGTTTAGAAGAAAAGAGAATAATATATTTATCTTAATTATACAAAATCAATTCCTTTAAACAAAGACACCATATCAGAGAAAATGAAGTTTGATGATTTTATTGTGTAGAGCTTGGAGAAGCCTAGATCACTGATGCTATGATGAGGCATCAGCAGAGGGCATTAATGAAGGAGGACAACAGCACAAAAGGAAAGAATGCAATCCTAGATCAAAAAGATGAAAAGATAGATACTTTGTAGGATTTTTTCATTTAATCTTGAATTGTTCCCAACCCCTCCCTCCATGGAAAGTAGGATTCTTGAGGGCAAGGACTTTCCTTTTTTGTATTTATTTTCCAGATTCCTAGCACATAGTGCACATGTACTAACTAACAATAATGATAATAATAGCTAGCACTTATAAAATACTTTAAAGTTTTCAAAGCACTTTACAAATTGTTTCTCATTTGATCCTCACAATAACCTGGGAGGTAGGTTTCGGAGGTGTGGCTGATTTCTTTACAAAAATAGTTATGAAATTAAATACAGTAGTAACCCTGCCATGTTCCCACCTTCCGTGTTTTAAACTGATTCGTTGGCACCCTGGTGCCTTCAGCCCTGCAACTCCCTCACACCCTCTGCTAACTCTGTCCTCCCCTATTTGTTTTTGTGAGGCAATCAGGTGAAGTGACTTGCACACAGTCACACAGCTAGCAAGTGTCAAGTGTCTGATGCTGGCTTTGAGTTCAGGTCCTCTTGACTATCTATTAATCTATATGGTGTATCTATTATTATCTCCATTTCACAATGAAATAAAATGAGGCAAAAGTGTAAGAGGCTGGATCTGTATTTAATGTTCTTAGCTCCAGGTCTAATGCTCTGTCAATTATGCTACATAGGGGTCTTTTAAATGTTTGTTGAATTGAAATAAATCAGGAATAAACTAATGCATGTTATGGGCATATTATAAAAATGAATTTGTTAATAAGAATAAATGGTTGTACACTCTTGTTTGTGCTTGTTATTTAAAATTAAATTCATAATCATGTTTCAAATTTAGGTATTCATAACCTATTACTTTTTTAAAGAACTCTGACCTGTGAGAAGGGACAAAAATGTTTCTGGTAGAGAGATATCAGTCAGGGACAGCATGAAGACTAGCGTTCAGGGGACCCCAAAGAAGACAGTCATTGACTTGCCTGGAGTCTTGGTATGTTCCATTCTTCTAGTATGGTGGAGGAATAGCATGAGCAGGAGAAGGAAAAGATCCTTCTAGGTGACCCGTTCAACCTGTAAACAAAAGCCTCTAGGTTGCTCTTCCCTCAGAGACCCATACCAACCACACCATCCACCGTGCTAATAGGAGAAGTGGAAGAACAGACTATAGTTCTGAAATTTCTTATTGTTAAATAAAAACATGTTTTCTTGCTGCTTTCTAAAGGAGCTGATTCTCATTTATTTTCTTCCTTCCCATCCCACCCCATACCCTTCGCCCCATCTTCTGTATTCCCATTGTTCATACATTCTTCCAAACAAGTAGAGAAATTCTCAGAGGATGCACAGTCTGCTGAAGCACTTGAGAAGTCATTTCATTTGACTTCCTGTCTCCAAGCAGGACCCCTCCTGACCTCAGAACCTGAGCTCCTAAATCTGGCCAGAGTTCCTCAGTTTTAGAAACTCATTTGACTTGTTTGCTTTTCCTGTCACTGTGGGAAATACCCAATAAACTGTCCCTTAAACAATTTCCCAAAAGTGCCCTTTGCCCCCAAATTTCTCATAATAATGATAATAATAATAAAACCAACAACAAGAACAATAACAACAATAATAATAATAGAAGGCAGTAGGGTAGTGACTTGCCTCAAGACCATTTCTCCCTGAGCCCCACTAGAAAAGATGAGAATACAAAGACAACCACAACACCAGCAATGGGACCATCAGAACCTCTCTTTTCCATGGACAGACAAATGATAAATCCACCTACTGAAAGTAGAGACCTCAAAACATCCTTGAGAACCCAACCAATAAATGGAAATAAAATGATCATAGCATGACCATAGATCAAATGATTGGCCATAATTGCCTGGTAAGAGCATTGAGTCATAAAAAAATTAATTAAAATTTTAATAGATGCCATTATGCCACAGTGTAGCTTCTAAGCTATATGGAATGAGAAGCTAGGAAAATATAGAGACCTAGAAAAGGAGATGGAAATTATGTGGGAACAGGATGAGGTGCCTGTCCTTCCTGTCGTGTTGTCTGTTATTCAAGTCATGTAAGTATTCCCTCAGTGAAGCTCCAGGGGATGAACTGATGCCCCAATATCTTCATTCAACTATAAAATATAGCTATTTTAGTCACTTGTATAGTATTCCATATTGTTATTTATAAAAGAATAATATATTTTTGCTAATTGTTTCCAAGACTATTTGTATATAATCTTCATTGAAGAAAGGCTACTGTCCACACTGATGCAAAAGATAGTCTCTCCCTGCCTTAGTAGATAGACTTTTCATAAATTGCTGAGGTTAAGGGAAATCATCACCAGGTCTCTTGGTGATCAGACATCTACTTTTATCTAGAATAGAACTCAAAGAACAAAAACACAGAATGCCATGGGGGCCATCCTTGAGGCCATTCCAACTGGGTTGAACCTGCAAAATTAATATCCTTTTTTAATAACCTCTAGAAACTGTGGGTCACCTCCAGATCCCAGTACAACATGATAATAGAACTTCCATGGAGAAATAATAATAGCTCAATTTATGTAGAACCATATGGTGACATGTAAGTATGACAAGGCTTAGTTAGTGCATGATGTGAACCACACCATTGGTAGAGGTTTGACCTGTAGGTAAGACCATTTATTAAGGCTAAGATGTCCTCATCCAGGAACTGAACACTCCATGGATCTATGTGCTCGCAGAATCTTAGAACTGGAAAGGACCCTAGGGACCATTTAGTTCAGTCCTTACCTGAACTGGATTTCTCTACCAAGCAGTCATGTAACTTCTTCTTGAAGACCTCAGCAAAGTTGAAGTCACTGCCTCCTGCGTTAGCCCACTCCCCTTTAGAACAGCTCTATTTTGGGAAGGTTTCCTTATGAGGAACCTAAATGTGTATCTTTGTAACTTTTACCTATTGCACCTACTCCTTTCTCTCTTCTGGAGACAAGAACAAATCAGAGTCTCTTCTGTGGGGCATGCATGTGCACAATATCAAGTTCTGCCTAACCCTTCTCTCCCCTAGGATAAATATCTCTAATTATCCTTAGTGACACAAGCATTTTCATTGCTACTTCTTCAGAAGAGAAACAGAACAGAACAAGATTTGTAATTCTGTGCCACATCTAAATGGATTACATCTAATGAGGTCTGGTGAAATACAGTTGCTTGGAATTTGGGGGATCTGATCAAAGGGGTTTTAAGTGGAAATTGGAGTAGAAAGGAGAAAAATGCCAATATGTGTATTATGTATGTATATATATAAAATACATTTCCCTATACATAATCGGAAATAATATTCCCAAATATATAATATATTTCCCTAATTTTTCAAAGACTGCAGTGAGTAACAGATATGATATAGTAAGTAGAATTCCCAATTCCTTAATAGGAGGCAACATCCAAGAACAGAAGAAATAATAGAATCATCAGTCTCTTATGACTACATTCAAGTGTGTAAAATACGAGTTATAAACAATTAGAGATGTTAATGTGTTGGGAAATATAATTCCTCCACCGTGGAGCAGTATGAGAGAAGAAGATACTTCTAAATGATCTGTTACACCTGTGGGAAAAGATCTCTAGCTGCATCTTTTTTATATCTCCATGCCCAACCTAGCTATTTACCATCCTCATGGGAAAAGTAGAGACAATGGAGATAAGAATTTTGGAATTTCTCATGTTAGGAAAACTATATATTTATAGGGAGGAAAATTAGACTTTTTAAACATTTTAGTGTAAAGAACGTTGTATTTTGAATTTTAAAAAATGTCCTAATGCTAGATCTATTATTTATTGCCTTCTTTTCCTCCTAGACTAGTCACTTACTCTTTCTAAGCCTCCATTTACTAAATATTTAAAATTAAGATTATTATTATGATTATTAAAATTAGGATTGATATTATTTCTAAAATCTCTATGAATCTTATAAATATAATGCTTTCACCAAAACTGAGGGATGTGCTACATATCTGCAGTAGAAGCTAAATCTAATTTTAAAAAGGTAAAAGAGATGATAGTATAGAGCTGCAAATCTAGAAGATGCGGTCTTTTGGTGAAATTCACAATTGGGAGCATCTGGGTTGTGACTAACGGTAGAAGAAACAAGGAGAGTCATGGTGGAGTATAGTGCAGATCATAAAGCTAGAAACAGGAATTTGATAATGTGTTTCAGAAAAAGAATATAGTGTCATAATATGTTACTGATGGGAGATTTTTTTAGGATAACTTCTGGAAATCTTTCTGTTAAAATCAAAGCAGATGAGAAATTCTTGCCTTACCGATAAATTTTTTCTTTCTTGATATTTCAATGTATTTACTATTCAATGTATCCATAGTCCCCTACTTTACTATAAAAATGAGGGAAATATTTTTAATTATCTGTTCTCTAGGGCAAAGATTAGGCATATTTTTACCTTAATACAATTAATTTTCTTACAAAAACTTGTCACCAACATCCTTGTTATTGATCGAATTAGCATTATCAGAAGTGAAGTGTTGATTGCCATAAGACTGTGGTACTTTTTAATCAAGAATGATTCTGGAATTTTAATTAAAAGGGCAATTATATGTTGAATGATCGTCAGATACTTCAATACTTTGAAGGAACTGGGATATCTAATGTCAGTTATTCCTCCACTGATATCTCTTGCCACTTTTCCACGGATAACTTCTTTCAAAGGTCAAGGAAACCTCTTCTACATTCCTGATTCTGACCAATAAATAAGAAGAAATTGGTTGTTGAAATAAAATTGATGAGGATCTTGGGAGGCAGTGACAAGATCTTACTAGCAATCATGACAGTTAAAGAAATGAAAATGAGATAATTTCTGATTGCATCATAGATTTTGAGAGTGTAAATGTCAAAGATTTGATAGTAATAAGATATATCATCCCATGGCCCTCAATTCTACTAGGAAAATTTGGTCATGGGAGATGAAATGCACCATAAGGCAAGCAGTTGTACTGATGAAAAAAGGAGAGAAGTTATTTAAAGGATATACATAGCTGCAGAGGGTAGTCTCTCAACTTTTCCAAAGATGGAAGAATCTGGTAACTAAATATGAATACAAAAGAAGGTCAGTGTCAAATAAGGATGATTTTAGAGCTGAAAAATGAAGATGAATGCCCAGCACAATCATACAGAGTTTTCTATTTTTAAAAATTACATTTGACACAAGAGAAAGCTCAAAGAAGGAAGAAGATCATTTCTCAGAGTGAACAGAATCATGGCAAGAGAAGACAGAACTCCAGCTAGGACCTAGAAATCCAGTGAAGTGTCACATTGCTCAAATTTTCATTGTATATTTCTGTTGGGCTGGAACAAATGACATAATTAAACATAATTAAATGACATAAAAAAACATAATTATAACTTCAAATGATATGAAAATATTTCTGTTGTGTCCACCCAGAAAATAGTATTAGGACATGGAGATAAGGCACAGAAATGTTTAGGAAAGGGTGGAAGCCCATGTAAAATAGGGATTAGAGAGTTTCTGAATATGCTCCATAAATTTAAGTTACCAGACTGGGAATAAGAACATCTCAGGTTACTGAAAAAACAAACTCAAAACACATTTTGATTATTGCCAAGCCATCTCTAAAAAATAATGGTGAGAGAAGACCTGTAGTTCTGGAAATGGACAAATGACCCAATTTTTTTAAGGGAAGGTGATAGACTCTTCATACCATAAGCCAATGAGCTAGACTTCAATTATCAACACAGTTGTATTAAACATTACTAAGGTATACAGTCCCTCCCCCTTTGCCTTTTTTTGTGGGGGTGGGGGGTTCAGACCCATGTGCTCATGGGTGGAGGAAAATCCCAGTGAAGAATTCCCTCCGCCAGTGAAAATTTGAACCCTTTACAATTAAGTTTTAGAGAGTTGCCTGGGGCTCTGAGAATGACTTGTTCAGGGTCACACAGCCAATATGTGTCACAGGTAAGGCTTAAATCCAGGTCTTCTTAACTTTAAGACAGGGTCTCTATTCTCTATAACATGAATATAAACTTGGCATAGTGTCGTGATATGTCACTGATGGGGAACTATATCAGGATAACTATTGGAGATCTTTCCATTAATCTCAGAGCAGATCAGAAATTCTTGCCTTCCTGATAAATGTGATAAAAGCAAGTACTTGACAATTATTTGTAGCAATCAGTTGAAAGGATGAGTGACTGTTTTGTGAGCATCTAGCAAGGGCAGTTTGATCACTTAAGAGTCACCATTATTTGTGTTGCCTTGGATGGAGCCAGAGATTTGGAGATAGTTCAAAGCCAGGAGGGATGGCTAATGCTGTTGGATGACTATAAATAAAGCCAGTGATTCAGTCAGATCCCAAAAGATCTTTAAAGGGCAGAACAACAGGAAGACTGTAATAAGATGAAATTTCATAGGAGTTTTGTATGTTGTGTCACTACAACAGAAAGAAACCTTCATGAGAGCAGGGACTATTTTTTCTTTTGTCTTTGTATTAGAAGTGTCTAGGAAGACGCTAATGGACCCTAGACAAATGCTTATTGTGGATTGCATCAGATTGGAAGAGAAATAACTGGCAAGTCCCATAGTTGAGATGAAAATAGATGTGAATATAAGACATATGTATACATACATACATAAATATACATAAACAATGTTTTTTGGTGAAAAAAGATGTAAGGATTTTAGTGGACGGAAAGCTTAATATAAGTCAACAATGTGAATTGGCCTTAGTATGACAGAAAAAAAGTCCCAAAGAATCTCCAAACGTATTAATAATTAATGATCAATAAAAATAGCCAACATTGAAGATAATTACTGATGTTTATATAGCACTTTAAGGTTTGACTGACACTTTATATGCATCATATTACTGTGAAGTAAATGCTATTATTATCCCCCTTTTGCAGATGAGCAAACGGAGGCTTGGAGAGGTTGAGTTGCTCAGGATATTACTGAGGAGTTTTTGACCAAGTATGGTTTAGTCTGCATAGCCTCTGTGTCCCTAAGATTCTGGGATTCTCTTCTCAGAAGATTTTTCCTACAATCAGTTGTTGAGATTGCTATAATAACAATATCTCCTGTCTCTTTGGGGTCTCACCATCCACAATGCCTTTCTGTCACCTCTCTCTCGTTACATCCATACCTGACTTCCTCTTCTTCCATGCTATGAAGGCCCCAGCACAGCTTAGCAGTAGGATGACAGCCAGTACAATACTCAATGCCAGGGCCCAAGGCTTCTCCATTGTGGGCTTTTCGGGAACTAGAGGGAAAAAGGATAGAATGTAAATGGGTGCACATTCAATGAAAGAAGGGGAAAGGGAATGGAACCTGGGACCTGGTCTCCTGGGGATGTGATGAGAGTGTCTGGCTGAAGCACTGACCTGGATATACAGCAGGGTTCTTCAGCTCAATGTGTTCCACCACACAAGTATAACCCATCCTCGAGTCCTCTGCTGGGAGCTCTAAGGTAAGCTGGAGGTAGAAGGTGTTGTCCACATTGGGCAGGATGCCACTGGAAGTCTGCTTTCCCCATACACCCAACTTTCCATCTTTCTCCCAACGCAGCAGGATGGATTGAGGGTAGAAGCCTGTGGCTGTGCAGGAGAGAACAGTGCTGCCTTCTGGGTTGACATGGCGAGATACAGTCACCTCAGGGGGCACTGGGAGCAGAGATTAAGAAAGAAGGTCTCAGGTCAGTATCTCAGTGAATGTTTGATGCTTCCCTTGTCTTTACCTTCACTGCTGTTCCCAGTCTCCTTAGTGAAGAATCCCTTATCCTGTTGGACCCAATGGACCCATCAGGTTCTTGAGAGTGACATAATAGCTTACACCCCTTTCTATTTCCTTAGACACCTAAAAGAGTTCTGGGTAAACACTAGTTACAGAACGAGCATCTGAGGGTATTGATGACTGCGTCAACAGCAGTTTTCTAAACCATCTGCAAATATTTTGGTGTGCTATGATGGAGTAAGAATAGGATCTTTTTCAACAGGTTCCATATCATCCATGATTTTATCAGTGGAGGTCTTTCTAATAATAATGATTGTAGACCCACAGTGCTTACTATAGTACTCTTCATGTGTTTCTTTCACTGTTCCCAGAAACCCCAACAAAATAAAAAGTAAACATTACCTGGTGACCAAATTCCTCATGATGATGTTCTAAATTTGGCTAGATGGCTCACTAGAGAGCAAGTAGAAAACCTATCATTCTTGTGGTTAAGCATAAAGTTTTTCCAGCTTGGCAGAACACAGTAGTGCAAGTATTTAGCTCTCATAACCACTGAACTCCTAGGGTCACTCTCATGCCTTGATGAGGCAGACATGAGGAGTTTAACTTAAGCAGATGAAATAAAAGAAAGAAACAAAGACAAAAAAAGAAAGAAACAAAGGAGGAAAGGGAAGAAGGAAGAAGAAAAGAGAAGAGAAAGAAGAAAAGGTAGAAAGAGAAAAAAGAAAGAAAAGAAAGAACAAAAAGAAGCAAGGAAAGGAAGATAAGTAGGAAAGAAAGAAGAATGGAAAGTGAAAAGAAAAAAGAGAGAAAATGAAGAAAAAAGAAAGAAGAAAAAAAGAAAAAAACACCTTCAACGTTGCTTACATTTCTCTTATTTTCCCATTGTGAGTTGGAGCTATGGTCAGAAGTCAGGGATCCTCCCTGTTTCTCTAGGGCTGCAGTTACTGCACAGAATGATGGAGGTAACCTGAATCTCCTGGGAGGAGATGGGAAGAAGCAAACACTCACCATTATCTTTTAATCTTCTGTATCCAACGATTTTCCTCATCAGGCCAACACAATATTCATTCATGTAGCGTTTCCTTAGATCTGTCCAGAAGGGACTCTCCAGAATATGCTGGTATTTTTTTACTTCAGGCTTTAAATTTTCCCAGTGCCCATCTTCTTCATCAATCCTGTAATATTCCTCTCCTTCCCAAATTAAATGGATGTGACTCTTTATCTTTATGTCATTGTCTATTTCACAGTCTGCAAGGAGTTGTCCTGTGTGGTTTCCTGTGGAGAAACAGTGGGGTGGGCTCCTCTGAGAGGGAGATCAGTCACTAGGATCAACTGCAGCCCATCCCTAAAAAGAGGGTCTAAACATTGGCATAGAGCCCCCAGTCTCTGAGTTCAGTTTTATTGATTAAGAAAGTTTGGAAAGTAGTGAAAGTTCTTAGGCTGAATGCAGAAGTGTTTTTGAAGGATTATAGAAAGAGATGGTGACTCAGGATGTTGAAACAAATGGATGAAGCCTGAGGCTCATGGATGGATTCTTTAAAGCCCTTTCTCCAGGTCAGTAAATAACATTGTAATAGGACCATGAACACCCATTATAGTGCTAGGATCTACTGGCAATGGATCTATTTAACTTAGAAGAGAAAAAGGTAAGGTGTTATGAAAAGAGGGATGGGGGATCTGACTTACTACTGCTGTGTTTGCTGTCATTCTTGGCTAAGTATTGGATAACCCAGCGGAAATGTTGCTCATGGTCCAACAGTAAATGACGCTTCTGGGTAATGTAATCGACTCCCAATGCTTCAGAGATCCAGGGTATCTTGATGATAATTTTCTGTTGTGCATAGTTATAGGATCCCAATTCAACATCATCCATGAAGCTAATTCCATTTATCTCCAAGAGAGAATGGATTGTGCCCACTGCAGTGAACTGACCTACATGCCTGTGGTGTCCTGAATTATAGGAAGGAAGGGAAGAAAAGAATATGGTGTTTCAGGCTCGAGTTTACCAGAAGAGCAGTGTTCCCTCTTGTCCAATCCTTTACCCTTCCTCAGCCATGCCCCCTGCCACCCACCATCAGTAAGGGTGACTATACAAATGACTCCAAAATCTAAATATCCAATGCATAGTCTGTCTCTGTCTCTCTATGTTTCTGTCTGTCTCTGTCTGTCTGTCTGTCTGTCTCTTTCTCTCTGCTTGTAGTCAGGAAGAATCCATCCCTGACTTCCATCCAGCTTCAGCCACTTATGCTGTGTGACCCTGGGCAAGTCACTCAAGCTCTTTAAGTTTCCATTAAATTGGCATAATAATGACACCTACCCCTTAAGGTTCTTGTGATGATCAAATGAAACATTTGCAAAGCAGTTTGCACAGTGCTTGGCAATAGGGGCTTAATAAATGCTTATTGGAAAAAAGGGACACCTTTCTTTCAGACATCTCCAATTAGATCACTTCAACATTTCAAACCTGGAACTCATTATCTTTCCTCCAAAACCCATTCCTCTTCCTAACTTTCTATTTCTATGAAGAACACCGCTCATAGTCATCACCCAAGTTTGCAATCTCAGATTCATCCTCCAGTCTTCTCTCTCCCCCATTCTTCCCCTAGTATCTTACCAGTGGTCAAATTCTATTGTTTTCACTTCCCCAACTTCTTTCAAATTCATTTCTTTCCTTCCATTTACACATCCACCACCCTAGTTCTAACTCTCATTTCTCTCACCTGGATTTTTGCAATTTGCTACTAATTGGTTTCCCTTCTTCAGATCTTACCCCTTTCCAATCAGTCCTTCCCAATCTCTCCATTTTCTATTTCTATGTCTCCCCATCACTCTCTTTCTCTCAACAGCTTTAGTGGCTCTTTATTATCTCTGGGATATAATACAAACTTTTGCAGCTAATGGCATTGAAGACTATTCATCATTTGGAGGCTTGTTTCATAGTCCTTTCCTTTATGCATTCAACATTTCCAGCAAACTCGTCCACTTGTCATTCTTCACACCCAACATAGACTGTCTGCCCAGCTTGGAATTGATCTCTCATCACCTCAAGCTTTGAGAATTGCCAGCTTTCTCTAAGCTACAGCTCTAGGTCCACCTTCTGCAAGGTTTCCCCTAATTCCTGCAACTGTTAGTGCCCTGCCTCAATCAGAAATTAATTAGTATTTACTTAAACATATGAATATTTACATCAGATTATATTCAAGTACCTTGGGAGAAGGGAGTGCTTACTATAATAACTAGCACATAGTAGGGAATCTATGTGAAATGATGGAAAGAGCATTGACTTGGGAATCAGAAGAACTAGGTTTGAATTCCATTTCCAATACTAATTGTGTGAGTTTGGGAAAGTCACAAAATCTCTCCAAGCCTCATTTTCCAAATTTGTAAAGGGATAAGGTTGGACTATATGGCCTTTCAGATCACTTCTTGTTCTCCTCCACATCCGGTCCTCTTCACTCACAGTGCCCTGACCCTAGTTTGGACCCTCTTACCCCTCACCTGTAATAGCCTCCTCACTGGTCTCCCTACCTCAAGCCTGTCCCCTCTTGCATCCATCGTCCCCTCAGCTGCCAACATGATTCCTCTAAAGCATAGGTCTCATCTCATTCTCCTAGTTAATAAACTCCAATGTCTTTCTGTCACCTTCAGGATAAAATTCTTTGTTTGGTAGTTAGAGCCTTTCAGAGCATGAATACTTCCAGCCATTCTAGCTGAGTCTTGTACTTTACATCCCTGCTCCCCACTCATCCAGCTACCCTACAGCAGCTGGCTTGCTGTTTCCCACACGTGACACTTTATACTCCCTCCTTCTGCCTTTGTCTTGACTCTTCCCTATACCTGGAATGTTCTCCATCCTTCCCTCCACCTCATAGCTTCCCTGGATTCCTTCAAGTCTCAGATAAAATGCCATCTTCAGGAAGCCTTTGCTCAAGCCCACAAGTGCCAGAGCTTTCCTCTCCAAAGTTACCTTTCATCTATGCTGTGTGTGTGTCATGTATGCATCTTTTTTTATATATTGTTTCCCTCATTAGAGTGTGAGCTCCTTGAAGGCAGGGATTAGTTTTTTCTGTATCCATAGCAATCAGAATGGTAGCTGGAGTATACAAATTTTTCAATAAATGCTTGTTCCCTGAGTGCCTGGCTTACCTGAAGCCGCTTGTGTACAGTGATTGAGTTTTCACTTAAGACCCAAACCTCCATGGTCTCTCACCTCTATACCTGACCTCTTTCCCCCTAGACTTACCTGCCTGGGTCTCCCTCAAAGCAAATACTCCCAGGATGAGAAGCCAGGCTGAAAAGAACCATCTCCTTCTCCTCTGATACTCCATGATCTTCAGAAGGTGGCTACCTGCCTTCCTTGCCAACCACACCCCAAGGGGTCCTATGTCCTGTGTCCCAAGCAGTGCTTAAATGGTAAATGAGGCCTCTTATGTATATATCATGGCTTTTTCCCTCTATCTCCCCCAGGCTGGGATTGGCTCTGCTGAGGCCCTGTCCTCCTCTCATCATCCCCTAAGAGATCTGTTACCAGATCAAAAGTTTCTTTGCCTGGCAGCTATGAGAGAGGAAGTAAAACAGAGTCTGTGGTGAGGGCAGAGCCCCTCAGAACACAGTCATCATCAAGCATTGGCTGGGAGACCCAGAGATGGGCCAGTTCAATGTCAACCATCCAATTGTCTTTCAAAATGTTTGTTGAACTTAGAAATTTTTAGGTCTGAAAGGATCACTATGGAGACTATTCTGGAGGGGAGAAATAGGGAAGGGATCCCATTCCCCCTTTGTTGACACTGCCCTTGTGTTGTCCCTGACTTTATGGAGCAGATTTTAATAGAGCTACCAGTCTGAAAGTATGCTATTAATTATAATAACAGTGACTATTACTTGTTAAGGTTGGCAAAGGGCTTCACATAGATGATGACTGCAGGTGATCCTGTGAGGTAGGTACTATTATTATCTTCATTTTTCAAATAAAGAAACTGAGACAGAGAGATTAAATCCCTTTCCCAGGGTGACACCACTAGTGGAAGTTCAGTACTAGTTAGTTTTATCTCCTCTCCATGTAACAGGCAGAGGGCTGGGTTCCATTCCAGGATTAGGGCACTGAGTCTTAGCTGGTTACCCCCCCCCCCACACCCTATGTTTGTAGACTCTCCATCTGAGTGTCTGGCTCCCTCCATTGTGACTATTAGCTGTACTGCCCTGACTCATCCCTGACTTTGAGTCTGTGCATCACCAGCATACATTATGCATGTCATTTGTCATGTAGTATGTGCTTATTAAATTCTTGTTGATTGAGTGAACATATACCGTAAACTCTGTGGGGTCATTGCCGATGCCTTATGGACATGCAGTCAAAAAGTCATCTACCATTCCAAAATCCAAGTCAGAACTAATTACCTTTCTCCCCAAATCCTTCTCTCTTCCCACCCTCATTATTACTGCTAAAGGCACTTCCATCCTCCAAGTCCCCCAAGCTGGCAGCCTACCCCCTGGCATTCTCCCCACATCTCCACTCTGTTGTCAATATTGGCCATTTCTACCTTCTCTACATCTCACATGAATCCTCTTCTCCCTTTGGTACACCCCAACCCTTACATAGTCCCTTATTACCTCTCACCTAGATCACTGTAATAGCCTTCTCATTGCCTTCCCTGCCTTAAGTCTGTCCACACTACATTCAATCTTTCACACAAGTTCTACCCCCTCACTTCTGAGTATCTAGGAGTGAGGGGTGATGACCACTTGTCAGTGGGTTACATTTGGGATTCTTCTTCAGGTCTGTCTTGGTCTAGTTGGTAAATGAGGCTCCTTCTAAATTTGAAAGTTTATGATTCTATAAAAGGAGGAGTGGGCCTGGGAAGTCCTATTTACTGCAGAGCAGTGCCCTGTGGAGGTTCTGGTGTCCCAGGATGTTACTGGATACTTTCCCCTATGGGTCTATACCCATGATCCTTTATTTTTTTGTACGTCCCTGATGTTGCCTGAGTTCTTGATCAGAGGACACCAATTGATCTAAAAGAGAGAAAATTACTCTGTCAAGGCTAGTTAGCATGAAGGTGTTAACAGAACCTTTGGAGTTCTTCCCTATATATTATCTTGGGTATACCTTTGTTAGACAGAAATCACAGGACTTTTCCATTCGGAGACCAGAGCAAGTAGACACTTTGTGTGCTCAAGAAGTTGTCCTGGGTTAATTATTTGAACTTTTATAGGCAGTATCACAGTTTACTATGCAGTTATTTTAACAATTTTTTAAAAAATTGTGAATAATTTCTTTCTTTATAGTTCCTCAAAGGCAAAGATAAACCAGGTCTTCTCCTCCTCTTGTATCCCTCACAATAGTTAGTTCTGGCCTGTGTGCACAATGGGTGATTGAGAAATATTGGATTAATGTATGGTCACAATCCTCAGGGAGAATCAGTGACACACAACAAGTTTTAGCACCCATTGAGTTTGTTTCTCTACTTCTCTGGACTGAAATGTTCTCACCCAGTGTGACTTTGAGGAGAGTGATAGATGCTTCATTTAAAATGGGAGAAAAGGAAGAGATGGTTGTTGAGGGTGGGAAGAAGTAAATCAGGCTCATTTTCTTCTATTCCCATAGCCTTCCCTTGTTAGGACTCATAGAAAAGTCCCTATGATTACCAAAGAAAGGACTTGTTCCTTTAATTTTTGTCCCCAAGGGCCTTGATCTCAGAAACCATTCTCTTGACATTTGAGGTTATTTCCACTGCCTTTTTCTTTACTTTTGTAGTCCCTGGAATCCTGGTCACCACCCCTCAGTGAAGAGACGGTCACAATGCTTGAGAGTCAACCAGTGACCACTGTTCTCATCATCAGTGAACAAAGTCCTACGTCAAGGAGGTGTCTGGGAGAGAACCTGACCACAGAGTAAACTTCAGTGAATGATTAAGGAACTTCAAGGAGGAGGAAGAGTTAGTCCACTAAAATCCATGGAGAAAACCCTACCAGTTACCTCCCCCTTCCTCTTCACCCTTTAGGTGGTATAGAGTTTCTGTACAGCTGTGTTTCAGGTATCCATCCCAAAGTGCAAGATTTCTTGACCCACCTCTTAGATCTTCCCATAATGTTTGGTTCAGGTACTACATTCTACATTAAGCTGTTCTTGTTCTCTTCCCTCTCCCCCATATTCCCCCTCACCAAAAAAACACCTTGCATGTGGTTTAGACAAAGCCAGCATGATACAATAATAATAATGAGTAACATTTATATAGAGCCTATTATGTGCCAGGCACTCTACCAATTACTTTACAAATATTATCTCATTTGATCCTCACAACAACCCTGGGAGGTAGAAATTGTTATTATCCCCATTTTACAGTTGAGAAAACTGAGGCAAAGAGAGGTTGTGACTTACCCAGGGTCATATAGCTAGTAAGTGTCTGAAACCAGATTTGAGCTCAGTTCTTCCTGACTGTTAATTCAGTCCTCTATTTTAAGATATTTTTTGTTGTTCTGTTGTGTCTGCTTCTTTGTGGACTCATTTGTGATTTTCTTGGCAAACATAGTAGAGTAATTTGCCATTTCCTTTTACAGCTGATTTAACAGATCAGGAAACTAAGGCAAACAGGGTTAAGGGACTTGTCTAGGGTTACACAGCTAGTAAGTGTCTGAAATCAGATTTGAACTCATATCTTCCTTACTTCAGGTCCAGCATTTTATACACTGTGCCATCTAGCTGCTCCCAAGTCAGAGGACCTGAATTGAAATTCCACAACTATATGACATGGACAAGTTACTCAAATTCCCTGGACTTCAGTTTCTTCAACTGCAAAATGAGAGGGTTGAGCTTGAGGGTCGCTAAGATCCTTTCCATTTTTTTTCTTTCCTGTGATCATCTTTTCTTTCTCTCTTTTTTTAATTTTATTTATTTATTTACTTTTAATTTACAAGATTCAGTTCCACAATCACTTGAGTTTCAGATTTTCTCCCCTCCCTCCCCCCCTCCACGGTGGCGTGCAATCATGCATAGGATCTGCAAATACTTTCACATTGTACAATAATTTGGTCATATAGAAGGGTTGTAACCAATGAGTGATCAGTGGGAAAAGAAAAAAAGAAAAAAAAAAAAAGCAAAACCAGACATGAAAGAGAACGATAATATGTTTTGCTTCAGTCTCCATTTAAACTATAGTCTTTCTATATCTTTCTCTGAGTTTAGGCATCTCCTTCCATCCTGAGGCTTGTAGAGTTGTCTTTAGCTGTCTGTTGTTGAGGATAGTCCAGTTTATCAAGGTTGGTCATCA
>CM053585.1:19798286-19815363 GCA_028646515.1 Pseudochirops corinnae
ATATATATATATATATATATATATATATATATATATATGTATATTCATACACTAATCTCAGCAGGATATGAATTGCCCCTCCGGTCTCTTGGTTGAATGGAAGTCAAGCTCACTGACTCATCACATGAAAACTCTATTCTTCTCCCTCTTTTGGAAACTGGGGCAATACTTCACTGTCTTCAGTCCTGCAGAACTTAATGTTTGAAGATCACTGCAAACATTCTCAGTAGAGTCTGCCATTTCTTTCTGTACTAGAAGATGGTATCCATCTGCACCAGGAGATTTGAGTTCATCAAACTCTTCTATATTTTTTGTGCTCCTTCAAGAAAACCAGTTCTTCAAGTCACTGGGTGATGGGCCAATCACAAATACCAATGCAGTGCTTCAGACTCACTCTATTTTTGACTTAGAGAATTTGTCCCAGCCTCCATAGTTACTGTGTACAACTGCTGCTTACCACTCCTCCAGCTCAGCTGCCCTGGTTTACTTCATGTGGTAACAGCATTTTTAGCATGGAGTGATGCCATAGAATGTAGTCATAGAAAGGGCGGGTAAGAGAGATTGCTATGAAGCATCTGACTGAAACCCAAGATACAGCTCCTTTAGGCAGCATGGTTCAACCAGTTTGCATACGTAGACACACACAGAATACACAATACAAATATACACATATGTATATAAACATGTAGTATATAAAATATGTGACACCATTTGAATATAGCTGTCTGTACATATATTTATCTACCAAACTATGTATTCATTCGTCCAGATAATTGCTTACCTTCCTCTCTCTCTTTCTCTCTCATCAAAATATTTTGGAGATGTCCTGTTTTCTGGAGCTAAAATCTAACAAGCAGGCTATGCCCTGATCTTGGCATAATAATAGTCTTTTATGTTCTGGATGATACTACCCTCTGGCAAAGTGATTGCTTGGACCAGCACCCAGTGTTCACTGTGGGATTTAGCTGCCCCTATTTCCCAGGCCCATCCATCACATATTCAATCCCTGTTCATTATCTCTGACAGGTGCTGTACTCCTGTACCTGTCATAGAGTTCTGGTTCTATACCTGGCAGGGTGGTCAGGATCCTCAAGACTTGAGATAATGACTGTTCCCACAGGACCCAAAAGTGTCTGTATTTTCCCAAGAAATGCTAAGTATGAGGACTATCTCAAGGTCTAAGAATGATTGTGTTGTGGCCCATCCCTTTCATGTATACAAATGGCCCCAGCTGTAGCAGTCTTAAGCCTGCCTTCTTAGGAGGTGGAACTTCCATGTGTATATGTAATTTTCCTCTCTCAAAATTAATCAAACTTCTGTGTCTTGACTTTCTTGTCTTTAGCCTGCTCTGTTTATTTAGTTCTAGAAATACATAATTTAGGCCCCAATTCTAGTTCAGTTGACTCCTGTCTAACTATCTACCAAAACTAGAACAGGGAGAAGTAGTACATGATTTTTTTTGTTTTCAGATGATTGTGCACTCAATGCAGTCTCTGAAACTGAAATGCAACAAACTATGGATTGATTCCCCGTGGCTTGGGCTCATTTTAGCTAAACAACGAACACCAAGGAAACACAGATTCTTCACCAGCCAGCACCACATCGTCTATACATAGAATCATTGGTTACAGCAAATGGAGAAATATTGAATGCTGAGTATAAGTTCACTTACCTTGGCCCTCTGCTTTCCAGGGATGTTCACATAAATGATGAGCTTGACACACACATTGCCAGAATTAGCTCAGTGTTTGGGAGAGAAGAGGTATTAGACTGCCTACCAAACTGAAGGTCTAAGAGCTGTTGCGCAGACCTCAGTGTTGTATGCCTATGAAATCTTGACGGTCTACTGGTGACATGCCAGGAAACTGAACCACTTTCATTTGAATTGTCTTAGGAAGATTCTGAAGATCACCTGGCAAGATAAGGTACTAGACACTGAGGTCCTTTCTCGAGTTAAACTGCCAAGCATTCAAACTCTTCTGCAGAGAGTTCAATTCGAATGGGCTGGCCACATTGTTTGAATGCCAAATGTACATTTCCCTAAAAGACTATTTTACAGAGTACTCGTGTAAAGCAAGTGCTCACATAGAGGTCAGAAGCAACACAAGGACACTCTGAAGGTTTGTTTGAAGAGCTTTGGAATTGGCTACGTGACATAGGAAAAACTGGTAAAGGACCATCTAGCATGGTGTGTCCACATCAAAGAAGGCACTGTGCTCTATGCACAAAGTAGAAGAATTGTAGTAGCTCAAAAGAGATGCAAGATGGGCAAATTTAGAGCCATCTCCAGTCTTAGTGTTCATGTGCACTATTTGTGCCCAATCTATGGTAATAGATATACAAAAGGGTATACAAAATAAAGATGAGGAGTAGAATTTGTTAGGTAAAAAAGCTGAAATAGATTTAATCAAAAGAGAAAAATCGGGAAATTATACTATAGGTCAACCGTATGAATTGATGTATTTCAGACTATTTAAAATAACTAGACAGTATACTCCTCATCTTTATCTTGTTTGTGTGTGTCTCATACTTCCTATCGTTTCTAACTCCTATGCTTTACTTCTACCTGCTACCTTGATCTCGTATTATTTAACAACCACCCCCAGAACACTTCCCTTCTCCTCTCCCAACCCTTTCCCATTACCCTCTTGCTTCTGAATTCAGAAGACTTTTATATCCTTCCAAATATATATATACATATATATATACACACACATATATATACACACACATATATAGCCTTCCACATATATATATATAATGTATATATTCCCTCTTTATCCATTCTCATTCATCTAGATACCCTTCTAATACCCCCCCCCCATACTTTTCCCTTAGCCTCTTATTTCTTTATAATTTTAGAAAACTTTTATTCCCTTCCAAATGTATATATTGTTCTCTCTTTAACCTGGATCTGATGTGAATAGAGTTCCCTGTAAAAATTCCTCCTTTATACTTTCCCCCCTGCCTATCCCCTTAGCCATTTATTTAGAAGCCATTTAAATTTAGAAGACTTTTTAGCCCTTCTAGATATATATGTATTGTTCCCTCTTTAGCCCATTCCTCATGAGAGTAGGGTTCCTACTACTACCTACTACTCTCCTACTACTAGCCCTTCTCCCTCACCTAATTCATTTGTGTTAGTTCTTTCTTTTACACCCCATATTTATAAGATAATTACTTTAAAATTTTACCTTTTCCTAGATGGTTTACTTTTTTTTTTTTTTTAGCACATCATACTCAGTTCTACGCCAATTTTTCTTTGGAGCTACCTAATTATTAATAACAATCTTAGACTTATGGTTTATATTTCCTCATATAAAAAGTAAGCAGTCTGTCCTTATTGAGTCCTTTGTAATTAGTCCTTGATGATTACCTTATATTTCTCTTGGGTCTTGTATGTCAAATTTTCTGTTAAATTCAGGTCTTTTTGCAACAAAATCCTGAAAGTCTGACAATACATTGAATGTCCAATGTTTTCCATTTAGGATTATGCTTAACTTTGCGGAGTATGATATTTTCAGTCACTATTCCAGTTCTTCTGCTCTTCAATATGTACTGTTCTAAGACCTGTGGTCTTTTAGTGTAGCCACTGCTAAGTCTTGTGTGATTCTAATCCAATGTTTTCCATTTAGGATTATGCTTAACTTTGCGGAGTATGATATTTTCAGTCACTATTCCAGTTCTTCTGCTCTTCAATATGTACTGTTCTAAGACCTGTGGTCTTTTAGTGTAGCCACTGCTAAGTCTTGTGTGATTCTAATTGTGGCTCTGCCATATGTAAATTGTTTTTTTTTTCTTGTTGCTCATACTAATTTATCCTTGAGCTGGAGATTTTAGGATCTACTTATGATATTCCTGTGTGTTTTCCTTGTAGGATCTCTTTCAGGTGGTGATTCATGGATTTTTCTATTTCTAACTTTCCCCTCTTTCTCTAATACTTCAAGGCAAATTTCTTTAATTATTTTTTATAATATTGTATCAAGATTCCTTTTCTGATTGTAGCTTTCAGGTAGTCTGATTAGTTTTATGTTTTCTTTTCTTTGTCTATACTCCAGATCAGTTGTTTTTCCTATGAGATGTTTCATATTCTCTTCTATTTTTTCATTCTTTTTATTTTGTTATATTATTTCTTGGTCATATAACTTCTTTGGCTTCCCCTTGACCAATTCTAATTTCTAATTTTCGTCCTTAAGGTTCTGGATCTCCTTTTCAAATTGATTGACTTTCTTTTCATAATCTTCTTGGTTTTCTTAGATTGTTCTATTTTTAAAAAATCCTCGATCTCTCTCTAATAAAGCTTTTCTATGAATTCCTCTTTTAGCAAGTGACCATTTAACATTACTCTTTGGGGGTAAAAGAAACTTTTTTCCTTCAATATCCTCCTCTGAATATGTTCTTCTCTATTCCCCTAGTAACTTTCTATGGTTGGGTTCTTTCTTCTTTGCCTGCTTATTAAAAAAAAAATTTATAGCAGCTTGTTATTGTGATCACCTCTAGTCCTTTGGTATGGGGCAATCCTCCACCAGTTCTCCCCTCTGACCTGGAACCAAGACTTCCAGCCTCCTGTAAATGCCCACAGCCAGTATCATCCACATCCCACTACTTCTGCACTCACTGGGCATGTACAGGTTCCTTTTTGCCCAGGATCATTGTCTCAGCAGCACAGCTGGACCTGGAATTGCTTATCAGCAGAGGTTCCCTCATTTTCCCCTTGCTTAGATGCCTGACTCCCCACACTGTCTGGAAGGTGAAAATTCCTGTGGATGGGAAAGAGGCTACCTCCCAATTCAACTAGATCTAGGGCTCTTGGATGTTTCAGTGGAACTAACCTGGAAGTGTTTACCCTTCACAGGACCAAACCTCTGTCCAAAGACTTTTCTTTGGATCTTCTCTGGTTGTCCGAGGAGGACCACTGTTCTGCTCCAACTCTTATTTATTTTTACTACTTTATGTTCACCCTGAGGTAATATTTTGTCTTATTTGTGGGGGAAATATGAAAAACTTTGAATTTTCTGACCTATTCTGCCATATTAACAGATTCCTCTTAGAAGATGGGATTTTAGTTGGGACTTAAGGAAAAGAGTGTTTCAGGGACTAAATGGCCTCAAAAGCCCCTTTAAGCTCTAGATCTTGGGTCCTTGGATCCATTATGTAATGCACAGCTGGAACAGAGAATAAGAATAACTTGATTAGTCATCTGAGCATCAAGACTCATGGGTGCCAAGCAGGAGTGTGCTGACTAATGTTTAACAACTAACTCTCTGTAGATAAAATGCAAGCAGGACACCCTTTTAAGTTCAATCTAAATTATTTCCATTTTCTTTCTCATTTTCATAAGTTTAGGTAATCAACAAAAGAATAAATCAAGCCCTTATTTATAGTGATTTTTGAGGCAGAAATCTCACATTGAAAATTTAACAATCAGCCAGTTTGAGCTGGTCTTAGGTATGTGAAAGAGAGAACTACTGAGGTTGCTAGTTTTCAAAAGGCTTTTTGTGTGTTCACAGCATGTTACAATGTACAGTCCCAACTTAATGCTGCCTTTTTTTAAAGCTGTCCCATACATTTTTAAATTTTTATTTTTTAAAGTAAATGTTATGTTTATTTTTAGTTTACATCATTCATTTCCATAAGATTTTGAGTTACAAATTTTCTCCCCATCTTTCCCCTACCCACCATCCCAAAACAGCAATCCCACTGTATACCCCCTCCCCCAATCTGCTCTGTCCTATATCCTCCCTCATCCTTCCTCCCACTTTCTGGTAGGGCAAGATGGATCTCCATATCCCAGTACCTGTATGTCTTATTTTCCAGTTGCATGTAAAATAAAAAAAAATAATAATATTTTAAAACATTTTATTTTACAACTTTGAATTCTAGATTCTTTCCCTTCCTCCATCATCACCCACCCTTACTGGGAAGATAAGCAATTCAATATAGATTGTACATGTGCAATTACTCAAAACATTTCCATAGTGGATATATTGTGAAAGACTGACTATATTTCCCTCCATCCTATCCTGCCCCTCCACTTGTTTTATTCTCTATTTTGACCCTGTCCCTTTTCAAAAGTGTGTGCTTCTAACTACCCTCCCCCCAACATGCACTCCCCTCCATCATCCCTCCTGTCATCCCCTTCCTTCCAACTCTCCTGTAGGGCAAGATACCTTATTTAGTGTGTATATCATTCCCTCCCTAAGCCAAATTCAATGAGAGTAAGATTGATCCATTCCCTTTTGTCTTCCTGCTCTTCCCCTCCATTGTAACAGTTATCCTTTGCCTCTTCTGTATGAGATAATTTACCCCATTCTGTCTCTCCCCATCTCCTCTCATTATATTCCTCTCTTACCTCTCAATTTCACCTTTTAAACATCATTCTTTCCTATTCAATTGATCCTGTGCCCTCTGTCTACATATACCTGTACACATATATACACACACTCACATATGTATTCATATGCACATATACTCTCCTAGATGGACATATATATGTATGTATGTATATAAATATGTATATACATGTCTATGTATTTATGTATGTATGTATATATACATATATACACACACATTTATATTCCCTTCAACTATCCTCATACTGAGAAAAGTTGCATAAGTTACAATTATCATTTTTCCATATAAGCATGTAAATAGTTCATCTTTGATAATCTCCTTATGATTTCTTTTCACTCTTTCCCTTCTTGTGCTTTTCTTGCTTCTTGTATTTGAGTGTCAAATTTTCTATTCAACCCTGGTTTTTTCATCAAGAAATCTTGAAAGTCCTCTATTTCATTGAATGACCATGTTTTCCCCTGAAACATTATACTCAGTTTTGCTGGGTATGTGATTCTTGGTTTTAATCCTAGCTCCTTTGACCACCGGAATATCATATTTCAAGCCCTGCAATTCCTTAATGTAGAAGCTGCTAATCCTGTGTTATCCTGATTGTGTTTCCACAATATTCTAGTTGTTTCTTCTTGGCTGCTTGTAATATTTTTGCCTTGAACTGGGAACTCTGGAACCTGGCTATAATATTCCCAGGAGTTTTCTTTTTGGGATCTTTTTCAAGAGGTGATGGGTGAATTTTTTCCATTTCTGTTTTGCCCTCTGGTTCTTTCCTTGAGAGTTTCTTGAAGGATGATTTCTAGGTTCTTTTTTGATTATGGCTTTCAGGTAGTCCGATACTTTTAAAATTATCTCTCCTGGATCTATTTTTCAGTTTCATGGTTTTTCCAGTGAGATATTTCACATTGCCTTCTATTTTTCCATTTGTTTGGATCTGTTTAATAGTATCTTGATTTCTCATAAAATCATTAGCTTCCATTTGCTCCAATCTAATTCTGAAGGAATGATTCTCTTCAGTGAGCTTTTGAAATTCATTTTCCATCTGGCAAATTTGGCTTTTTAAGGCATTCTTCTCCTCATTGACTTTTTGGACCTCTTTTGCCATTTGAGTTAATCTATTTTTTAAGGTGTTATTTTCTTCAGTCAGGTTGTTGGCTCTCTTTTCATGATTTTTCTACATCATTCTCATTTCTCTTCCCAATTTTTCCTAACCTCTCTTACTTGATTTTCAAAATCCTTCTTGAGCTCCTGTAACATGTAACCAGTTCATACATGCCATAACCTGGCTTGTAACCAGTTCATATTTTTCTTGGAAGCTTTTGGTGCAGGAGTTCTGACTCTGTTGTCTTCCTCCCATTCCATGCTTTGACTCTTTTTGTCCCCAAAAAAGGAATCTAAAGTTGAATTGCTGTGCTTGCTTTGCTTCCTTTGCTTGCTTATGTTGTCACTCAATTACTTGACTTTTGAGCTCTTTGCCACAGTAGAACTCTGCTTCCAGAGGGGAGAGCTTTGTTCCAAATTGCTGGAGTTTTTGCAGCTGCTGGAGGTATTAGGAGGGTGCTGTCTCTGCAGCCCCCACAAACTCTGGCTCACTGGTCACATACCTCAAGACCAGCACCCAAGACTGTGATCCAGATCCAGGCAGGTTAAAGCAAGATCAATTACCCTCTGAATGTTTGCTTGGCCCCCCTATGATCTGCCGGCCAGGAGCTCTGATGCAACCATGTGGAGGTGGCTGCAAGGTCGCTACACTTCTGCCACTTCTAGCTCTGGAGGTAGGGGCTGACCCTGGTCATCAATCCCCCTCCCCCACATCACTGGGCAGAATCAGCATCTATTGCTTCTTTTTAAAAACATTTTATTTATAATTTATGGAATAAAACAAGTATTTCTCTAACAAAGTAGAAAAAAAAGAATGATTGTACATGAAACTGTAAATCTGTTATGCACAACTTTCCATTCCTTTCAAATATACAACAAAATTGTCATGTAAATTTCTTTTTTTCTTCCCTCCCCACCTCACCCTAGAGATGACTGCCATTAGACTCAAATAAATTATTCTGCATGTACTTCTATTCATCAGTTCTCTCTTTGAATACAGATAACATCTTCCTTCACAGATAATTTGGATATTTGTAATAGACAAAATAACTTATTCATGCAAAGTTGCTCTTAAAACAAAATTGTTGTCATTATATACAATGTTCTCTTGATTTTGGTTGTTTTACTCTTCATTATTTCATGCAAGTCCTTCCATGATTTTCTAAAAATCGTTGAGCTCATCATTTCTAATAACACAGTAGTATTCCATGAAAATCAAGATTGACTTCAGTTAAAGTAAATCTGGAATATGAGGGTATTGAGACTTAGAATATAGAAACAGAAAAAAAAATCAAAAGAAAGAGAAGAAAATTCTGACTTTTTTCATGAGTTTGAAGTCTGGAAAAATGTGACATAGAGGAGGAAGGGAAGTAGAAGGACCACAGAGCATTTGAGAATAAAGTAATAGGTTTAATAAGTTTCATAAAGGGTGAAGCCAGACCCTCAGGGAAAGGAAAATGTATTCAAAGGCATGATCTCAATCCAAACAGCGAGGGTTGGTTGTTGTCCTTTGTTTTCAAAGAGGACCAAAATGACATCAGTACACTAAAGTCAAATTTCAGTGTGTCCAACTATGAATGAACAAACCAATACAAGCTCGGAATGCTCTACCACAGGTTGGACACAAACAGTTAGTGTGAACATTTGGGGTGGATTCTTCAAATTTGTGCATCCTGCATTTCCTTTGAGCTGTTTTAATTCTGCTCTGCTCATGGAGCACAGTCCCTTCTCTGATGTGGTGGTCCTGTGCCGGTGTCTCCCCTGTCACACAATCAATTCCAAAGTTCTTGAGAGAGATCTTGAGAGGGTCCTTGTATTGCTTCTTCTGACCACCATGTGAATACCTGCACTGTGTAAGTTCTCCATAAAGTAGTCTTTTTGGTAAACTTTGGTTTTGCATTTGAATAATGTGGTCAGCCCGTCAGAGTTGTGCTCTCTGAAGCAGAGTTTGAATGGTTGGCAGTTTAGTTCAAGTAAGTACCTCAGTGTCTAGTACCTTATCCTTCCAGGTCATCTTCAGAATCTCCCTAAGACAATTCAAATGGAGGTGATTCAGTTTCTTGGCATCATTCTGATAGACTGTCCAGGTTTCACAGGCATACAATGAGGTCAGCATAACGGCTCTGTAGGTCTTCAGTTTAGTAGTCAGTCTAATACCTCTTCTCTCCCACATTTTCCTTCAGAGCCTCCCAAAACACTGAAGTAGCTCAGTGCTAGCCACTTGTTAGACCCCATAGGGTCAAAGACCTATAGTGCATTGCAACTACTCAGTGCTGATGGAGTCACATTGATTAGTGATAAAGACATGGTCCTAGAGAGATGAACTGAAAACTTCCATAGTGTTCTCAATAGCCATCATCAATCAATGTTGAGGCCATTGACTGTTTATCTCAGGTTGAAGTCAATCCCTGCCTAGTTGAAGCTCCAATTGAAGAAGAGGTTTTGAATGCCCTTAGGCTCCTTTCATGTGGCAAAGCACTTGGTGATGATTCTATTCCAACTGAGATTTAAAATGGAGGGGGTTCATTGCTCATATTCAGCTGATTGAAATTTTCTGGAAGAAGATATTGTCCACCAGGAGTTTAAGGATGCCTCCATTGTCCATCTCTATCAAGGTAAAGGAAATAGATGGTCCTGTGACAATCACAGAGGGATCTCTCTCTTCATCATTCTTGGCAAAAGATTCTTGCCAGAGTCTTCCTTAATAGGCTGATATTTCCCTTGGATTATGGTCATCTACTTGAGAGCCAGTGTGGCTTCAGAAAGGACCAAGGAACAGTTGATATTGTGTTTGTTGCCCAACACCTCCAGGAGAAATGCCAGGAACAGAACAGAGGTCTGCACACAATGAGTATGGATCTGACCAAGGCCTTTGATACTGTCAATCATGAGGACTTATGGAAATTTATTTCAAAATTTATTTTTGCTTGGAGAAGAATCAGCATTGTACATCAATTTCATGATGGCATGCTTGCCTGGGTTCTAGATAATGGACAATGCTCTCATGCCTTCCTAGTCACCAGTGGAGTGCAATGAGGTTGTGTGTTTCCTCCTAAGCTTTTTAGCATGATATTTTCAGTCGTTGTCAAATGCTGTCAATGAGGATGAACACAGCATCAAGGTCAGCTACCACACTGATGGTAAATTCTTTAACTTGAAAAGGCTACAAGCCAAGACCAAAGTGGAGGGAGTGCTGGTGCATGATTTTCTGTTTGCAGATGATTGTGCACTCAAAATTGTGCATTGAAACTGAGATGCAATTCTCTGCCGCTTGTTCTAATTTTGGCCTACCAATTAATACCAAGAAAGCACAGATGGTCCATCAGCAACCACCATACCATCCATACATGGAACCATCAGTTACAGCAAATGGAGAAGTTTTGAATGCTGTGGATAAGTTCATTTACCTTGGTAGTGTACTTTCCAGGTAGTGTACATTGATAATGAGGATGACGCATGTATTGCCAGGAAGCTTGTATGTTGCAAAGAAAGGCACTTCAGGCTTCCTGAGAAATGTGGAGAACTGGGAGGTTGGGGAGGAAGGAGTTAACATTAGAGAATGTAATGGGTCAGAAAGAGTGAGAAAAATTTGGATTCTCTCAGGTTGAGAAAGGAGTAGTTTTGAGGGTTGTGAAGGAAGGTTGGGGAGAGTGAATAAGCTTATTTCTCTGCCTCTGTCATTGTTGGCTTTCTGAATAAAAACCTATTAATTCTAGAGAAAATTCAGGTTACAGAATTCCCCTCCCTCCTTGACCCATGCCCTGCCCACTTTCCTTTTTCCCATTATTAAGTTATTTCTGATCTCAGAAACTGATTAAGAGATGGAAAGGCTTACGCCAAGAGCTCCAGACCCTTGATTTTCTGTGTAGACTCAACCCAGATTCTGTCCGTCTCCTTGATCTAGCTTCTTGAAACAGAATGCTGAGCTGCTGGCTCAGGTCAACTCTTTGCCTTGCTCTTCCCATAGGACTAATTTGAAATTATTTCTCTTTTACATTATAGACTTTACACTCAGCAATAGAGAGGGAACTAGAAGAGACCTTAGAAATCACATAGCAGAACACCCTCATTTTTCAGGTGAGGAGACTGGGCACAAGGAGGGTAAATGATTTGCCCAAGGAAGTTGGCAAGGAGGTGACAGATATTTGGGTACAAGGTAGCACTGCTCTTATTCTCCCCAAGAAAACCCCCCCATCCTTATGCACATACATTCCAATGCCAAGTGATTTTGGAATAAATAAACAAATGAATGAATGAAAAATATCCTTTGAAAAAACTTTATTATGGTTCAGGCATTGCTAACCACTGGAGATACACATACCAAAAGAATATAGTCTCTTCCCTTCAAAGAGTTTATGTTTCAATGGGAGAAAACAACACACAAAAGTTAATGGTGGCCAGAGAAGACTTTGATATGGGGAGTGGAGTTGTAGGGCAACTGATTGACAGGAATGATAACAAGCAATTATTAAGTGCCTACTATGTGCCAGGTGCTGTGCTACATGGTGGGGGTACAAATATGACAAAGAAAGGCAATATCTACCCTCAAGCACTTTACACTGACAATACCCAAAAGGAAGTTGAAAGCAAAGGAACCAGGAGGGAGAAGGTGCTAGGCACAGGGGCATCACAGAGTCTAATCCAAAGGAATGCAGCTGGTTGGAAATGAAAACATGGCTGATCTGTGAATCTTTCTAAAATGTAGGATGTGAGAAGAGTTCTTTGTTCCGCTTGTTAATCCCTAATCAGAGGGACCGATGGTATGAAGAGTTCCAGTGAGATGTGAATACCAAAGCCGATGCAATCTTTAAGGATGGTGAGTTTTCTGAAACCATGGTAGAATCCAATCCAAGCAATGTAGTTGTTGGGGAATGAATAGTGTTAATGTGATTACTGTTCCCAACCAAGAAGCAGAATGAGGGAAGATGGTGGGCTCTTACCTTTGTCAAAATATTTTGGAGATACTCTGTTTTCCAGAGGTAAGACTCAGCAGGCAGGTTGTGCCCTGAGCTTGGCACAATAATAATCCTTTGTGCTCAGGATGATATGACCCTCTCGCAAAGTGTATTGCTTGGACCAGCACCAGGTGTTCACCAAGGGATTTAGCTCCCCCTGTTTCCCAGGGCCATCCATCACATATTCACAGTCCCTGTTCATGTCACTGACAGGTACTACACTTCTGTTCCCTTCATAGAACTCTGGTTCTATGCCCCGCAGGGTGGACACAACCCCAAGACTTGAGATGATACTATTCTTCAGGGCCAGTGGGAATAGTAACTCAGGACTTAAGATGATTTTGTCATGGTTCATCCCAGGATGTATATAAGACCTATCTTAAGCCCTCCTTCATAGGCAGGGGGAGGGGTGTCTTCTGTTTGCAAACATCATTTTCCTCACTATGAAATTAATTAAGCTACTGTTCGTGTCCTGACTCTCCTGTCTGTAGCCTGCTCTGTTTGTTTGACTCTGGCCACCCACAGGTCAGAGGCTGGTTCTTCTACAGTAGGAAGACAGTTGGAATGTAGCAGAGTAGTTATCTAGAGATGGTGAGTTTTCATTCACCCAGAGAATATGGAATATGGCCTATGGCCTCAGGGTGGAATTTGGAGGACTATGTTGGGGATATCATGTGGTAATGCATGTCAAAGTGGAAGGTATTTTAAGTCCCAATCTGAAACAACTTGAGGTCTGAGCTTCCTCCTTCTCTAAGGAGGGTCCTTGTAAGTGGGACTTGAAGGAAAAATGCTTCATCCCACAAATAGTGCCTACCAATATGGTATTGGACTGGGATTCAAGGTCTAAAAAGATGGAATAAACTTTACTCTCTGCCCTCAGGAGGCTCATATTCCAGTGAAGGAGCTGAGCCACAGACACAAAGAACTGGGATTCAAATTAGATTATGAAATGCTCATAAGACATTCTGTGGAGGCTAGAGGAGGGAGAGCACCTTCCCAGGTGAGGGACCAATCTCCAGGCTGACAGAGCCCACTGAGCCCACTATCTCTAGTTTCTTTCAGTTTCTTGAAGGTTCTTTCAACCAGAGAATTTTTTTGAAAGGGGAATGGAAGGAAGATCATCAACACATAGGATGAAGTGGGAGACAGAGGTGTGTAAAGGAACACTGAGTCGCTATGGAAAATGGAGAGGCCTATCGCTCTACTCCTTGTCAAATTAACATGGGATAGATTTACTCTGCTTGGCCTCAGATGGCAGAAGCAGAAGCAAAAGGTGAATATAGCAAAGTGACCACACATTTAGGCTTGATGTCAGGAAAAAAATTTCTTGATGATTATGGCTTTAGAAGAGTTGTCCCTCTGCAGGAAGGCTTCCAGCATGTTAAGTGACCCACTGGGGTAGGGTCTACCAGAGGACATGGCCAGGAGTCACAGAGGCTGAGTAGGCAGGGATGCAATCTACTGCATGGGAAGTATCACTTGCATGGATGAGATCAGACGTCCATCAACACAGTAAAGTAGCCAGTGTTTCAGAACTGAGGCTCTTTTCTCCCAAATTAGATCTGGGCCTCTTAAGGATATGGACTGAACAGGCCTGTCACTTCTCTTATATCCTTTACAGATTTAACTTAGAGATTGAATACAATTAGTCTGAGAGGAATTATTATTTCTCTCTTGAATTAAGAACTAATTATTGTATTGAGACCAAGGTTTTCTCCTTTTCTACTTCCTCATCCAAAAATCAACCAGTGCTGGAAATCTTTCTAAAATGCTTACTCAGGCAGGGTGACTGAGATCTAATCAAAGACAGCAGAAGAAATTCTAAGGTTAGGCTAATGCATGCATTCATGCTCATTGTGTTTACTCAGACAGGTCTGGGGAAATGTGGATCCTCCCCTTTGTCAAAGAAGTGTTATTGAAATTGATAAGTCTCTTTTTACCAAGATTTGGGTGATTCAAGTCATGTACCCCAAGACTCTCACTGTAGTATAGCCCAACCTCTCACTGTAATATTTATTCTCTCATTAATTCTTAACCTGTCAGAATTTATCACACCCTCAGGAGCACCTGCTCTTCCAAGGGCATATAAATTGTGAGCCCATTGCCAGAAGGGGTCTTTAGTCTAAGAGAGACAGCCAAACAACCACGCTTTTTATTAATAAACACACTGGCATTATGAATAAATTGACTACACAGACACTAGGTCTCCTGAACTTTTTCAATGTCACAAGTCTGGCACTCAACAAACATTAATTAAGTCCTTACTGCATGTCAGGTAGATGTGTTAAGCACTGGGGATACAAAATAAGCAAAAAGAACCAGTCCCAGCCATCTTGGATTGTATCACATAGTAAAGTAGAAAGACAACATCAAAGGAGCTGAAAGGGGTGCTAGGTGGGGGATGGGACCATGGTTGGGGAGGGCCTGGTTTAGGCCCTTCCCCTGAATGAAGGTTCTGGGAAGAGCCACCAATTGGAGAAGGGGAAGCATATGCTCAGTACATTCTTCTCTGATCTTATAGTTCTCAATCTCTGGGAGGACTGGTGACATAAATTTGAGATTGATCCAATGCATCTAGGCCCAAAGTTCAATAGGCAAAGACTAGATCAATTGACTTTTGAGAAATTACAAAGTTCCTTGACCCCAAACTTCTCCTTAAAAAAGAGTTTCTCCTCTTTTAGAGCCAATATTATTTTGGTGATGTTGTGTGACCTTGCTCCATGGAATTAGAGTGTCTGAAGCACTGATGATGTCACCAGATGAGCAATGGAGCAGTGCATGGTGGATATGACCCACCTGAGCCACATCGCAAATGAAGATTTGAGCTAAAATGGTATAAAAGTCACCATCGACATATTTGACTAGAAAATAGTGGGCCAGTCATTCAAAGAGAGCAAGGTATAGCCAGTGGACAGCCCAAATCCTGTATTGGGATTCATGGAAGGTCAAAAGACCCAATGGAACCCTCTCTCCAGATATATTGTATCATATAATTGGTTGACAGAATCTGGCCTATCTTAATCGTTGTACTGAAATTTCACATTACCTTAGTCTGGCATATAAATTGTGGTAATACTTTGACAAAGGTAAGTTATCTCCATGGATTTACCTCTTTAGGCTTTCTTTCTCTGAACCATCAAGTGAGAGGTTTCTAATAAGGTCTCTTTCAGAACTTGAATGAATTGTTCTTTGATGTTCTCTTTTTCACTCTGTACCACAGTCTGTGGCTTGGCCCTCCCCCAGACACCACCTTGACATTTGATTCTGCTCATGTCCATTACTGAGATCACTAGACAGTATACTATTCAGTTATGGGGGAATCCCCAACCATTGAGGTTCTCTTTCATCTAGAAAGTGGAAAAGACCAAAGTTACCACAGAGACCAAAATGGTAAGGCATTCAGTGGAAGAGAAAACTTTACTGAATTATGGATTTGCTGAGTTGGAAAGAACTTCAGAGACCATCTAATCTACCTGAACAAGACAGCCTCCTACAATGCCCTTGGTACATGGTCATTTAACCTGTGCTTAAGGACCTCCACTGATGGGTGAGGGACCAGCTAGTACTGACTGATTTCTCCAAGAGTTCTAATTGTGAGAACTCCACCTCCAATTTTATATTACCCTAGAACAGCAATTCTCAACCTGTGGGTCGCGACCCCTTTGGGGGTCGAATGACCCTTTCACAGAGGTCTCCTAAGACCATCGGAAAACACGTATTTCCGATGGTCTTAGGAACTGAGACACTGCTCCTTTATCTGTCTCCAGGCAGGACCGCCCACATGCAGATATGCCCACATATGAGTATTAAGGGGTTGCAGCATTAGGAAGGTTGAGAACCACTGCCCTAGAAAAAGCTTCAAGGAGAAAAATGAAGAGGGAGTTTTGCTACAGAGAGCTGTGTGGTACAGAGAAAACATACCTGGATTTGTAAGCAAAGGGCTTGGGTTCAAATCCTGACTTTACTATTGACTATCAGTGTGACCTTGGAAAAGGCCTCAGTTTCCTCAAATGTAAAATGGGAGAGTTGCACGAATAACTAATTGCTCCCTTCTTTCTCTAAATCTATGAACCACTATGAATCTTAGACAAAGAGAGAGTACACAAGGTGTTTGATCAGAGGAATTAGCCTTGGGTTTAGTCCCAGAACAAGAGAGCTAGGATCAGTGGTTGAGAATTTCAGAGATTTCACTTCAGTGTAAGGGGAAAATGTTTATTGATAACTACAGTAATCCTTCAATGGAATGGGATTGCCCAGAATAAAGGAGCAGAACACATTGTTAGATATCTTCAAGCTGAGGTTGGGTGAGTACTTGTTGAGGATGGTGTAGAAGGGATTCTGGGTCAGGGTCAGACTGAATTCATTCACCAACGAGGTCCCTTTTAGTGCTGAACTTCTCTGCCTGCAAGAGAAATGTGAATAAGTAAGCCTTGTTGATTCTAAAGGAAGAAACACACACACAGACACAGACAGACAGACAGACAGACACACACACACACACACACACCCTAAATGAGTCCATGGTTCCATAGTAAAAGTCTTCTAGCATAGGTCTTTGCATCCATCATAAGACCTAGCACTTTCTTTTTTTTTTTTTTTTAATTTTTAAGAATTTTATTATAGTTTGCATCATTCATTTCCACAAGATTTTGAGTTACATATTTTCTCCCCCTCTT
>CM053585.1:19815863-19837842 GCA_028646515.1 Pseudochirops corinnae
ATAGAAGGCAATGTGAAATATCTCCTTGAAAAAACCACTCACCTGGAAAATAGATCCAGTAGAGACAATTTAAAAAATTGGACTACCTGAAAGCCATGATCAAAAAAAGAACTTAGAAAGTATCTTTCAAGAAATTCTCAAGGAAAATTGCCCAGATATTTTAGAACCAGAGGGCAAAATAGAATGTGAAAGAATTCACTGATCACCTCTTGAAAAAGATCCTCAAAGGAAAACTCCTAGGAATGTTATAGCCAGGTTCCGGAATCCCCAGATCAAGGAGAAAGTCCATTCTAATTTTCAAGGAGTTTATTGGTTGGGCAAGACTTTGTACCTCTTGTGCCAAGCTGTTAACTCTATTTCCAATTCTTTGTTCCATAGATCTTATTTCTTTTCCCAAAACATTTTTGAATTCTTGCTTCTAATAAATTTGCTTCATCTCTTAGGAATTCCAGTTTAGTCTATCCCCTAATTTCTCTTTCTTTCTTTCTTTCTTTCTTTCTTTCTTTCTTTCTTTCTTTCTTTCTTTCTTTCTTCCTTCCTTCCTTCCTTCCTTCCTTTCTTCCTTCCTTTCTTCCTTTCTTCCTTCTTTACATCATAGATCTTTCATACCCTTATCCTTATCCACCCAGAATGGGAATGCTAAAAAGAAGTGGGAAAATGGACAGAGAAAGCCTGTCCTGTTAGTTGTTTCCCCAGAACCAGACTATGAGGAAACAATTTGCATACATATAAAAAAGATGAAAGAAATCACTTTTTCCCCCTAGACACTGAGTCAGACCTTCAAGGACACTAGAATATTCTGTGGTGCATGCTTCAGAGAACTAGCTGCAGTTGCTATTGGGTCATTCCTACTGAACATGAAGAAGCTCTATGCAGATATGAGGAACTGACTTGATGCCAGCCAGACTATGTCCTACTCTCTTCTCCATGCCCTCTCTCCTCCCTCCCAATTCAGAGTGGTGGCTCCCACTATTTCCCCTGCCCTGGTTCTTCCCATATCTAAGTTATAGAGGCACTGCCCTATAGTAGGAGGCTCCGAACTTGGAGTCAGGAGACCTAGGTTTAATCTGACCTCTGACACCCAATAGCTCAATGGCTGTGGGCAGGTCCCAAGTCCCTTGAGGTTCAGGTAGCTCTCCAAGATTGTCTAAAAAGCTGTAGATTAGGTTGAGATATGCCTGGGCAAGGGGACCCCTGGAACCTTATCCATAAGGAATGAAGGCTGATGTTGTAAAAGAGTAAGCAAAAAATAATTATGAATCCAATTTGCTCCTTTTCCCTCTCCCTCACCTGATTAAAACTACAACAAAAACAACTCCATATGATATATTTCTAGAAAGTTGGTCTTAGAGGTAGCAAGATATTTATTTAAATTCTGCCTGAGATACTTATTGGCTGTATGATCCTGAGCAAGTTTTAGTTCCTTCCAAGTAAAATGAAGGAGATGGGCTAAATGGCTGTTCAGGTTCCTTCCTGCTCAAAATCTAGGATCCTAGGATCTAAGAGGTAGAGAAATGAATGACTCAAACCCACATTCTATGGCTACAAGTCCACTGCTCTGTCCATTGCAAATTTACAAAGCACCTGGCTTTGATTTTGCTCATTTGATTGAGTAAGTAGACACTGGTGGTTTATAATCACATAGATAATTTGGTTTTAAAAATAAGATTTAGATTTAGATCCAGAAGGGACTCTAAAAAATCTAGTCCTACTTCTTTATTTTATAGATGAAGAAATTGAAGCCTAGAGAATTTCCCAGGTTCATACAGGTAGTAAGTGGCAGGACTGAGTTTTGAACTCAGTTGTTTCAATTCTAAATTCATTGTACCACCCTAGGCAGGGAGGGCAACACAGTAGAAAACAACACTGACTGTCAATACTTTGGACACTTTCTGTTTTTGATTTGCCTTCTTGTTTTAATTGCTCTCCTTCTCTCTCCCACCTGCTCCCAGCTGCCCCACCCTGCTCCCTTCAAATCCTAGCTAGAATCACAGCCTAATGGAGGAGATAACACGTAAATGATTTTGTACACAAGATACATGAAAAATAAATTGGAGATAATCAACAGAGGGAATTAAGAGGGATCAGGAAAGGCCTTCAGTAGATTGTTGGATTTTTTTTTTTTCAATTTCTATTTTACCTTCTGGTTCTAGGATATAAGGGCAATTTTCTTCGATAATTTCTTGAAATATGATTCCAGGTGCTCTTTTTGATCATGGCTTTCAGGTAGTTCAATAATTCTTAAATTGCCTCTCCTGGATCTATTTTCCAGGTCAGTTATTTTTTCAATGAAGTATTTCATGTTTTCCTTTGTTTTTTTTCATTCTTGTAGTTTTGTTTGATTGTTTCTTGATATGTCATACAGTCATTAGTTTCCACTTACCCAATTCTAATTTTTTAAAAATTGATTTGCTTATTTACTTTTAGTTTTCAAAATTCAGTTCCACAATCCCTTGAGTTTCAAATTTTCTCCCCTCCTCTCCCCTGCCTCCCACCATGGTGGCATGCAATCAAGTATAGGAGCTGTAAATACCTTCACATTGGACATTAGTCTGATTGTATAGAAGGGTTGTAACCAATGGCAATTCTAATATTTAAGGAATTATTTTCTTCAGTGAGCTTTTGTACCTCCCATTCCATTGAGCCAATTTTACTTTTTAAGGAGCTCCTCTCTTTAGTGAATTTTTGTGCCTCTTTTACCATTTGGTTTATCTGTTTTGTACAGTGTTATTTTTATCATAATTTTTTATACCTCCTTTACCAAACTGTTGATTTTTTCCATGATTATCTTGCATCAGTGTCATTTCTTTTTCCAATTTTTTTCTCTACATCTCTTATTTGATGTTTAAAATCCTTTTTTGTGTTCCTCCAGGAATTCTCATTTTTGGACTGAGACCAATTCACATTTTTCTTTTAGGAGTTGTGTATAGCAGTTCTGACTTTGTTGTCTTTTTCTGAGTTTGTGCTTCGATCTTCCTTGTCACAATAGTAACTTTCTATGGTGAGATTTTTGTTGTTGTTTTCTCATTGTTCCAGACTATTTATTGATTTTTAATTTTATGTTAAAGTTGGGCTCTGCCTCCAGGGTGGAAGGGGCACTGTCCAAAGCTTCAAGTGTTTTTTGGGTTTCTTTTTTTTGGTGCAACTGTTTTCGGAGTTTTTAACCCTTCCAAGGAGAAGTGACATTTATTACTCTTCTGGCCCAAGATCTGTTCTGTGAGTGAACACAAGTATTCTTTTCCACCCTGGAACTATGACCGGGGTCCCTACTCTCTTGGGCTACAAACTCTGGTATGTTAGTGTTCCTCCTCTCCCTGGGACTGAGATCCAAGACTGAAAGCCACACATGTGTGTGGACAATGCAACAGAGTCCAGCACCCAGTGCTTGCAAAGGGACCCCTATAATCTCCTTACCAGTTGTCTGACTGCCTTACCTACTACCTCTGGAAGCTGTTGGTCACCCCCAAACTCTGCTGCTGACTTCTTATGGGAAGGCCTATATTAGCATAGCTTGCTCTGAAGTGCACTACTCTTACCTAGTGAAAAATACATTTCCTGCTAACCTAAGTTGTCTTGGGCTACAAAAATTGCTTCCCCTGTCCTTTTGTGGATTCTGCTGTTCCAGAATTTGTTTTGTGGCATATTGTAACATTTTTTGTAGGGGAGTTTAGGAGAGCTCAGGTGAGTGTCTTCCTTTTTCTCTGCCACCTTATCTCCACTCTTCTAGTCCAATGATTCAAAAATGATTTTTCCTTGATACATTTTCAGTTGGTTTTGATACTGTATAAGATTCATTGCAATTTCTTCTATTTTTCAATCCTTTTGCTTTGTTTTAATATTTATTTTTTCTCATGGATTCCTTATTTCTGTTTGTTCCATTCTAATTGTCAGGAAGTCTTTTTACTCAAGTAAAGTATTGTACCTCTTTTACTAAGCTGCTGATTCTCTTTCCAAGGTTGTCCTCAAAAGTTCTCTTTTATTTCCCAGTTCATTCCTATATTGCTTTCATCTAATTAATAAGATAAATTAAACTCTTAGAAAAAATTTGATTCATTCCTTCTAGGAATTCTCATTGATCTTGTAGCCAAGCTGTGTTTTGATTTGAGGTTTTGCTTAAAGTGTTTGCTAGTTACTTATTCTCCTCTGCTGAGTTTGTGCCTTGAGCATCCCTGACATCATAACAGCTTTTTTATCTCTGTGTCTTCTCTTCCTCCAGACTTTCTTTCCATGTTAGGACATGGTGTTAGGGCCAGGATCTGTGCAATTCTTGCAGACCTTGGTTTTTCATGTTATTGGTCTGTCTTTTCTGGAGTGCTGCTGCCATGCTCTTAGGATATTTATTGCTGTGTGTTTTAAAGCTCAGTGGGAGTGTCTTGAGCCAGTGAGCCCCAAAGTTTCAGAGGGCCCTATGAAGTCAAAACAAGGTCATGGCTTGATTGTTACCTTTCTGTGATTTCTGGGCTCTAGGCCCTGATTTGGAACTAGGAAACACAATTGTAGACTTGTCCTTGAGTGGTGCTGAAGCAGACAATAGTTAAGGTATTCCTGTCAGCTAGCTGAAAGGCTCAGTAAGTTCAGAGCAAATATACTGTTGGTTTAGTTCTGTTCTGGGCCTACGACCAGAAGATCTCTGATCTTCTCTTGGAGCAGTATTGCCTAGCACTGTTCTGTGTCTAAGGTTGAGTCTGTGATGTGCTCTTAACAAACATTTTTGGCCTAACTGGCAAGGGGAAGGGAAAGGAACCTGTTCCTATAAGCACCAAGCCTACTAGGAATTTTCTCAGATAAAAGAGGCATGCAAGGAAGAGTTTGTTTTTTCAACAATGAAGTGGGGAATTGTGGGAGGTTGCAGGCAATACTTTAATTTCACTCTCAAAGAAGGAAGCATATATATATATATATATATACACATCTGCTCATGTAGAGAAATGTAACTTAGGGGCGGCTAGGTGGCACAGTGAATAGAGCACCAGCCCTGGAGTCAGGACGACCTGAGTTGAAATCCGGCCTCAGACACTTAACACTTACTAGCTGTGTGACCTTGGGCAAGTCACTTAACCCCAAATACCCAGCCTTCCCACCCCCAAAAAGAAAAAAAAAAGAGAGATGTAACTTATACATTAAAGGAATAGGAGTGGAAGAAGATAAGAGAAAGACGGTGGTAATAAAGGGGGGGTCAATTAAAGAAGGCAGCAGTTAGAAGCAAAATAGAGTTTTGAGGAGAGAGAGGATAAAAAGAGAGAGAGGAAGAAACAGCAAAATATAAGATAGAGGGAAGTAAACAGTGATCATAACTGAATTTGAATGGGATGAGCTCACCCATGAAATGGAAGCACATAGCAGAATGGATTAGAAACCAGAGACCAACAATATGTTGTTTACAAAAGAATCACTTGAAATAGAAAGTCACACACAGAGTTAAAATAAATGGCTGAAGCAGAATTTAACCTATTTCAGCTGAAGTAAAAAAGTCAGGGATAGCAATCATGATGTCAGATAAAGGAAAACAAATACTGACCTAATTAAAAGAGATAATCAGGGAAACTATTATGCTAAAAGGTATCAGAGATAATGAAGTAACATTTTAAAAAAACTTTCACAGTAGGTTTTTCTGATAAAGGTCTTATTTCTCAAATATATGCTAAGTATAGAACTGAGTCAAAATTATAACAATAACAGCCATTCCCCAATTGATAAATTGTCCAAGGATATAAAAGGCAGTTTTCAGAAGAAAACTATCTATAGCCACATCAAAAAAAATGTTCTATGTCACTATTGATTAGAGAAAGGCAAATAAAAGAAGACTAAGGTACTTCCTCACACCTATCAGAAATGATAGATGCTGGCGGGGATAAGGGAACAATAGGTGTGCTGATGCACTGCTGGTGGAATAAGTAGTAAAGTGGTCCAACCATTCAGGAGAACAAATTGGAACTGTGTCCAAAGGGCTATAGAACAGAGGCAGCAATACCAAATAATAGGTCTATATTCCAAAGAGATTAAACTAACAACAAAAGGACTTATATGTACAAAGATATTTATAGCAGTTCTTTTTCTAGTGGTGAGAATTGGAAATCAAGGGGATGCTCATCAACTGAGGAATGATTGAACGAGTTGTGGCATATGGTTGAGATGGGCTACTATTGTGGTATAAGAAATTATAAAGGGCATGGTTTCAGAAAAAAATGACAAGAACTATATGAACTCATGCAAATGAAGTGAGAAGAAGCAGGAGATCATTGTGCAAGGTGACAGGAATGTTGTAATGATGATCAACTGTAAAAGACTTGGCTACTCTGTCCATACAACGATCCGAGACAATTCAAAAGGACTCATGAAGAAAAAAAAATGCTATCCACCTCCAGAGAGAGAACTGATGAACTCTTAGGGCAAACTGAACTATTATTTTCTCACTTTATTTTCTTTTTTCAAGTATGGCTAATATAAAACCATGCTTTGCATAATTTCACATGTATGATTGATATCCTATTGCTAAATAAATAATAAATTGCAATGTTAAAACAAATGTCGGGATCAAGAGAACTGAATGCACTTTAGATTGAGGGCTGTGTCTGTGAATGGTCTTATGAAGGGAAAACCATGCAACAAAGTACTTGGGCCCAGAGTTACCTGTTTTTATCTCTCTATGAGTCTCAGCCCTTCGTTTGAAGATGTCCAATGAGGGGGAACTCACTGAAAACAGATAACATTTATATAGCATCTACTGTGTGCCAAGAACTATATTAAGTGCTTTGCAATTATTATCTCATTTTATCAACACAACAACTCTGGGAGACAGGTACTATTATCCTCATTTTACAGATGAAGAAACTGAGGCAAACAATGTAACTTGTCTAGGCTCACACTGCTAAGTACTACAGTGGATAGAGTGCTGGGCCTGGAGTCAGGAAAAGAAAACCACTTACTTGGGGATTTTGGGGGGAGATCCAGGTCACAGGTTTGGAGTCAGTATGAAACCAGGACTCCAAAGGAGGAAGAACAACTCATTTAGGTAAAGAAAGGAGAGAACTTAGTGTTGTCACAGAGCAAATTAACTCTCTCCTAACTCCAAACTTTTAAGACATGTAGTTCTCAAGTGAGTGTCAACCTTGACTTGTCACACTCACTCACTCTACCATCTAATCTGTTGCTAAATCTTCTGTTTCTGCCTTCAGAACATCTTTTGGGTGGAGTTCTTTCTCTTCACTTAAAGCTGACAACCTAATCACTTCACTCTTGGAACATTATTGTAGCCTCCTTTTTGGTAACCTTACCCCAAGTGTCTTCCCACACAAATCCATCCCTCACTCAGCTGCCAAAATGATTTTTTCTAAAGTGCAGGTCTGACCACATTCCTTCTCCAGTCAATAAGCTCCAGTAGTTTCCTATTGCTTCCAGAATTAATTATAAATTACTTTGGCATTTGAAGCTCTTCACAAACTGTCCCTTTCCTACCTTTCTAGCCTTGTTATAACTTACTCTGCTCCACATATTTCACAAGCCAGTTATCCTACTCACTTGTGTGCCATGCTTCTCTACCAGTGAAGGCCAAGAGAGAAGGGATAACTACAACAATTGGATTGATTCAGTGCAAACGACTGTTGGAATTGGTCAGTCCATCCCTTCTTGAAGTATATTCAGAAAAGAAGTCAGGGAAGGAATCAGTCTTGGTCCACTTATATTTCAATAGTGAGCCAAAATAGTCAGCTTTAGGCATTTTTTTTAAGTATGAAGACAAGTCCAAGACAGACAATGAGAAAAATAACTTGGGCTTTCTGTGCTACCCAGAAGAGGGTTCCATATGACATCATTCTTGGTTTTCATGTTAACTTTAAAGGGAACTTTCACAACGTCTGGAGCCCTAGATGTCTTGAAGATAAAGGAGGAGGATATCCTCAAATTCCTTGCTGCAGGAACCCATTTGGGTGGCACTAATTTGGATTCCCAGATGGAACAGTATATATACAAAAGAAAGAGTGATGGCATTTACATCATTAATTTGAAAAGAACTTGGGAAAAGCTTCTGTTGGCAACTTGTGCCATTGTTGCCATCGAAAACCCAGCTGATGTTAGTGTCGTGTCATCTAAGAACACTGGCCAGCAAGCTGTTCCGTTATTTGCTGGTGCCACTGGTGCCACACCTATTGCTGCATGTTTCACACCTGGCACCTTCACTAACCAGAACCAGGCAGTTTTCAGGGAGCTTCACCTCTTGGTGGTCACTGATCCTCAGGCAGATCTGACTGAAGCATGATATGTTAACCTCCCAACCATTACACTGTGCAACACAGACTTCCCACTTGTCTATGTGAACATTACCATTCCATGTCACAACACGGGAGCTCACTTGGTGAGTCTGATGTGGTGGATGCTGGCCCATGAAGTCCTCTGGATGCATGGTACCACCTCCTGGGAACACCCATGGGAGGTTATGCCTGATCTTTACTTCTACAGGGATCCAGAGAGATTGAAAAGGAAGAGCAGGCCACAGCTGAGAAGGCAGTGACAAAGGAGGAGTTTCAAGGTGAATGGAGTGCACCCACCCCAGAATTCATTGCTACTCAGCCAGAGGTGGCTGATTGGTTTGAGGGAGTACAGGGCCATTTGTGCGCATTCAGCAGTTCCCCACCGAAGATTGGAGTGCTCAGCTGTCTACTGAGGACTGATCTGTGGCTCCTACTGCTCAGGCCACTGAGTGGGTAGGAACTACCACAGAGTCATCTCGAAACCCAGATGCTCTAACAGTGTTAGAAAAATGCTGATGGAAAATAAACATTGGTTTCTTACACAAAAGAAAAAAGAAAAATAATGTGGGACACTTGTCGTGGGCCACTTGGGTGTCAATCCCAAGTGTGAGTGAAGACGTGACAAAGAATTAATCAGGTGGGTAGTTCATAGGAAAGAACTCCAGTTAATGATTCTTTGAGCAAAGTTTTTATAGGGCAAAAGGATACAGAAAGATAAAAGGATTCAAGTTTTACTATCATTGTCTTTAGCCTGTTAGATCCTGGAAATAACAGAATTTGATAAGGAATATGTTATCTAGGTATTATCATTGTCTTTAGTCTGTTATATCCTGGAACTAACACAGAATGGATAATTTGATAAGGAACATGTTCTTTAGGTGCCTGAAGTCTGGGGGTAAAGGCTTTGATGTCAGGATCCCAAACAAAAGTCCTTTTAAATGTAGCCCTGGTGAGTCCCAGGGAGCCAGCCTATGCAAGAAGTTGTCAAGCCACATCTTGAGGGGTTCTAATTAGGGCACACTATCAAGATTTTTATCTGAGTCCTGGATCAGGCCTCCTTGGCTCTCCACAGGCACTAATTAATATGCTGTTGGTGGAAATGTGAATTGACCCAATCATTTTGGAATTATAGCCAAAGACTTATAAAAGTCGATACCCTTTGACATATCAATAGCATTATTAGGTTTCTTTCCCATGATAATCAGGAAAAAAAGGGGAAAAGTATGTGTTCTAAAACATTTATAGCAGCCCTCTTTGTGGTGTCAAAGAACTAAAATAGAGGGAATGCCCATCAATTGGAGAATAAGTTAAGTAAGTCGTGGTGCATAATTGTGATAGAGTACTACTGTGCTGTAAGAAATTATGAGCTGGTTGATTTTAGAAAAACATGGAAAGGCTTGCATGAAATAATGAAGAGTGAAAGGATAAGAACCAAGAAAGCATTGTATACAGTTAAAAAAATTACTTAAAGAGCAGTTATGAACAACTAAGTTATTCTGAGTATTGTAAACACTCAGATCAACTACAAAGGACCTATGAAGAAAGGTGCTATCCACCTCCAGGGAAAGAACTGAGAAACAGAAATACATATAGTATGGTTTTACATATGTACACAATGTATGTATGTATATGTATATGCATACATATATAGTATATACACATACATACATACAAATATATGTATATACAAAATTTATCTGTGTCAAATGATCGCCTTCTCTAGTGTTGGGTGGTGAGAGAGGGAGAGAGATAGTTTGGAACATAAAATGTAGCAAAAAGTTTAATTTAATTTAAAAAGAAGTACCTGAATTTTGGGAAAATGAAACATTACCAATGTCCTAACAGAGAAAGACCTGCTCCTTTCTGGTTAAGAAAACCTTCCCATGCAACATAGATTTCTCAACAGTGAACTGAAAACTAGACCTGCCTTTGAATTTCTGTATTACAAAGTATTAAATTAAAAATTTTAAAAATAATAAAGCATATTTAATTACAATGGTGCAAAATGTTTCTGTACTGTTAATAAAATAAAATTTTAAGACATTTATTTCTTCATTTTTAAAATTTTCATATTTATTTTTTAAATGTGTGCAATATGCTAGTGCTATAGAACATGTGTATAACTTATGAATAAATAGATGTGTGTATCTCTGTGTGTAAGTATATGTATATATCTCAAGGTAAGATACATTTAACCACTTTTCTGACTGCAACTTGACATCATTTAGAACTCTAAAGGAGAGTTATAATTGTATAATTTCTTATTAATTAATAAAATTCAACTCTTTTTCTTTAATTAGTGAGTTGGCTCAAGCCTCAAGCTTCAACCCCAGTTCATTAAATGTTATTAATGTTATTACCTGGAGAGACCTCCTTTTCCAATATTAATTATTCAAATGCAATGAAACTAATAATAAAACAAAGATATACATATACATACATATAACATATATGTAATATATTGGTTCAAAAGAGTTCACAGACAGTAATTTCACATGCTTAATATGCCAATAAACTTCCCTTCAGTTTGAGTTGAATTTACTCTTCAGTTCAGTTGAGGCACTGATCTGATGGGAGGGGGCCTGGAACTGTGATCTGATTGATGTGTAGAACTCTGAGGTAGGGAAGCTTCTCTGTACCTTCTCTGAAACTTCAGTCTTGGAGAGTTGAAAAGACCCCAGAGAGTTTAAATGACTTGTCTAGGATCACACAACCAGTATGTGTCAAAGCCAGGACTCAATCCAGCTCTTCTTGGCTTTGAGGTTTACTCTCTGTCTACTCTGCTAAACTGTGAAATGAGCTAAGTTCAATCTCTCAAAAAATGTTGGGTAAGTTCTTTTCTTTTACCTTCTCTTCAATCATTGCAGGTAAGACTTTTCAGAATATTCTGTATTTTCCAGCTCCTTAGAAATGCTTCATAAAATTTTCTTTATGTAAGGGTGGGTGTGGGGTTGTGTCATGTTGTTTTGCCCATGTAAGTCATGTATATGCACATGGATCTGTCTAGAACAGTGGTTCTCAACCTTCCTAATGTTGTGGTGACCCCTAACCATAAAATTATTTTCGTTGCTACTTCATAACTGTAATTTTGCTACTGTTATGAATCATAATGTAAATATATGATATGCAGGTTGTATTTTCATTGTTACAAATCGAACATAACCCACAGGTTGAGAACCACTGGTCTAGAAGAAGCTTGTAGAAGGCAAGAATAGATATCTCTAGAATCTCCTCTCTTCCACTATTTTCTAAGGAACCTTTCAGTCCTACTAGGAAACTGGAATCAGAGGCTGGCCACTCTTTTTTCCTCAGAGATTGGAGAAACTAGGCTAGAATTAAATTTATATGTATATATATATATATATATATATATATATATATACACACAATATATATATATATTTTATAAACATAAAATATATTTATTTAATTTTTATATAATATTTATATTCATAAAATAGAAATATATATTAAACATATATATTTGTTCCCTTAGATATTATTAGTCTAGGAGGAATGTATTTTGAGTTTAAGCTGTACTCCTGTTTGCTCTTCCTTAATGAGAAGGGAGAATCCCAAGCTATATATGCATGACTTGATGCCATTCTCACCAAATGACAGCACCATAATGAACACATGTAGCAGACAATGTGTAAATATATTTATCTAAGTTAATAGCAAAGCAGAAATCAGAGAAAGTACACATAGGAAAACAAAGACTAGACAATACAAAGAGTAAATGAGCTCTCCTGTTGGGAATGAGATAACTCAGATCAGGAAATTCCCTGGAGTCTCTAGTGTAGCAAACTGAGAATATCTATGTGATTGAAATGATGGCTTCCCTACATGTCATCTTTCCAGATTCTTTCTCTCTCCAGGGACCCAAAGAGAGCCAGAAGTGGAGAATCTTCTGTCTCAAAGCTAAAAGTCAGAAGCCCAGGATCTTTCTTCCCAGATCTCACCAACTCCAATTCTCACATAGGCACAGAGCACTGAGCAATCATTCTCTGCCAACGAAGGTGAAAGGCTAGAATAACTTAATTGTATATGAAGAGGGTAGCAACATAATGAACTTCGCCTCCAGCATCATACATCATTCACACAGTTGTCTCTCTGACCCTACATCTACAAAAGAGTTGCAAAAGAGTATGGGAGGTGAAAAACATTGATCACCCCAAGGGAACATGAAGTTGTTTATGGAGACTAGGGACTTTTGAGCAGGAAGAATTTGTTTAAAAGGAGATATTTCCAATTTCTTCTTGGAAATAACAGCCTCAAACTTGAGACTCTCAAAGTTGAGAAGCAACATCTGCCTAAGCTAAGCATCTTTAGTGTAGCTTAAAGAGCTTTTGTAGCCATCCAGCTGAAAAGGACATAGTAATCCTCCACTTGAAGGAACTTCTGAACAACAACTATGCCATTTGGGTAAATGTTCCCACTAAAGATTTAAGAGAATCTACTGGCCAATTGATAACAAGAAACATAAAATATGTGAGGGAGTAGCCATTTACAAGGTTGCCCCCGGAACCCAGATAGTAGCAAAAACCATCCCCTTAGGGGAGCCCAAGTGGCCACTGGTAGTGTTAGACTGGCAAATGAGCCTTAAAGGGCATTACATAAGGAAACAAGGTTGTGATCTTCTGGAATTTTTCAGCCTCATGGGGATTGTTGTTGTTGTCGATTCTTTATTCTAGAAGAGGACCAACGATATCAGGAGGGTGATATCTTGACTTGCAAGTGAATTGGATTTAAATGAGGCAGAGCTGTGCAAAGACATCAGCCTCACTCTCTCCTCCACACTCATCAGGGTCCAGTGGCCAGACATAGGTCAGGATGACTGGAAATGACCCTGGATGGAGTGGGAGACCTTGGCCTTTTTAAGCTGTCTTTTCCAGTTCTCAATTTGTCTGAGACAACACCCATTCATTGATTAAAAGTTCGACAAGAAATGAGGCAAAAGATGGTCCAGTATATGGGAGCAAAAGACCCTCAGAGTTTCTGATCAGAACAGAAACAATTGCTATTTACATTCACTCTGAACCATCACAACTCAAACAATGAGCAAGCAGTGGGATGAAACCTATTATTGGCCTGATGGAGAAAGAAGGATTTAAGAGTAGGAGTGGTCCTAAGCAGAGGCAACAAGTTGAACAAGATGATCCCTTATAATTGTCAGGATCTGTGAAGTCCTCCTTGAAACTTTCACATTGGTTTTGAAGAATGTGTAGAGTGCAAATAAATTGTAGGGAAAACTGAGACAATCCTAATAAAGGGACAGGGGGTGGAAACCATAGAATAAATGTGGAAAATAGTACTGACCAGAGGTCAGTTGGTTGAATGGGTATGTTTGTGAAATATGAGAAGTCTTGTCTCATTCCCCTTCCCTATTTCATCCTTTTTCATTGGGTTGAAGAGGGTGAGCAAAGGGACATGAGGGCATCCAAACCCTGAGATCTTTGACAACCACTTCCTCAGTAGAGAAACTTAACATTGTTCTCCAGCACTTCTTACCCAATGTTCTGCCCCAGTTCCTGTGGGCAATGTGGTGTGAAAAGGTAGGTTAAGTCAACAGCACTGAGTAATTGATGGAGTTGTGGATTGAGGGAGGAGGAAAGAAAGTTGACTTGGTTACAACATTATTATCTAGAACTATTTATGTTTTTGGTGTGGGGACTCCTCAAAGGCAGTAATTATCTAACCAATCAGTTTAGGGGCTCAAGAAAGGTAGGGGGTTTTGTTCTTTTATACCAAGGGACCACTGAGAGTAGAAACTATATTTCCTCATTAAATCGGGCCCCCTAAGGACAGGGCTCTCTCTGTCACGTGACTCCATCCTCCCTGAGGGTGGATCTCCCTGATTAGATTGAGGGTTTCTTTAATTCAACCAAAACTTGAAAATGTCAGCTCTGCCCATGATCCTGTGCCATACCCCACTGTAGAGTTCCCCAACAACAGCCGAATTTGACAACATTCAAGAATTTTCTGTTCTCTCCACAGATTCTGTTTCACTTCCGCTCATGCCAGGAAGGAGTAGGTTCTGCCTGGTGACAGATATCTTCACTGGAAATGAAAGGAGGGATAGGTCTTGGAGGATTCAGAACCAGGAGGAGGAAGCCCTTGGGTATAAAGAAGCTTTGTTTTAAACTTCGGCATTGTAAGACAGATGGGACTTGGAGATTGGTAGCTCACGTAAGTCAGGTGATATTGAGGAGCCCAAACAGTCACCTACAGAACAAGATGGTAAATTGGTGGAGAAGGAGAGCATCATTCTCATGCTGGATGCTTATGGTGGTGCTATTTCCTTTCAGGGAAACACAAGCACATGAGTCTGAGGGAAGAAGAGGAAGGATATGGAGCTCTGAATCTGTTATATGATGCTTAGTCTTTAGCTTAGTCTGATAAGAGAAGTACATACTCCCCTCATTGCACCCCTGGTTTGATGGGGGTGGGTGGAGGAGATCCTGTCCTCAACCCTCTGAGAGCTAACTAGTCTGATGGGGGTAGGCATAGTCCATGACCTTATGGAACTCCTGTTGTGATGGGGAGACTGAATGCTGACTGAAGGAAAACACAGGAATACACAAAGGACAAGGCAATTTCCTTGAGTCTTATGGATGAATGTGAAGCTACCCCAATCAATTAGAGTCAATTAGAAGAAGATTTAAGGAAGAAGGGCAGTTTGATCTGAGACAGTGATTGTGCCTATTGAGGTAACTCTCTATCTTATGTCCATTTATCAAACAAGCATTGTTAGGTCTCAGACAGATAGACTACAACAGTCAGGGAACTGTAGGGAAAAAAGGAAGAGGATTCCTTCTGCAGACATTCCACTGGACACAAACCCCATTCCCACTGCAAAAATTGCCTTCTGTAACCACTATTAATTTCTTGACTCTTCTCCTGTAGTTCCTGGAAAGCCCTCTAAGAAAAGGCCTTGGGCCATGGTCATAAGCATCCTAGCAGTCTTCATCCTGGGGCTGAGCTGTGCTAAAGTCTTCATTACATGGAAGAAGACAGGTATGTATGTGGAGAGAAGGAAAGGGTGAAAAGAGGAGATTACCAAGGAACAGAATGAGTTTCCACTTGGGGGCTGATATTTACAATACAACACTTTATAAAAAGAATCCCAGAAATGTGAATTCTCAGGGATAGAAGAGTCCTTGGCAGCATTTTAGTAGAAATCACAGAAAAGCAGATTTCTGCTACTCAAGAATCCCCAGCAAGTGATCAAAGATGTGGTAGTCAGAAGAAGAGAAGACTAGGGAGAGGGATGACTAGGAGGGCAGGGATTTGACGACTGACTTTAAAAATCTTGAGAACCTTTATGTGAAGGAGAGATTAGATTTCTTTTGTTCAGACCAAGAGGGCTCATTAGATGGAAGGCACTAAGAGGCAAATTTAGGCTTAACATATGGGAAATAACATGAAATGATAAATGGAAATATAATATATGGATATAATACATGGCTATATATGTGTGTGCATATATATGTGTATGTGTATATATTTATATGTACACATGAAAAATTTTCTGCCACTAAGAGGTATTTGAAAATTATGTAAGCATCCTTGGGAAATTGGAAGTATAATCTAGATGACCAGTGGCTGTGTGGTATGTATGGTATGTATGTATATATGCATATGTACATATGTTTATACATATGTATATATTATATATGTATGTATATACACATATACATACATAAATATCTCTATATACACATATATTAGAGAAAAGATCCTAATTCTAATTCAGGCTTGGGTTGAACTAGATGGTTGTTGAGAATTCACATTCTGAAATTTTGTGAATCTGGATCCATTCAAAGTTGCTGAGAACCACAGGCGCTCAGTGAATTTCTTTCCACATTCTGAATAACGAGTGACCTGAGAAGGGATTACTGATGAGTGGAAGTCTCACTCTAGTGGTGTGGGTGGAGTGGTTCCAGTGCAAAGTCCCTGAGTTAGGGAGAATCCTTTGGAAAGAGAGCAGAGGGCAGGTGTGTATGTCCCTGTGTGTGTAAATAATTCCTGAATGCTGATTTCCTTTCCTTTCCCTATCTCTCATATATATTAGCATGTGAAGAGAAGTATGGGAAAAGCTCAACTTAGGGATCTTTCTTACAGGAATGACTTCACAATCTCAATGAGAAGGATTCATTTCTTCTCCGGCTATTCATCTTTAGTGAAGAAGAAATTCCACTTCTCCTAGCTCCTCTCACTAGAGCCTGTTCCAGAAATTTGAGGATTTCCATTCCAATCACAATTTCTGTGACTTCATGGTCCCTGGAACTCTGCCCAGATGCTCCACCAGAGAGGCTAGTCAGTCATAGGAAGAAGAGAACCCAGCCCTGGATGAGGGGTCTGACACTAGGAGAGCTGGGCCACAGTGGGGACCAAGGATGGAGGAAATCGCTGGAGAGAACTTCACTTTGTCCATTGCTACCCTTCCTTACACCCAAGACCTTTAGGTAAAATGGTATGAGGGCAGCCAAATTGGGTTAACTGTTCCCCTTCCTAGACTTTCTGTCCACATGCTTTGCAAGCCTTCAATGCCTGCCCTCCTCATCACTGTCTCTGAGAACCCTTATCTTCCTACTGGGCTCCACGCTGGCACTTCCTCCTTTGTGAAGCCTCCTTTGGTCTCTCCAATTGTTGTTGCTCTCTCCCTCCTTGAATGCACTGTAATAATTTTTTGGTGTCTGTGTTGCATCCCTCCACGGTAGTATAATTCATAAGGTTAGGTAATATTTCTTTATGGTCCATGTATTCAGTGTAGCTACTGTCTCATTTATTGTCTTTGTATTGAGAGTAGCTACTATTTCATTTATTGGTCTTACATTCCCAACAGTAAGCAAAATGCCTTAGACATGGTGCTACATACACTAAGACATGCTTTTGAATTGGATTGGCATGTTTGGTTTGAACAATTGGCATGACATCCAGAGAGAAATAAACATGCCTGACCTGGGAGGGGGTGATGGTTTGGGGATGGAGGTCTAGCTTCTGGGGTTGTCTGCAATGTGATAATTGAAGCCCAGGGATGAATACCAACTGTCCCTACCCTGGACCAGTGGCAAAAGACCAAAACCCCAGGCAAAGTGTGAAGATAACACTTAATTCCAACAAGGGAAGCCAAATACAGTCCATGAAGCTAGAGCTCATAAATGGGATTGGAAAATAACCCTAATACCAAGAAAAACAATAGGCCCCACCTTCTCCCAGCAAGCAACCTGGCTCTGGTTCAATCTCCCTCTACAGGGAGAAGATCAGGCCCTTTGCACACTCTTGGACTTATTACACTCAGACATCAGAGAAGACATCTGGACAGGAATGCTGAACTGAAGTTGAGGGTGGACTCAGCATTGTCCCTAAAAGGTTCCATCTAGAAAAGTGATCAATGTACCAAGTAGATCAGGTATTGGGACAGCTTTTTACTTCTTCTAGCATTAAAGAAATACTTAAAAGATTTGTAAGTATGTGATTGACAAATTCTTGAGGATGAAGCAGCACCTAACTCTTACTAAGTACTTTCTGAGAGGCCAGTAATTAAAACATCAGATACTTGATGAACAGGTATGTCCTTTGACCTCAGATGTCAGTGATGCATACAAGGTCTATATTTTGTGGTCATGGTAGTAAACAACTCTCCTCTGGTAAGTCCTCTCTGAGAAGGGTGTCATCGAATAAATCACCTCAGAATTAACCACCAGGAACTCTTAACTCTCAAATTCATGAGAAGGTCACACCAGGCTGGAACCATCACCCTCTTTGATTGCTATTCAAAGACCAGTAACAAAACACAGAGCAGAAAGGGCAGCCCTGGACTTAAGGTTCCTCCCAGAGACCAGCATTATATATTTACACTGTCATGTGCTTTCAGTCACCATTGCTTCTAGAGCAGAGTGGGGAGAAATCCCCTTTTCCCACAAAAAGTCTGAAGGGGAGGCTGCTTACATCCCAGATGATACACTCCAAAGAGGAGAGAGAGAGAGAGAGAGAGAGAGAGAGAGAGAGAGAGAGACAGAGAGAGAGAGACAGAGAGAGAGAGAGAGACAGACACACAGACAGAGACAGACAGAGACAGAGACAGAGACAGAGACAGAGAGACAGAGACAAAGACAGAGGCAGAAACAGAGAAGGCAAAGTGGAAGTTGTTTCTCTTTTAGAAAAACAAGGAGCTCTTCCCATTCAGTGGCCAATTCTGTCAGATGAAAGTTTCATCTCTCCCCACCCCAGATCAGGTCATTGCTGGGATAAAAGGAGCAGCCAGGAGCAGAGGCAAATAGGGTTTCCTGACTCCAGACCTGGCACTATCTACTGAGCGACCCTTAATTGTCTTATCTTACCCTGTAGTATGCTCGATATGGGCACGTGGGCTGCCAGCAGCTCTGGGTCGTGGCTATAAACAATCGTTTAGTATTTGCGGGGTACACCATCGCTTTCCTACCCAGATGCAGACCCGGATATTTATAGCTTCATATTGCTGTAGGACTAGGTAACGAGGCACCCAGATGGCACAGTGGAGAAAGCACAGGAGGCAGGAAGATCTGAGTTCCAACCTGACCTCTGACACTATCTGCTGACCTTGGGCAAGTCCAGAAGGAAAAAATATTTTCTTTGAGAAAGTGTGAGGGTTAGCTGTGTGATAAGTTGTTTTGTTTTGTCACAGGCAAGGGAGTCAGCTGCTTCCAGCCTAGGAATAATCTTCAGAGCTTTCACCTCCCCTGAGGTGTAGTCAACATGGCCAAATGCCTGCTGGACATCTTCATTTGGGTGGCCCTTGAGCATCTCAAACTCAGCAAGATCAAACTCATTCTCTTTCCCAACAAACAAACTCATGACCAAACCAAACTCAGCATCTTTCTCCCTAGACCCACAATTCTGTTGAACATCCCTGTGTCTAGAGAGGTTCCCTTCTGCCATCCAGGTGCCTAGTTTCCCCCTCCCTTATCCCATATATTCAACCAGGGTCCAATTCTATTAATTTCAACTCCAACAAATCTTATAAAAAATCTGCCCATGCCCAGGTCTAGTTAGATTAAAAGCTCTTTACATTTTGCAATTGAAAAAACAATGGACTACCCTTGAAGCAAATTCCATTATTATTATTATTATTATTATTATTATTATTATTATTGGTGAGGCAATTGGGGTTAAGTGACTTGCCCAGGGTCACACGGCTAGTAAGTGTCAAGTGTCTGAGGCTGGATTTGAACTCAGATCCTCCTGACTCGAGGACCAGTGCTCTATCTGCTACTCCATCTAGCTCTCCCCCCTACTTTTTGTAATTTTATTTTAGGCTCAAACACCAGAACAAAAATAAAGAATAGAGAAAAGAAAAAAAAAATCATAAACTTAAATATTGGAGCTTAAATACAGAGTAAGAAAAGGGATAAAAGCATGTGCATAGCATTATTTTTTAGAAATTGGAAAATTAAAAACAATGCAGCCTATGGATAGGTTTCCACTTGTCATATATAAACATGTCCCTGTAAGCTGTGTATATTTACGTGGGATATCTCGATTTATAGACAAACAGATGGGAAGAGACCTTGATAGGTATCTCCAGCACCTTGCCTACCTCCCTTGAGAGGAGATGGTGATTCTGACCTCTAGAGGAGCAGGAAAGGGGGCTCTAAGGCTGGCTACATGTCCTCTCTGAAGTAAAATTATATCTATCTGCCTTCCTAAATATTGCTGGTCTAAAAGCATCATTGGTTCAGAACGACACCCCTCCCCCAATTTCCTGGATAGCACCCATTAAAGGCAGGGAGTGGGGGGAGGAGAGAATATCCCTTTAAGGTTCTCTTACTAGGTTGGTTCCTTTCTACCAACTGCAAGTTGAACAAGACTATCACAAGTAGTAACTACTTAATAAATCCATTTCTCTAAGCGCATAGCAAAAAGAAATAGAAGGTTATGCAGATCAGAATATGCCAGAAAATACACAGAGTGAACGAATATTTCCACTGGGACATCTATATATTTGAAACCAAATGAGAGTCTCCAAACTCAGTGAAGGGGAAAACCTCCAAAGCCTGTAGGGAGGCAAGCTAAAATGCACAGCTAGCTGGATCCCCCTGTGTCTGCCACATCCAAAGTCTCTGTCGCCACATGACCAGTGCTGGTCCCCCAAAAGATCTCACATCACAGGTGTCCTCTCTACCACAGTAATAAGAAGACCCTCTTTCATCTCCAAAGCTTTCATACCAAGCCCACCCCTTATTTAGGCATACAGGTTCAAGTCAGCACTATTGGGAAATTCCCACGTCAAGAGCCCCCAGCTTGGCTAGAAACTCCAGATTACACTCACATTTGTCCCATACTTTCCACTCACACAGCGGAGTTTGGGCAATGATTATTTTTCATATGTGTTTATACAATCACCTCCAAACTGGAGAGCAGAGAAAGGAATGAGAGGGGGAAAGCATTTATATGGCTCCTATGCCAGACACCACATTAAATGCTTTTACAAATATCTCATTGGATGCTAGAGAGGCACTGTTATTATACAGTTGAGGAAAATGATGCAGACAGAGTTTAAATGACTTGCCCAGAGTCACACAGCTAGTGTTTGAGGCTGGATTTGAATTCAGGGCTTCCTGACTCCAGGGAGGGTTTTCAAAAAGTTATGACTGTGGATGCATTCTGAGAAGATGATGAAGTAAATAGGACATTTCCATGTTCTCCAGATTTCCTCCACAGATAGAAAATCACCACAAAATGAATATAGAAGAGCAAAAATGAAGAGGTGAAGCAGTTGTTCTCCTAAGACAAATTGAAAGGATCTCAGTAAAGTGAAGTGAATGAAGTGTAAACACTGCCAGGCCAACTCTGCTGAATCAACAAATAGTAACCCTGGAGCAGCTTCTGAAGGAGGCCAAGCAGGCCTCAAGAGATTTCGCCTCAACCTTCACCTTACTCACGGGCTCAGGAAACTTCACCTCAGGAACTTTGACCTCAGAAACTTTCATCTGGGGAATACAGAAAGGGGGAAGATTGAAGGATCCAGGCTGTTTCTGGAAGCTGGACCTAGTGGTGCTGACCAGAGATGATCTCAGGCTGTGGCTGTACTCAAGGAGCATGTATATATATACCAGGTGAGTGTGGTATGGCAGAGAACAAGAACATATTCTCCATATCATGGCTGGGGGACCTAACTGTGACTTAGGAGAGAGAAGGAGTCCTTGAGCGCTAGCCCCTGGACAGAATTCAAAAAACACCAGTAAGGAGAACCTGAGGCCCAGGGCAACATTATGCAGAACTCTGGATTAAAAATTGATAATAATAACAAGCTACTTGAAATAAAATAAAACAAATTAAAAATAAAAATGAGTAAGCAAAAGAAAAAAGAACTTGACCATAGACAGCTAACTATGAAGATCTGGGTTCATATTCAGAGGAAGATAGTGAGGTTAAAAAAAACTCCAACCCCAAAGATTAACGGCAAATGGTCACAAGCCCAAAAGAACTCTTGGAAGAACTTAAAAAGGAATTTAAAAAATCAAATAATAGAGAATGAGGCAAAATTAGGAAAAAATAAAAATCCAAGAAAATTATAAAAAGAAAGTTAACCAACTGGAAAAAAGATACAAGACCTTTTTTTTACCTTTTTATTTTTTTTTAAACTTAAATATACTATAAGAAAAGAAAAACAAACATTATAAACTTAAACATTGAAACTTAAATACAGAATAACAAAGGTGGGGAGCATAGTCATGTGCACAGCAGTA
>CM053585.1:19838342-19867965 GCA_028646515.1 Pseudochirops corinnae
TTGAAACTTAAATACAGAATAACAAAGGTGGGGAGCATAGTCATGTGCACAGCAGTACATAAGAGAAGATTCAAAATATACATCAATAAATTTCCATTTCAAGAAAGCCTATAATAAACACTACACATCATGTTCAGAGCTGTCCATATTTTCTTTGCTTCCTTGTAAGTTTTCTTTTGTTTTCTGCTGTGCGCTCTTTACTTTGTTCTTCCGTCTCCCTTTTTTCTCCCCCCCCCCCAATCAGGCTACAATTAAGCAAAGGTATATTTATATTTGTGTGTGTGCACACACATATACACACACATACACACAATATACATATATATATATACATATACATTTACAGACACATACATATACTTAGATATCTAAAGTCATACTCATATATAGACATAAACACTCATATACCTCTATATAAGACTGTACTAGTTTGTCCTCTGTTTCTCTGAAGGTAGATAACATCTTCCTTCATAAGGCCAAATCTTTCTAGATTTTTCTAAGTCTTCCAACTCATCATTTCCTATACCACAGCAATATTCCAACCTTCTATGGTCTAGTTATTGGAAGGAAAGAAGGAAGAAAAGGAAGGAAGGAAGGAAGGAAGGAAGGAAGGAAGGAAGGAAGGAAGGAAGGAAGATGGTAGTCCCATGGGACTTTGGCTGGCCAGATCGTATGAGCTGCAGGTCATCCAGCCAAGAACATCATGTATGTGCCACACAAAAATAAAGAGGTGAACCTTTCACATGTTGGCAGTGTGGCTGATGAAAAAGATCAGACAGAAGAACAAATGTGAAACACTGAAAAAGCAGCTCCAAAGAGAAAATCAATTTGTTCTAGGTAAAGATGGCAGAAATGTCCTATTTCCCAGCATCTAAGTATCATACAATCAGGGGTGACTGAGTAAAAGTTTAACAACCAACTTTGAAATCACACAATTTATTTTTTATTTTAATCTGTGTTGCTACTATTTTCACCATCCCTTTTAAAGGACTAGAAACAACAAAACAGTAGCCCAAGCCCTGATTTTTAGTGTTTCCTAATTTCTGAGCCATAATGTTCAAACTAAAACTTTAGCAGTTAGCTCTTGTAAGCTCATGCACCAGCTGCAGGGCCCCCTTGCTTGAAAATGACATTTTAAGGTAATAGGTAGAAACGCCGATTCCTAGAATTACTTAATGATTATGGGACAACTACATATATATTTATGATATAATTTGCAGAATCTTGGATTTTGGTTCATCACCATGAGAAAGAGGTAACTCACCTCAATGAAGAAATCCTGCTTTTATCCTGAGATTGTACTTACATCCGTGTCTTGGAAGAGCAAGCTAGATGAAGAAAGATTTTGCATGGCTACTTGCTACTTGCCTTGAGCAAGACAGGTTTTGGCCTGTGCTGCCACCCACTGTCTGAGTGATAGAAACTCTTCAGAGTCCCACTAAGTGAACTGATGTGGTGAAGTCTTCAGATCCCAGATTAGGGGTTTTTGTTTTTCCTAAAATAGGTAATAGTATCTCTGCACCACAGCAGAACAGGTGCCTGAGCAGAGTGACTAGCAGAGAACTGACCCTACCCAGAATGGAAATGGAGAGATTCATAAAAGAAACTCAACTGAAGAAGCTAGTAGAGGAACAGCCTTGTCCATCATTGATTGATTGTTCAGGCTCTCCCTGAAGCAGACAAAAGATATCAAGGCCTATAGCACATAGCTATGAGTTGACCTGGGCATATATGTTTCCTAGGCACATGTCTCTTTGCTATGATAGTTCACTATACTCTCTCTCCCATGGATGCTGTGATACAGAACACCCCCAGTTTACAGATGGAATGTTAAATTATTGATTTTCTTGTTTTGTCTTTTGCTTAGTAAATATTTCTAATTAAGTAATATTTCTAATGAAGAGTTCAGTTCAGTTTGAATGGGAGGCAGAGCAGTGGAGGCTCAGGAATAATAGTTAGTAGCAATAAGAGCAGATTACCTAGATTAGAGTTACTTTAGAACCTTGAGAGAGCGAGTTATAGTGGTAAGTGCCATCTCTGAAACTTCCTCTGCCTTGCTAGTCTTGGTTCATGTTGGGTGAGGTTGGGGAGAGAAAGAGGTTGAATTTATATACTTATAGTACAAAGAAATCAAATGGTGATGCATATCATTGAGAAGAGTAGATTTAAGAGGAACATGTTAACTTCTTTGAAGTATTAAAAGGCTGTCATGAAGAAGAGATTAGATTTGTTTTACTTGGACCCAGAAGACAATCCCAGAATTCTGGGTGGAAATCAGAGAAAGGTATATTTGCCTTCAATTAAAGAAAAAAGTTCTTAAGCATGAACATTGTCCAGGGGCTCATTCCAGAGGTAGTGGATTCCTCCTTATTGGAGGTCTTCAAGCAAAGGATGGATAACCACTTACTGATATTATAGAAACTGGGGACATCTAGAGATGTCTGGATTCTAACATTCTTACTGATTATCAATTCCTCTAAATCAGTGGTTCTCAACTTGTGGGTCACGATCCCTTTGGGGGTCAAACAACCCTTTCACAGGGGTCGCCTAAGACCATCAGAAAACTCATTATTTCCAATGGTCTTAGGAACCAAGACACCACTCCTCTATCCATCTCCAGGCAGGTCTGCCCACATGCAGATACACCCACACATGAGTATTAAAGGGTCACAGCATTAGGAAGGTTGAAAACCACTACTCTAATGTGTGAGTCTTCTTATAACTAGCAAATCACATTTTCCTTCTGGAAGGTTTTACATAGTCCTTGTTTTTATACCAATTTTATTCTCTCAGGTGTATGACCTCATATTTTGGACAGAAATTACATTACACTCTTGTAAAGCCAAGCACAAGCAGCTTTCTAGAGGACTGCTACTGTGAACAGATTTCAAGATTCTTATTACACAGTATAGTGAACTCTCTATTTATTCAGTAACAAACTAAGACAAAACATTCACAGAAATCAAAGTACAGCATTAACAATATTATATACATATTTTAATTGCTTTTTTTGAAGGGGGAAAGTAGGACAATTGGGGTTAAGTGATTTGCCTAAGGTCACATGTCTACTAAGTATTAAGTATCTGAGGGTGGATTTTAATTCAGGTCCTCCTGATTCCAGGGCCTGTGCTCTATTCACTGTACCACCTAGCTGCCCCCATTCACAATGTTATAACTTAACAACTTATCACTAAAGTGGCCACATAGTTTTCACCAAAATGGTCACATGCTTTTAAGCAAAAGATAACATTCATTTAGTAACACAATCATTTAGTAAGTCCTTAATTCAATCATCCTTAAGGAGGCAAGCCTTAAGGTCACATTGTCTTAATCTCTTCAATCAAAAAGTCCTCTTTCTTCTTAATTGGAGAAGTCCTTAACTCGATTATCTAAATATAAAGGTCAGAGTTGTCTACCCCTAGGCCACAGTAAGTCATGATTTTCTCAGTTTGCATTAAATACCCAAAGAGAGGTCTTTTCATCTTGACTCAAGGCAGGCTGTCAGCTTCCATGGTCCCAGTTCCTGCCCGAATTTATCCAACTGCCACCTGGGTTCAAAGGCAGACAGCTCTTAGTTCTTTGTCCAGCTTCTTGTGCAGTCCCTGTTCCATATTGAAGCTCACAGTGTATGGTCCCCCTCAAGTCCTCCACAGTTTCTGTTCCTGTGAAGACAAAGCTTAAGAAAGCCACAATAACGTTTATATGCATTGCCAGCATCCTCATCAATTCTTTTTCTGCCTGTGAAATCAACATAGGCCCAACAACAAGTTCTGAGGAATCAACACTAATCATCAGTATAGTCCCTGGACCTCTGAAAACATCAGCAAGATGCTCATCCAGGACTTTGGCACCATAGCCATGCCTCCTCTCTGTTCTCCTCTCTTCTCATTTTTCAGTTCTTCTCAATTCTCAGTTCAGTTCTCAGTCCTCATTTCTTTTCTCAGTTCTTTTCTATTCTCAGTTCAGTTCTCAGTTCTCTTCTCTCTCTCCAGCAGTAGCAGCCCAGCCTCCAGATGCTCACTCCCAGCAGTACTGGCTCTCTAGCTTGGGCTTTTCTTTATATAAGGTATTAGCTCTTCTCTGTCCTTCCCCTTCCTGTTATGTCAGTAAGTTCATCCCACTGTGGGATTCACAAGTTATGGGTCTTAATACCTGACACAGTCATGAACTTGGAACAAGGTGCTAAGTACCTGTTTGATTGCAAATACAAGGGGCAGGGAAGATCTTCAAATTCCCGTTACCATTACAGTTCTTTAGGGAGAGCGTTGCTCTATTTACTTGACTAAATAATGAATGAAGAATTTATTTTGAACTCCTTCCTTAAGAGCATGACTCCATCCTATCTTTTCATTTTAGTTTTCCTTTAATAACAGAAGAATTTCTGCATCTTCCAGTCTTTCAACTTTATGTAATAATAGTTAGCAGGTAGTGTAATGCTTTAAGGTCTTTACAAAGCACCTCACACACATTCTCTTTTTGTAGTTTTATTATCCTTATTTTGGGGAGGTATGGGGTGTTCAGGGAGGACTATCACCTCATCCTCCTTTGGCATCCATGGCCATGTTAAAACCATCTCATCAGACAGGCTAACCCAGCTTGATGGTAGCCTACAAGCTTAGAACCTGTTGGTGCTCTAAGGAGATGTCTACTCCAAATATGTAAAGACTTCTCCCAGTGGAAGGCTCAGACAAGAGTGATGTGTTCCAATAGCCATGAAGGGGGCTAAAACAAATATGAATCCCTTAGAGCATAAGACATCAAAGGCACCAAGGTCATCCATTGCATCTGGGCTGTCACCATTCCTCCTTACTTTTGCCCAGCCACTGAATTTGGATGACTCTGGAAGAGAGAGTGAGGCTGATGTTGCCCAACTCAGCCTCACTAATGTCTAAATCATTCTCAAGACAAGATGTCACTCATGGTGTCATTGGTCTTCTTTAAAAACAAAGAAAAAACAGCAACGAACTCCATTTTACAGATATGAAAACTGAGTCTGAGAGAGTTATGTAACTTATTCCAGGTCATACAGCTAGTAAGTGTCTTCTGAAATTGAATTTGAACTGATCTTCCTGCCTCCATGTCTATCATTGCATCACCTAACTTCCTTATATGTATTTCCAAGGAGTCAGACAAGACCCCTTACAAGACCTATGGAAGGGAAATATTGGTTGGGAACAGGATACCTAGGTGGTACGTAGATAGAGTGTTAAACCTGGAGTCAGGAAAACTTGGGTTAAAATCCAGGCTTAGAATATTATCAGTTGTGTGACTCTGGGCAAGTCATGTAACCTCTATTTGCCTCCATTTACTCATTTGTAAAATGGGGATAATAGTAGCACCTATCTCCCAATATTGTGATAATCAAATGAGATAATAATTATAAAGCACTTAGTCTAGTGCCTGGCACATAGTAAGTGCTTTTTAAATGTTAGCTATCAACATTATTTCTATTATTACTATATGATGCAAGGCACAGACTCTGGTCACTCAAGATCCACCCTACTGTAGATAAAATTTGCTCATATTTCCACAAAGCATTTCTCAGAAGTTCTCATGTTATTCTTGTGAAGAAAGTGGAGAAGTATGGGTGAGGTGAGCATAAATGTAGAGAAGTTTGGAACTGGTTCAATAACTAGACCCAAAGATTTCAGTGGGAACTTGAAAGGACACATCCAGGGAAGTGGCTTGGGGATCTGTGTTGGGTCTGGGCTCTTGAACATTGTAGCACTGATTTGGAAGAAGGCATGCTGGTGAAATTTGTAGGCGATGATAAGTTGTGAGAGATAACAAACTCTTTGAATGACTGAGTCAGTATCTACAAATCAATCAATTGATTAGCATTCATTAAATACCATCTGTGTGTCCCATAATGTGAGCTCCTTGAGGGCAGAGTCAGGGCTTTTGCCTTTCCTAATATTCCTTGAGTTTAGCACAATGCCTGACACACAGTATAAGGCCTTAATAAATGCTTGTCGACTGAGTATTAAAATTTTGAGATACAGCAACAAAATGAAACACTCATGCCCTCAAGTAGCTTACATTTTATAAGGGGAGACAATATATATATATGCATGTACAGATCCTGTCTTTGACACGTAATTTAAGTTCACACAGCTAACTAATGACCAGCAACATGGTGCAAGGGAAAGGGCATACTGTTGTTTGAATCAGAGAACTAGATTCAAATTCTGATTACTGGTGTGTTGAACAAGTCATTTCAACTCCCTGTGCATTGATTTCTTCATCTGTAAAATGAGGGGTTGATGTAGATGCCTCTGAATTTCCTTTCATCCCTAAATCAACAATGTTTTGCTCCCATAAATATTAACTGCATTTTCTGGCACAAAGTTCTTTTAACTAAATAACACTGGACATCCTATGAAAAGAAAGTCCTGAGATTCATCTTAAGTACTGGAAAAGGCAGTAGAAAGAGACCAGAAGATGTGGCCTGGAGTTGTATCTGTGCCATCTTACTAGTATTTCAACCTTGAGAAAGACCCATCAGAATATCAGAAGGAAATAGGCAGACTTCGCAGACTGTTCAGACATTTTCACATAGCAAACTGCATTTTCAGCCATGCTACTGATTGAGTAGCATAGAGACTATGAAGTGCTTTGGGCTTATTGTTTGTGTATTTCAAATAAACATTTTTTAAAATACCAAAAAAGAGAGAAAGACCTGTCAGTACAGTGAGCCTCAGTTTCCTCATTTGTCAAATGGCGTGAAAGCTTGCATTATCAACATTAAAGGGTTCTATAAAGAAAGCGCTTTGTAAACTGCAAGGATTTATATAGACACAAATGGTTATTATCATGATGAAATTTTTAATATGGAACCTCCGTAGAAGACTTAAGGAAAAACACGGTCAAGAATAGGAGGCTGTGGCTATCTTGTGACACGGAGAGGCCACATACACCATGACATCACGCATCCATTGGGTTAAAGAACCACAGAGAAGTTGGCTTTGAGCAGAGACTTGATAGAAATAGGAACAGGGACTGGGATTGCTACTGTGATTACATTGGCATGTCATGTACATTAGGAATGTACATTTTCTCTATCAATAAATCTCAGCATCTTCTCTGAAGCTAATTGAATTAAATGATTGAATAGTCACTGAGGGGAAGTGACTTGTCCAAGGTCACACAGCAAGGATGTGTCAAAGGTGGGATTTGAACCCAGGTCTTGTTAGCTTTGAGCTCATCTTTCTCTCCACATCTCCATGCTGTCTCTCTAAATATAATCATAAATCATGTTTATATAATGTTTAAGGTTTACAGGGCATCTTCCTTACCAGAACCATGTGAGATTGATAGTCATATTATTTTCAACATTTTAAAATGAGAAAGCTGAGGATCAGAAAGGTTAAATGAGTTGTTTGCAGGCATCAGAATAATAAGTATTAGATCTAGGATTAAGACCCATGGACCTTGACTTCTAATCCAACCCAGTTCTTTTTTCCACTGCAGCAGCATCAGCAGCAACAGCAATAAAAACAAAAACAAGCTTGTATATAGTGTCTTAAAGTTTGCAAAGTGCTTTATAGATATTATCTCACTTGATTTTCACGTCAGGCCTGGGAGGTAGGTGTTATCATTATTCCCATTTTACAGATGAAGAAATTGATGTGGACAGAGGTGAAGTGACTTGCCCAGGGTCACACAGTTAGGAAGTTTCTGATGCAAGACTTCCTGAATCTGAGCCCTGTGATCTATCCACTACACAACTTCCACATGTCCAAATGAGAGGCAATGAGGCAGGAAATGTCACTCAAGTTGGCGAAACAGCAGGAGCCTGCTCTGAGTTGGAAACACAGAGAGTCTGAGTAATCAGATGAAGACATATACACACACACACACACATATAGGTATCTATGTATACACACATATATACACACATATGTACACATATAAATATGTATATATTTTTTATTTGCTCTGTAGATATGTAATAATCTGTACCCAGAGAAAGGCTAATTACAGATTTCACATCCATGTTCCACTTTCTATTGGAAGACCTATCCCGATTACAGATTAAGAGAGAGATCAGGGCACTAGAATGTGAGTGTGTGTGTATACACACACATACATACATATATGTATGTATGTATGTATATGTATATAAGCCTAGAGACCCTCTTCAATGCTCTCCTCCACTGATGGCTTCCTTCATAGTGCAAATTCCAATTCCTCTTACAGCGTCCCTTTACCATCCACTATGGCTTGCTCATGGGTCCTGTGACCTGAAAGAGAAATAGAAATAAATGTAGAAGACCCATAGACTGACAAGCACTTGAATCTAGAGCTCACTGAGCCTCCTGCCTCCAGGCAGCAGTACATCTTATATCAGACTGGGTACTTCCCAAACACAGCTATGCACCACCCCAATTAGAAGTGAAAGATTGTGTCTCTTATCAGAACGGAGAATACATGAGAATAGAAACTTATTCTCCTGAATACAGTGAAATTAACTGTCATTTCTGCACTTTGAATTAGGAAAATCTGGGCTTCAGACACCACCTCAGACACTATCTTTGTGGCCTAGAGCAAGCTATCTAACTTCTCAAGTCAAATGAGATCAAATGAGATATTTATAAAGCACTTAGCAAGTGCTTGGCATACAGAAGGAGCTTAATAAATGCTTATTCCTTTCCCTTCATTCCCTTCAGTATCCTCATCTGTAAAATAGTGAAATTGGGCTTAATCACCTTTAAGGTCCCTTACAGCTCTAAATTTATGATCCTATAAACCCTGTACTATTAAATCTACTTTTCCAATGACATGAATGGTATGTCTACTGGATTGGCGAGTTACACAAAGTTCAGAACCAAAATTAACAAGTGGACAGGAAGACTCAGAACCTAAAAGGACTCAACAGATCACAGTGATGTGCTCTGCTCTGCCCTTCCCTTTATAACAACTGACAGTATCGTCTTAGGCTTCACAAAGTGCTTTACACATATAATCTTTTTGACCTTCATACCAACACAAGTCCATACTTGTTCCTATGCAGTGTAGCATTCAATGACCTGGACAAAGGCATACTTATAAATGTTTTTGTGTATCACAATGTAGGGGGCCAGCTAATATATTGCATGATTGAGTCAGGATACAATAGACTAAAATATTGAGTGAATATAAGATGAAATTCAATAAAAATAAATATAAAGTCTTGTACTTAGTTCTAAAATAGCAACTTTACAAGTACAAGATGTGGAAGGTCTAGTTAGAAAGCAACTGTTCTGGGGAGGAAAAAAGATCCTGAGGTCTTAGTGGACTACAAGCTCCATCTGACTTGGCAAAATGATGCAGCGGCCAATCATGAACTATATTATGAAGTCTATAGCTTCCAGCAATAGGGAGGTAAGAGTCCTTACACTTCCTAAGATCTCCCCTGGAAATTTTTTCTCAGTTCTGATTATACTTTTAAGAAGGACATTGATCATGTGGAAAGTATTAATAAAAGGAAAACAAAAATGATGAAGAATATTGTATAAATGTCACGTGAGCATCCATGAAAAGAAGTAATGGTGTTAAGCTTAGAAAACAGAAGATTCTATGGGAGAGAGGAGGTGTGACAACTCTCCTCAAGTGTCTGAAGGGCTATTTTCCAGAGGAGCAATTGATCTGTGACCCCAAAGAGACCAGAAATAAGGGCAGTGGACGGAAATTATGAAGAAGCAAATTTAGGCTGGATGTCTAGAAACAACTACTGAAGAGTTGGAGCTATCTGAAAGTAACATGGTTTGTTTCAAGAGGCTGTTCATTTCCCTTCTTTGCAGGTCTTTAATCAGCCTGGAAACCACTTCTCAGGCATGTAATATAACACTGGGGAATCTTTTCATACATAAGTTTTACTATGTGGCCAATAGAATACTTTCCAACTCAAATTTTGTGATTCTTTGACTGAATTAATATTATCATTTTTAGTTTGCAAATGAGGAAACTGAAGTTCAGAGAGGAGGGTTAAGCTACGTACTTGTTGGAATGCTAAAAAGTGTTTGCAACATGTAGGGAAAGATAGAAACATAGGTCTTTCCTGAATCCATGTCCAGCATTCTTTTTTTTTTTTTTTTTTTTTTTTGCTTTTTGGAGGAGGGAAGGCAGGGTAATTGGGGTTAAGTGACTAGCGCAAGGTCACGCAAGTAGTAAGTGTCAAGTGTCTGAGGCCGGATTTGAACTCAAGTCCTCCTGAGGCCAGGGCTGGTGCTCTGTTCACTGCCCCCGTGTCCAACATTCTTTCCACTATACAATGTTGATGGTAATAAAATCAGATTTAACACAAATAATGGTGAAACCCATTCTTGAATTACATGAGAAATTAACCTCAAAAGTACAAGATGGAGGGAGTGTTTGTTCTGAAAAAGAACTGAGGCTTTTCTCTGACTGCATGATCAAGATGAATGACTACTGTCTCAAATGCTTCTCACAGATTATGGGTGAATTTGGTGTTTGAAGTAACAGTTGAAAAATGTCTTACTATGAAGTAGTTCTTACTGAATCATATTTTATCGGTAATCTGTTAGGATGTATGAGAACTCTATGGAGAAGATACAGAGGAAGAAGGTGAAGTAAAACTTTTTCCTCACCAGAACTGCCCTAAGTGTTACATTTACAAAGAACCATTACAAAGAGGATTCTATGAAGTGTTTGTTAGGAGCTGGCAAGCAGAACACATTTTGTAAATATTGTTTCTGGTGATTATTGATGAGACAAATAAAAAAATGATTTAACTTGTTTCCAGAGTGACTAAACTTGACCCTTGTCTTACAAAGAAAGACTGATTTTTGTAGGGGAATGGAAGTGAACTGAATGATACGGCATCATATTCTTCAGAGAAGTGAAGAGCATAATCTAGCATTATACTGAAATTTGGTGACCCTAGCTAAGCACATTCATGTAATCAAAATATAGTAAACAATTTTCTTTGCTTTGTTACTGCTTTCAATTTTTAGTAAATTGTATATGAGTAACTTATGGTGAAATGCCATTTCTCTAGTTATTAAACTATTAACACTTAATTAGAGTACAGTCTCATTAACTGAAGTTAATTAATTAATGAGAAATTGGTTGCAAGTTTATTAATTAATATGAAAGAATTCATTTTTAACCCTGAGTTTTCTATAGCTTTGGATAACAGAAATAAAACATATAATAAAATGATGGGTGGCAGGTTGATATATGACATAAAGGCAAGTATGTATGACATACAAGCAGTGTTAGTTTTTTCCACCCCTCTCATCACAAATGTACCTGTTTTCTTCTTCTTCTTCCATATAATGAAGGCTCCAGCACAGCCCAGAACCAGAGTGATGACTGTAAAGAGACCCAGGGCCATGACCCATGGCCTCTTCACAGTGGGCTTCTCAGGGACTGCAGGGTAAGAAAGGTAACAAGTAAACACGAAGTGTTTCTGAGAGGAGAGGCAACTGGAGAGCAGACCCAGTGAACACCAGGCTCTGTGGAACATAACTCAGAGAAGGAGAGGCGATGAAAAGGCTGAAACATTCCATTCCTTGGCCCACATAGCTTGGGAAAAACACTCACCAGGATATACAGTTGGTGTCTGCAGCTTACTGTGCTCCACCACACAGGTGTAACCTGTCCCTGGATCACCAGGAGGAAGTTCCAGTGAGATTTGGAGGTAGAAGGTGGAATCAGCATTGGGCAAGGTGCCACTGGAGCTCTCTTGCCCCCACACACCCAGCTGCCCATCCTTCTCCCAATGGAGCTGGATAGAGCGAGGATAGAAGCCTGTGGCTGTGCAGCTGAAGGTGACTCTACCATCTGGAGCATCGTGGCGGGACACAGAAACCTCAGGGGCAACTGAAGAGAGAAGTCAAGAGAGAAGGTATTATCTGCAAAGCTCAGGGACCTTCTGTTGTTCCAGTATCACTCCTCTGTCCTCTCTCTTCCTTTCCTTGCTCATTACGTTTTCCTCTATTATTCTCTACCACTTAATGACTTTGTTAAACAGTAACTATTGTTACTTCTGTTGCTACAAAGGTCTTTTCCCTCTGAGCAGTTTCTCACATTTCTCTCTCCCTCACTTCAATGACCCTTCTCTGACACATTAATAAGAGTTGCTTGCTGCTCCTTGTAGCTCTGTAAGTGGAAATGTTCCTGTGCTTGTGTATCATATGTCTTCATTCCTTCTGGGTCTAGGACCTTCTTACATCATCAAAGTTTACAAACCTACCCTCTCTAACAGGGTGAGACTTAAATGGATGACTGTAAGGATTCCAGTCGGGTTTGACAAACACAAGCCTGCTACTATGAAGTCTGTCTTTAGAGTATGTGGGGCCCAATGGTGATTTATTAGCATTGGCACCAGATGGACCATGGGAGGTCTGCTTCCCCTACCTTCCTGCCAATGTTTCCTTCCCTTTTTTTTTATCTCCTGCCTGTACGTTGACCTTCAACCATTGTTTCCCCCAAGGAGGGAGGAGAACCCAGACCCCACTATAATTTGATCCTTCAGCATAATTTTTTTCCCATATGTTGTGGAATAGTTCCTTGTTGTCCCCACTACCCACTTTTATATAACCTTAGAGTGAATATGACTGTTCACAGTGCTTACTTAGACAACCAGACAGTTATAAACTATAATTCTTCTGGTGATATGAGGAATCACTGGTCTTTACCAAATTCCCTTCCTCTAAGCCCTACAATCCATAGAGCCTAGAAAAGCACACTATGAACCCCTTGGCCTTGCTAGCTGTCCTAATGAAGAACACACTTATATGTGCTATGTTCTTCTATTAGAATATGAATACCTTGACAGCAAGGACTGTTTTGCTCTTCTATTTGTATGCCCAGAGCTTAGCACAGGGCTTAGCACATCATAAATATTTGATAAATGTTTTTTTCTTTCCTTCTTTCATTAATTCACTTATTTATTCATTCTTCCCTCAGACTCAAGGGACCTCTAAACTCCTTGAAGGCTAGGTAGTTATTTCTACTTCTTTCTACACTATTCAGTACCTAGGATAGTACTTTTTACATGGTAGACTCTCAATAAATATTTGCTAATAGTGATTATTATTATATTACTAGGTGCCTAAATCAACTGTTCTAATAGGTGAAGAGCAGAATCTTGAATATTTTAGTATTTGAAAGGATTCATGTTATCATTAGTGTGGGTACTCTCTCACTTGTGGCACAGAACACAACAAACACATCCTTATGAGTTACTGTTACCTAGAAGATTCTTTACCTAGTGACCAGGCCACTATTGATGATCATCTCCACATTCAGCTAGACTGGTCCTCTGACAAGAGACAGTCAGTCCTAAGCCCACACTCAGAGTGTTTTCAGTTTGGTTAGACTGACCAGAACCTGTGCTTTGCTTTCTTTATTTCAGAGAACCCTGGGGAGAAACAAGAAAGACTAAGGACTTACCATTCTTCTTCATGCTTGAGTAGTGCAGGATTTTCCTCATCATGTCAAAACAATATTCCTTTATAACCATGTCTCTCAATTTGATTCCTGAGCTACCTTCTGCTAAGGGTTTGAAATGCTCTGCTTCAGGCTTCATGGCAGTCCAATGGTTGTTCTGATCATCATTCTTGATAAAATCTTCACCATCTATGGCAAAGTGGAGATGACTACCAATCTCAATGTCATGATCCAGTTCACAATCTGCAAAGAGCTGTATTGTGTGATTCTCTGTAGAGAGATTTATGAGTCAATATGATGTAATCGAATCAGAATTGAAGATAGAAGGGTCAATATGAATCCAATCTCCTATATTTGGTCATTAAATAACCATGAGCAATTCAATTAAACCCTCAAAGTTTATAATGATGATAATAGATAACATTTGCATGGTACTTTTAAGATTTTCAAAGCACTTTATATGCAAAGTGTTTTTACTACTGATTCTCACAAGCCCCTTGAGAGAGAGGTGCTAACATTATGCTCATTTTACAAATGAGTCCTCAAGGCTTAATGCTGTTAAGTGACTTAGGTGTAGGTAATAAGTATCTAAAGTGAGATTCAAACACAAATCTTCATCAATCCAACTGTACAGCTTTATCCAGGATTTCATACTCCATACAGCCTATCAATATATGTAAAAATGTATAAAAAGCATTTTCTGTACATTAAAGAAGTTATTACTGTTAAACATAATTTTTCCTATTATATAATAGGGGTAACAATACTTGCACGCTATACTTCCTAGGTTTACTCAGAAGAAAGGACTATTCATATGTGAACCTATTATAGTTTTCTAGAATAAAATATTGTGGAGCTGGTAAATAGAGTCAAATATGGAAAATTATTGCTTTTTGGTGACTTTCAGAGGTGACCTGTATATTGAGTTGAGTTATTCTGCAAACCAAAGATGGACCACTTATTCTTTCCTTATGCAGAAACATTCCCAAGTGACTCTAGAGGATACTAATAAGTTACAATCATATAGGACTTGGTATTAGATTGAGTCTGGGTCATTTTCTATAATGTTAATGTCTAGTTACCATGTCTTAGTGTATAATTTCTGGATATATACATATTTGTAGATAAACCTTAAAAATACTTTGTCTTCTGGGTTTTTAGCATCAGAGAATAGAAAGGAGAAATGGGAAGGGAAATAGGCCCTAGAACTCAGCAACAGGACATACTGGTTGTGGCAGAAAGAAGGCAACAATGAAAAGGGACTAGATGATTTTGGGGGTAATGGCCAATTCTGATACTTTCTGAGTCTGAAAATCGTCTGCCCTGGGAAGTTTTCCTGATGTGCTTCAGCAGGGAAAAACCCAAATCTGAATTCTTCACAGATTCACATAATCTCCAAATTGGAAGGGCTACCAGAGGCCCTTTAGTCATCTCTCAAGTCATGAGGAATCCCCTCTAGCACAGTCCAACAGGGTCATCTAGATTCTGCTGGACAGCTCCAGCTGTTAGGAAATGTTCCCAAATCTTTCCTTCCCTAACTTTGACCAACTGTTCCTGCCCTCCATGGCCAATGAGAACATATCTAAGTCACCTAGTTTTCTTCTTCTATGGTACCAGGCATTGTCTTTGGTCACAAGTTTATTATCAATTCAATATTTTCATTGTTGTTGTTGAGTTGTTTCAGGCATGCCAGACCCTTTGTGACCCCATTTGTGCTCTTCTTGACAAAGATACTGTGGTGGTTTGCTATTTCCTTCTCCAGTTCATCTTACAGATGAGGAACTGAGGCATCAGGGTTAAATGACATGCCCATGGTCACACAGCTAGTAGGTGTCTGAGGGTTTGAACTCATATCCTCCTGACTCCAGAGCCAGCACTCTCTCCCTTGCATCACCTAGCTGCATTTCCCCATTCAATAATTTTTTTCAGTTATTTTTCAGTCATGTCCTTCTTCATGACAATAATTGGCAAATATACTTATTTCCTCCTCTAACTCATTTTACAGATGAGGAAACTAAGGCAAACAGGGTTAAGTGATTTGCCCAGTGTCACACAGTAGGTGTCTAAGGCTGGATTTGAACTCAGGAAGATGAGTCTTCCTCACTCTAGGACTGGAATTATATTTTTATCTTCCCTTGTTAAATGCAAACCAAGGTAGGGTACTTGGCAATGAAGATATAAAGCGAAAAAGGCTCCTTGAGATTGATGAGCTTACGTTTTGGGGGACAGTGTTGGTAAACATTTTGTCAGCACAGAAATGAGAGCAAGATAATATAAGAGTAGAAAGAGCATTAAGAACTAGAAGAGTCTGGAGAGATATGATGTAGTAGGTGCTATAGCAGGTGAATTTTGACAAGAACATAGGATTCTATGAGATGGAATAGAAGAAGGAGAACATTCCAAGCATGAGGAGTGCTGTGCAAAGGCATTCAGAGAAGAGAGAGAAAAGCAAGTTTGAAGAACAGCTTGTAGTCCAGATTAAATCATCTGGGACAGTGTCTGAGAGGGAGAAATAGGAAATGTATGGAAAGGTAGGATGAGGCCAGACTGTGAAGGGCTTTAAGGAATCAAGTTAGCAGTTTGTATTTCATCCTAGAGCTAAGGAAAGACTGCACTAGACTTGTGCTTTCTGAAGATGATTTTGGCTGCTGTGGGGAAGATTGGTTGAATAGAGGAGAGATGAGAAACAGAGAAGCAACTTAAAAGCCTATTACCATAATCAAGTTGACATGTGATGGGGGCCTGACCCAGTTTGATAGCATTTGAGTAGAGAATATGGGATGGATGGGAGTGATGTCTATAAGGCAGAGGCTGCTAGGTGGCACAATGGAGAGAGCATTGGCCTGGACTCAGGAAGAAGAAAATTCAAATTAGCCTCAGAGACTAACTATCTGTGTGACCCTGGGCAAGTATTTAATTTTTATCTGCCTCAGTTTTCCCATTTGTGAATGGGGATAACATTCATATCTACCCCCCATGGTTTCTGTGAAGATAAAATGAGATATTTGCGAAGTGATTAGCTAAACATATAAATGGTTTAATGGCTATGACCATGAGTTGGCTACTAATTAATATGGGAGAACATGAGAAAAGGAATGACTGCAAGAATGTGCAGGAGTCCAAGATGGCAAACCTTGTAGACTGGATTATGGTGAGATTCTCAGTAGCAACAGAAAGGTTTGGGAGAGGGGGAGGTTTTGAAGGGAAGATAATAAGCTCTGTTTTGCTCATAGATTATAGAATCATATAATGAGAGCTGGTTGGGACCTTGCAAGTTATTTAATCCTATCTCTTCATTTTACTCTTCAGAAAATTGACACCCAAAGAATCTCAATTACTTTCCCAGTAAATGGCACAATCAATAAATGATTGATCTGGTATTTGAACCCAGACTATTTGACTTCCAATCCAATTCTCTTTCCACAGCAGCACACCTTCTACCTTTTAGATTTTGAATTCCAGTTGCCCACAGATAAGATCATAGTTTATATTGATCAGATTTGCAGATGATACATAATGGGTGACAGAATCAGGATCCACAAGGATCCAAAAAGGTTAAAGTACTGGGTTATATCCAGATAAAACCTTGCAATTGGGTAAAAAAAAAACCAAAATAAAACAAAATAATAATAAGATGGGAGAGAGAGAGAGTTAGGGAGTAGTTATTTTTTAAAGAATGTCATGGCTTTAATTAGCTTCAAGCTTAATATGAGTCACTGGTATGATACAACAGTCAAAAAATGTTCATGTGATGTCGAGGTGTAATATAAAAGACATCAAATTCAGGAATAAGGAGGTGATAACACCAGTGTACAGTCATCAAGGTGGCATAGTAGATAGAGCACTGGGTCTGGAGTTAAGAAGATTCATCTTCGTAAGTTCAAATCTGGCCTCAGACATTTCCTAGATGTGTGACCCTGGGCAAAGCATTTAACCCTGTTTGCCTCAGTTTCCTTATCTGTGGAATCAATTGGAGAAATAAATAGTAAGCTACTTGAATATCTTTGCCAAGAAAACTGAAATGAACCTCAAAGAGTTGGACATGTGTGACATGACTGAACAACAAGAAATAACATTATGTTCTTCCCTAGTTAGGCTAAATTAGAAGTATTGTGTTCATTTCAGGGCATCATGGTTGAAGAAGATTATTGATATTCTGGTGAGAATTCATAAGAGGGCAACCAGGAGGGTGAAGGAACTGGGTGTGTTATGCTTGGATAAAAAAGAAAGACTCAGTGGTGAGATCAGGGGTGTCATAGCTGTCCGAGAATCTGAAGGGCTGTCACTTGTAGAAGTTATTAGGCTCCTTTGGTTTGACCTCCCAGATCATAATAAAGGTTAATTGGTAAACATTGCAAAGAAGGAATTCTAAGCTTTTCCTAACAATCACTTCTGAAAAAAAGTGAATGTGCTGCTTCAGGAGATGTATTAGTTCTTCTGGCATATCTTCACAGGTTGGACAAGCACTTGTTGAGTATGGAATAACGGGGATATCTTTAATGAATGGATTGAACTACATGGCCACTGACATCCCTTCTAACACTGATAGTATAGATTGAATTTGTCTCACTTACTGTCACTCTTGGTGTCATTCTGTATAAGGAATTTGAAGAACCAATTGAAATTCTTCTGGGCTTTTAAAATATCTTCCTTCTTATGGGCAATATAGTCTTTCCCTAGTGCCTTGGTGATCCATGCTTCATTGAATATTAGTTGCTTGCTCTGTTTATCATAGGCACACACCTGCACATCATCAATGACATGAAGTGTGGTGAAACTGAAGAGAGAACGTCTTGAACCCACTGCAATATATTGACCCTCGTGCCTATGGTGGCCTGCATGACAAGAAAGGGGAAAAATAAGGAGGGTTCAGTATGTGGGTCCCCAAACCCTACCATGTTCTCCCACCCATTTCCCTACCACTCTCTGTATCAGTAGGATAACTGTTACAATTACCCCTGGGAAGAGTGAAGAGGGCAAAGTATACTTATCATGCCTTGAACCATAGCATTGGACTAGTTCATAGCAAGACTAGGTAATCTTTTAACGGATTGGTTCAGAAGTTGTTCTTGGATGTAATGAGTACTTTTCTAACCCCAGTCTTCTATACTTTCAAGGAGTAGATTGGGCTGTGTATAGATCAGAGGTGTTTTGTAGACAAAATGGTAACCTGGCTTATACATGGGAGTGTTAAAGGACCAGGCGTAACTAATGCACTGGTGGGGCATAGAAGCATTTTCACCCATTTTGGCATTATAGGCAGTCATTGAATTTAAAGATGAGAAGCAATGCTCATATACAAGAGACTGGCGCATTATCATTATGCAGCTATGGACTGATGCAGTCTGGGAAACACAGAGAAAGAGTCAGGGAGGACTCTCAGGGCATTCAGTTAACATACCTTGCAGTGTTTGGGGTTCTTCAGGGCCTTTTTCCACATGAGTTGGGTCTTGGGCTTGGCTAATTTTGTTTTCCTCTGAAAAGGAAAGAAGGGAACACCTTATCAGTGATTCCTCCATATGTTTCATGAGGTTGTAACTGTTTCTCTAAATATGTAGAGGTCCAGGCCTTTGTAGCACACAGGGGGACATACCGTCATGATTCTCTTTTCATACGCAGAAAAGTAGTGTTTTGCAAATAGTAAATAATAAATGTCTTTTGACTTGCTGACTTATGGGTTCAACCATGAGGGCAATGAATTATGAGCCATCTGGATTAGCAGAATTCTGCCCAGAGTTTTGGGCTCTGTTATTCACTATCTATATGGCTCTGGGAAAGTTATCCAACTCTCTGGACTTCACTTTCTTAAGTCTAAAATAAGTCAGTTGGTCATAAAAGTGCCAAACTAGTTCCAAGAGGTCACAAGTAACCTGCGAAACTCCCGAGATTAGCCTGAATCAGATTAAAATGGAAATGAAAAATGATTAACACCACAGATAAAAATGAAATACAATTTACATAATGTTAATTTGTAGTTTCCTAAGTCAGTATATGGCACTTAGTGATTCAGCGCTATTTGAGTTTGACACACTTGGATCACAAATATTCTTTCTAAGCTAAGTCCTACAGCCCCGTGACTCGATAATTGTTGGGACCCATTTTAGCTCAGAGCCCTATAGAGCATGAGCAAAGCCACTTTTACTGATTCTTTGGAATCTTTGAGGATGAGGAACCCCTGGTTTCTTTCAGTCATATATTACTCAGCTCTGAAAGGACCATTCAGCAATAACACTAAAAAATCATTGAATGAGCCACCTGATGATTTTCTCACTCATAGTTTGGAATGCTAGTATATATCTTATGTTGATCCTTAAAAAGTCATTTGTTGCTGAAAGAGAGATGCTAGAACCCAGATAGAAAGATACTATTCCATCTTAAATTTCATGGAAGATAATGAAAGGAACATCAGGTATTGTCTGGCAAGTAACTAAATTTCAGTAGGGTTAATTCGAATGAGCTAAAAAAGGAGAAACGTAGGATTCCATGGACTGAGATTCTTCAGGGGAAATTGATTTAAGAGGGATGAGGTGCCATGATGGGGGAATGGCTAAATATTTAATAATTCAGGCATGAAATAGAATGTTACTGTACTATTAGGAAATTGTGAATATGATGAATTCAGAGAAGTTTAGGAACACATATGAATTGATACAGAGAGAAATAAGGAGGAGCATAGATGATAATTACAATGTAAGGAGAAAAAAATTAAAAATGATATTGAACATTATGAATCATAATAGACAAGCTTGACTCATGGAAAAGAGCTGAAAGAAAAATATTTCCTAACTTCTTTGCAGAGGGGAGAACTAGGAATTTTTGATATTGTGTGTAACATCAGACATTACAGATGTGTCATTTGGTCTTGCTAAACTTCTCTTTATTTTTAAAAATAATTGTTGCAATTGATAATACATTGGGGTGCATATTCAGAAAATGAAAAGAAATAGTGCAGGATCATAGCCAGAGTGCTGAAAGGGACTTCAGAGAGAATTTAGTCTAATCCTCTGATTTTAGAAATGATGAAATAGAGGCTGAGAGAGATTGAGTGACCAAGATCACATGCTCACTTGAACATTAGAGGGAGGATTTGAAGCTATGTCTTCAGACTTCAGAGCAATGCTATTGCAATTGTAGGGTCCTTTCAAGACCAAAACTTTCACAAAATAAACACAATTGCTTTCAATGAAGAATCAAAGAGAAGTGGGGGAAGTATCTCAAGAGTCACAAGAAACATCTTCCAATCTTGACTAAAAAAATACAAAATTCAGAATTGAGGGGAGGTAATGGGGTGAATAACACAATAGTGACATGATCTGGTAAGAACTTCAGAAATGCCAAAATCCAGAAATAATTTAATTCAGTGAAGATATAATCCCTCTCTATTAAATATATTACACGTCACTAATTAGGCAGTTAGGTGGCTCAGTGGCTAGAGCACTAGGGCTGAAATTACCAAGACTCATCTTCCCGAGTTCAAATCTGACCTCAGACACTTACTAGCTGCATGACCCTGGGCATGTAATTTATCTTTGTTTGTCTTATTTTGTTCATTTGTAAAATAAGCTGGAGAAGGAAATGGTAAACCATTCCAGTCTCTCTGCAAAGGAAACTCCAAGTTCTGTCATGAAGAGTTGGACATGACTGAAATAACTGAACAATAACAACTTGTGTCACTCAACCTCTGTTTGTCTCAGTTTTATCACCTGCAAAATGGCCATAATAATAGTAATTACTTCCTAGGATTGTTGTGAGGTTCAATGAGATAATATCTGTAAAGTTCTTAGTGCAATGCCTGGCACATAGTAGGTTCTATATAAGTGCTAGTTGTAAAGACAATGATCTGAATACAAAAGCAGGGCTCTTTCATTTTTCTCTTCAACAGTTATGGCATTGAGTACAGTGATTTGTATATGATAGACTTTTTTACAAATGTTTATTATTGAACTTGATTGAAATTTTGAATTAAATTTCAATTTAAAGGGATGAGGCTTCCTGGGAATGCTATAGAAATTGAAAAGGATTTTGCCATTTTATTGGGAACAGAAGGAAGATCAAAGAGCATATAAGGCTCATTCTTCACTGGCTGGGATGACAATAATGAAAGATGGGTTGAAAGACCTCAGCTCTCATTTTGTGTCTGTCTTCTCTACCATAGAGAATCATCTTTAGAAATGAAAGGATAGCACAAATGAGATAAACATATCACTGAAACCCAAGATAACTGAGATGATAAGAGTGTCTCTAGCTGTTCTCAATGGGTTAAAATAATTGGATTTGAACAAATCACACCCCTAGATTAACCAAGAGATTTCAGGTGGCCTTGTTGATTTGCTATCTGTAGGTTCTGAGGGATCATGGAAAATGGGAAAGGCAATGCAGAGGTGGAGATGTATAAATGTCCTGATTTTCTAAAGGGGCAAGAAGGTGGTTTCTTATACTTATATTCCAATGAACTTGAATCCATTTAATGGGAAATGTCTAGAATACATGATTCAAGGGATAGCTTGTGAACAGTTCAAAATGGTAGTAATGAACTTGACAAGTCAATGAAGATATATCAAATACAGAGCATGGCAGATTACTTTAATTTCATTTGTTGCTAGAGTTCACAAGATGGTGGATTAAGAAAATACAGTATCATATGCTTGGACTTCAGCAAGATACTTGCCAATGTTTTTTCATGGTATCATGGATAAAATGGAAAGGTGTCTACTATTGGATATACATGGTTAAATGACTGGACCCGAAGTGTGTCTTAAATCACTCTATATGAATCAGGAATCAGCATCTGGGCACACTGTCCCAATATTTTGTCCACAGAATTGCTTTGTCTAACATTTTTATGAATGTTTTGTACAAAGTTACAGATGGTAATCTTCTAAAATTTCAAAATAATACCACCCTGAATGGGATTTCAGATCCAATATGGTATAAACAGTCTATGACAGGAAGTAAAAATTAATCAGAAGAAATATAAAGGAGGAAAATGCACACCTGTGAAATGGGCGTATGTGGGTGCCATATATTGGGATAATTGAGATTATGACAGTGTTCTTCTGGCCTACAGTACTATTGCTGAATCAAATTGGAGTATTATTTTTTCCAGGTTCTTTAGTTGGCCTCTATTCCCTAAGGGCAAACACAGCAGTAGAATTAGGTAATAAAGAGGCAGCCTCCAGATTCATTTTACGATGCCACAAGTTTTGAAAGGTCTCAGCCACATTCTAGGGCTATTTAGTAGATGAGGCAGTTGCCTACTATTTCTTTTTATCTGGAATCAGAATATTTGAGGTTAGGCTGAGTCTAATAGCCAGCAAGGAGGAGTCCAGGCAGAGTAATAATGCTGGACCCCAGAGCCAAGTCTGGCAGACACAGAAAATCCAAAATTGTTTCTATTTCCTAGGAATCCCTCTCTCTGTCTCCTACACACTTCCCATTATCACGGATCTAGTTCCAGAAACCAATGTGAATGTACTTCATTCCTCACTAACTCTAAAAAAGTACACAATCTAGACCTCAGAAGAGATTACCACTTGTTTCTTCTCCCTGGCTCAAGAGAAACATCTCCCTTCTTGGTCTGCCTTGATTAAATATTTGAGACACCTTAGGGTCAAAAGTAACATAAAAAAGTGATAATAAAATGAGGAAGGGGAAGGGAATCAGCATTTATAAAGTACCATCTATGTGTCAGGCATTGTGTGAAGAACTTTTTATAAATGTTATCTCATTTAATCCTCAAAAGAACTCTGTGAGGTAGATCTATCATTATCCCCATTTGACAGCTAAGGAAACTGATGCAAACCAAGGTTAAAGGACTTGCCTAGGGTCATGCAACTAAAAAGTGTCCGAGGGCAGATTTGAACTCAGGTGTCCTTGACTCTAGGTCCAGTCATCTGTAAACTGTACCACCAGCTGCTTCTGCCCAAAGGGTACGAAATAAAAAATAATAACAACAGGTAGCTAGCCTGAGGTTTGAGTCAGTAACTCTTGGAATTTCCACCCTCTAGACTGTCCCTAAAGCTTGTCAATCTGTGTCGCCTTAGTTTTCTCTCTTTCATTGTCTTTAAAGCCTCCCCCAAATCTAGATTTGTTACCTCCTCCCTGTACATTCCAGGAAACTCACATTCTTTTCTGAAAGATTTTCCTGATTAGCTTCCCTTGGTTTAGGTCATTTGAGAAACATCCCAAACTCTGTTTAGAGGGTTAGGGTTTTGTCTACTTGTATGTCTGTATTTTCTCTTTATATCTTATGTCCTCCCTCTGATCAGCACTGGGAACAGGGGCGTTCTCTTCCTTCTTAGACCCCAATCTCATTTTCTCAGTCCTCCTTCCCTCATTCCCTTGGACTTACCTGCCTGCATTTCACATAAAGGAAACATGCCTAGCATGAGCAGCCAAGATGTGAATGATTTTCTCCTTCTTCTTTTATTCTCCATTTCCATTTTTTAGACAGCTTCTTTGTCTCTGCCAGAGTTAAGGGAAACAGTGCTCAGGCATGAAATGAGGCCCCTATACTTATATATATATGTAAAGTGTTTCTCTATTCCACATCCATGCTCACATGGGCATTGATGTTTCCAAGATGCTGCCCTCCTGTCAATGCAAACCAACACATTTGTCACCAGGCAGAGCCTATCTCAGTCTGGTAGATATGAGTTGATGGGAAATAGAGGCTGTGGTTAAGGCAGGAAACCTTACAGCCTAATCCCCATCAGGTGTTCCCCAGAATGGGGACTGGCACAGTGCCATCCACTTTTGTAAATGTCAATTAAATTCAAATGAAGAAGGCAAAATGTACCTTGGGACATTCCACAGTCCAGTGAGGAAAACAAATCCCCATTACTTGGTTTAATGAAAGAATGAAAGCACCATTCTGTTCACTGTGGATACACAGACAAAATGATAACATTCTATTGAAGAAGACAACACTCAGGAGCTGCCATCTGGAAGTCGGATGGAAAGACCCCAAGGATGCAATGGTTAAGCAAATGATAATGCCTCTTCCTTAGTATCATTTCCATTGATTAAATCATAACTAAATCTGATGTCAAAATACCAGACAGTGCCAAGGACTTCGGTGATTAGACCTTTCTTTTCTGGGTGTTCTGTGTCTATGACTGTTGAGGAGCAGGTGAGAGGGTAGAACTTTCAGAGATGGTTGATGAGTCACCTTTCCACAATAGGAAATGGTTGTGGGGACCAGCCTATTAGCAGAATTGGTGGTCTCAGAAACATACTTTTTCTCAGGGTTGGCCTTTCCTGGCCATCAATGAAAGAACTGCTATTCCTCCCCTCAAGAGGACCCTTATCTTCAAAGCATAGATACTTTTAGATATATAACCATGTTCAACTACTTGTGCCAACAACAAGCGATGGCTCATTGATACAAGCCTTCTAAGTATTGATCTACATAAGCCCACCCCTGAGTCATCAGGGAGGAAAGTGGCAAGTTAGTTGTGTTTATGAAACCAGAGTCCCCTGGCTACATTTGATTCAGTTCAGTCCAATTCAACAAACTTTAAGCATCTACTCTGTACAGGGCACAGTAGGCACATAGGTGTAGGCACAATAATAACTGAAGGAATCTTTCTTGTCAGTGGTCACTATCTCTACAATATAGGGCCCTTCACTAATTGGGTTATTTCCTGGGGCTTGGAATTGAATCTCCCAGGAAATATCTGCATCCTGACATCTAACCATCTGAGGCCCAGGCTTTCTTTAGAGCGATCTTATGTCCCATCCCAGTGTGTGAATCTATGTGAATGCTTTGGCCTTCAGTTGCTGGTCCTAGAGAAGCTTGTCTCATCTTTGTCCCTGGTTTTGGTTTCCACCTCCATGCCAGTGACCACCCTAACTATGTATCCACCTCAACATCCTGCAGCTCAGCTCCTGTATTTCTGTCTATGGATGTCTCTGCCTGTAAACCCAGATATTCTGCTCATATAGATCGACCAACAAACAACCAGTAAATACGTATTAGACATTAACCCTGGACAAAGCACTGTGCTAAGCACCAAAGAAACAAAGAAACTCAAAATAGTTCCTGCCCTCAAGGAGGTTACCTGCTAATGGGGGAACAAAATGCATAAACCAAGACACATGAGGTAAATACAGAATCAATGGAAGGTTGTGGTTGTTGTTTGTCCTTTGTTCTCAAGGAGAACCTGACATCACCAACTGCATTTAAGTGAGGTAGAACTTCACAAAGCCCTTATTAGAGTGGATGGTGTTAGTAGCTGAGGGACCAGGACAATCCTCTTGGAAGATTTTTTCAAGAACCCAAGGATTCTAAGAGTCAGAAGTTGGGAGGGATGAAAGATGGAATGGCACATGTGAATAGCAAAAATGAGGCCATTACAGCTGGATCACAGGATGTCTGGAATGTAGTAGAATGTAAGAAGTTAGAAAAGGTAGATTGGGGAACAGGTTATGATAAATTTTTAATGATAAAGTACTTATATTTTTCCCGGGAACAATAGGAAAGCATTGTACTTTATTGAGCAGAGAGCTGACATGGTCAGACCTTTAGGCAAACACTTGGGCAACAGGATATAGGAGGGATCAGAGTAAAGAGAGACTTTAGTCAATGAAATCAAATAGGAGGCTGTTGAAATAATTCAGGAGAGAGATGAGAGTCTGAACTATAGAGGGAGCTATATAATGGAGAGGTGGGTTGAATCCAAAGATGTTTCAGAGAAAGAAACTACAAGACTTAGTAAATGATTAGATGTGTTTTATGTAAGAGAGAGGACCCCTAAAGGCTCAAGTTGAGACCCTGGGTGACAGGAAGGATGGTGGTGCTCTTAACAGTAATAGTGAAATTCAGAAAGGGAGGGGGGTTGGAAGAAAGGGGGATGCATTCTCTTTTAGACATGTTGAGTTTGAGATGACAACAGAATGTCCAATAGGAAATTGGAGATGAGGAACTGAGGTACAGGAGAAAAAAACGATGGGAAAATAGATTCGAGGATCATTTACATAGTGATGCTAACTGAACATGTAGAAGATAGTGACAAAAGAGGGACTAAAACAGAGGCCTGAAAGACATCTGCAGTTATTGTGTATGACCTGGATCAAAATTCAGCAAAACTGAGAAGGAGCAGCAGTAAAAAGGTAGGAGGCGAACCAGCAGAGTAGAATCACAGAAATCTAGAGAGAAGAGGGTCTGAAGGAGAAGGGACTGATCCACAGTGTCAGAATCAGCAGAGAGGTCAAGAAGATGTCTGAGTCAACAGAAGAGAACAGAAAGATGAGTGAATTTAATTTCAGAGGAGCTGCGTTTCAATCTCTGGGGATTTGGATGTTTCTCTGCATGTTTACTCCTTCTGTGACCACATTCAAGCCATTCAACATTTCTGGGTCTCAGTTGTCAAACAGGGGGGATTGGACTAGATGGCCACTGAAACCCCTTCCAGTTCTAGCCCTAGATCTTCCAGCTCTAGATCTCTGATCCTTTTGTTGTTGTTGTTGTTGAGTCGTTTGGGTCATAACTGACTCTCCATGACCCCATTGGGGGGGGGGGGGTTTCCTTGCAAAGACAGTAGAACAGTTTGCCATTTCCTTCTCCAACTCAATTTATAGATGAGGAATTTCGGCAAACAGGATTAAGTGACTAGACAGCTAGTAAGAGTCTGATGACAGATTGAACCCAGGAAGATGAGTCATTCTGACACTCTTTCCATTGCATTTGCTCCTCTCTGATCCTGTAGTCCTATGAATTCATTATCTTTATAAGAAAACCCGTATCTTCTAACTTCTCTAATCATATTGCTGGAATCACCAACCTCCCAGGGTCATAAATCAGGAGCAGGTTTGAAATCCCTCCTCTCTACCACCTCAATTATCCAATCAATCACTAAGGCTTATGGATTCAGCCTCCATGATATTCTTCATGTCTGATCACTCTTCCATCTAATTTCCAAACACCCTTTTTTAACTACTCATCTCATCTCACTTATCCTGTTGTAATAGATTCCTAATAGGCTTCCCTATGTTTGTCACCTCTGCTATCTTTCCATATTCCTTATCATGTAATCTTTCTCATATCCCACCCTATGCAAGTCATTCCTTTCCAAAAGTTGTGGGGAGCTACCCATTAAAATTCCCAACTTCAGGGGCAGCTAGGTGGCACAGTGAATAGAGTACCAGCCCTGGAGTCAGGAGGACCTAAGTTCAAATCCAACCTCAGACACTTAACACTTACTAGATGTGAGACCTTGAGCAAGTCACTTAACCCCAATTGCTTTGCCTTCTCTCTTCCAAAAAGCAAAAAAAAAAAAAAGTTCTCAACCTGAGCATTAAAGGATTTTTTGCGGTGTGCCTTCAACCTACATTTCTGGTCTTTGTACTTTCTGGGTTTTTAATATACATTCTAGAAATAACTAGAGTTTTCTTCATATTGTGTTCTAATCTTGCCTTCTCTTGTTTCTGTATCTTGGCTGATGGTGCCCTCATTTTATGTAATAGACTCCTTTCTTCCTCTGATTTCCATCTGTCAAATGTCTTCCTTTCTTTACTGGTTGAAATGTTGAATATACATGCCATCCATGCTGCCTTCCCCTGGTACCGACTGAGTAAAAGCAATCTCTCCCTCATCAAATTTCTCAGCACTTTCCCCAGACCTTTTGCACTTTCTCTCTTTCCTCCAAAGTATAGTTATTTTGGGGCTTACCTTCCCCTTCCCCCAGTAGGAATCAAGTGATTAGCAAGTGACTCTGAGACAACCTTAGGGTCTTCTATAAATTCCCTTAATCAATTCCTCTTCCTCCTTGGAGTTCCTCTTTGTATCCCTTACTCACAGCCTGAGGTCTAGTTCTCCTCCCACAGCCACCTACTTGATATATGGTTTTGCTCACTTCCCCAGTAGTGGCCAACAATTGGTTCCTCAACAAAAACTTCTGTGATAGAATTCCCAGTTCCTGGGCTGCCCTTTGAGTGTGAGAGGAGGGCAAAGCTCCAGACACCACAGAAATGAAGAGGTTAGGATTGGAAGGGAAGGCTGCTTGCCTAATTAGTAGATTATGAAGTACAGAATGGTAGGAAGAGCACTAAGGAATGAAATCATTTCTTAGTGGAACAAGGGATGACCAGGGGTATTAAGACTTTTCCTGTGAATTCTCTCCCTCTCAACCACCTTCTCTTCCACTCCTCCAGGACCCATCATGCATAAACACATCACCCTGCCCAATGTCAACATAGGTTTATGATGGGGCCAGAGCCAAGATGGCGGCATAGGAGTAGCAAGGCATGGCAGCTCCCACACAGCCACCTCAAAACACCCATAAAATATGACTCTAAACAAATTCTAGAGCTCTAAAATGCACACAAATATACTTTCCACTGAAGGCAGCTCAGCTAGGAGGGACCACCACAGTTCTGGGAACTGAAACAAGCCCAGCCTGAAATGGAGGCTTGGCCCTGGGGGTGGCCTGACTAGCTGAGCCCAGCCGCAGCTAGAGCTTCAGGAGAGTGGATCTGCAGCAGCTATGGCAGTTTCCAGAATTATCAAGCTATAAGAAAAAGGACTAAGTGAAATGTCAGTGGAACTCAGCCAAAATTGGGAGAGAAAAGTGGGTCCAGCCAAACTGCCTCCAGAGCAAGGAAGCAGCAGAAGCAGAGACCCTGCAGCTGCCTCCACCTTGCTTCTTCAGAGCTCCCGGCCTGCAGACTGCAGGGGGGCCAAGCGATCATTCAGAGGCCAAGTGCTCTTGCGTTGAGCGGCCTGGATCCAGATCGTGGTCTTGGGTGGTGGTCCTGGGGTGCATTTGCAGTAAGCCAGAGCTGGTGGGGGCTTCAACAGCCTCCTAAAAGTGCCAGCAGCTGGGAAAACCCCAGCAATTTGGGACAGAGCTTTTCCCTCTGGAAGCAGAGTTCCACAGAGCTAAAAAATCATTGACTGGCCAACCATGAGCAGACAAATGAAGCAAAGTAAGAACAGCAACCAAACTCTAGATTCCTTATTTGGGGAAAAGAAGGATCAAAGCAGGGAATGGGAGGAAGTCAACACAGTTAGAACTCCCACGCCAAAAGCTTTCAAGAAACATGAAGATTGCCTAAAAGCTAGAGATCAGCTTAAGAAGGATTTTGAAAACCAAATGAGAGAAGTGGAGGAAAAATTGGGAAGAGACATAAGAATGATGCAAGAAAATCATGAAAAGTGAGTCAACTACCTGACTGAAGAAATTAACACCTTAAAAAATAGATTAACTCAAATGGCAAAAGAGGC
>CM053585.1:19868465-19888449 GCA_028646515.1 Pseudochirops corinnae
CGGGGGGGGGGGGGGGAAGGGAGGGGTGAAAATCTGAAACCCAAGTGATTGTGGAACTGAATCTTGTAAATTAAAAGTAAATGAGTAAATAAAAAATAAATTAAAAAAAAAAAAGAAGTTTTTGTTTTTCCTGAAATAAGGTAATTGAACCTCAGTAATCCAGCAGAGCAGCAGCAAGAGTGTAGTAACTAGTAGAAAATTGGCCCTACCCAGAAGAAAAATGGAGAGGCTCAGAAAAAAATTTAATCAATGGAGCTAGTAGAGAAACAGTATTGCTTATCAATGAATTGTTCAGACTCTTCTTGAAGCAGACAAAGGACATCAAGGCCTATAGAACAGAGCTGTGAGTTGACCTGGGCATATCTGTTTTGTCTACACATGCCTCTCCACTACATAGTTCATTGTGCCCTCTCTCTTCCATAAACACTGTGCATTGGTATTACAGAACAACCCCAGCTTATATATGGAATTGTTAAGTTATTAGTGTTCTTGCTTTGCCTTTTTTTTTAGTAAATGTTTTTGATTAAGAGTTGATAAAGTTCAGTTAACTAATCTGTTAAATGGGAAACACACCAGTAGGGGCTTGGGAACAGCAGTAAAGAGTAATAAGAGTAGATTACCCAGATCAGGCTTACCTTTGGAATCCCATTATAATGTTTTATTTTTTCCCTAATCAGAATTTATTTATTTTTATGTTTCAACATTCATTTATTTTTTAAAAAATTTATTTATTTATTTTTACTTTTCAACATCCATTTCCACAGATTTTGAGTTATAAGTTTTCTTCCTGTCTCTTCCCTACCCCTCACCCCAAGATAGCAAGCTTACTGAATACACCTTCCCCCATCTGTTCTCTCTTATATCCTTCCCCATTACCCCTTAACTTTCTAGTAGGACAAGATGGATTTCTATACCCCAATGCCTATGTATCTTATTTCCCAGTTCTATGTAAAAACATTTTTTTGAACATTTGTTTTTAAAACTTTGATTTCCAGATTCTTTCCCTTCTTCCTTCCTCACCCACCCCCCACTGGGAAGACAAGCAGTTCAATATAGGTTGTACATGTGTAGTTATGCAAAATGTTTCCACAATAGTTATGTTATTCCCTCCATAAGCCATGTTCAATGAGAGTAAGGTTGACCTATTCCCTTTCACCTTCCTGCTCTTCTCCTCCATTGTAACAGTTTTCTCTTGCCTCTTTTATATCAGATAATTTACCATACTCTATCTCTCCCTTTCTCCTTCTCCCAATATATTCCTCTCTCACCTCTTAATTTTATTTTTAGATATCATCCCTTCATATTCAACTCATCCTGGACCCTCTGTCTATGTATACATGTACACACATATGCACACTCATATATATATATTTATACACACACCCTCCTATACATACACATATATGTACACATATATTCCCTTCAACTATCCACATATTGAGAAAAGTCTCATGAGTTACAATTATCATTTTTCTATGTAGAAATGTAAATAGTTCAACTTTAATAAGTTATTTATGATTTCTTTTTCCTGTTTACCTTCTCACGCTTCTCTTCTTGTATTTGAAAGTCAAATTTTCTGTTTAGCTCTGGTTTTTTCATCAAGAATTCTTTAAAGTCCTCTATTTCATTGAATGACCTTATTTTCCCCTGAAGCATTATACTCAGTTTTGCTGGGCAGGTGATTCTTGGTTTTAATCCAACTCCTTTGACCTCCAGAACATCATATTCCAAGCCCTTTGATCATTTAATGTAAAAGCTGCTACATCTTGTGTTATCCTGATTGTGTTTCCACAATACTCAAATTGTTTTTTTCCTGACTGTAATATTTTCTCCTTGACCTGGGAACTCTGGAATTTGGCTATAATATTCCTAGGAGTTTTCTTTGGGGATCTTTCTTATTAGGCAATCAGTGGATTCTTTCAATTTCTATTTTGTCCTCTGGTTCTGGAACAGTGGTTCTTAACCTTCTCATGCCACAACCCTTTAATACAGTTCCTCATGTTGTGGTGACCCCCAACCATAAAATTACTTTTGTTGCTACTTCATGACCATTATTTTGCTACTGTTATGAATTGTAATGTAAGTATCTGATATGCAGGATGCATTTAAATTGGACATAACCCACAGGTTGAGAATGGCTGTTCTAGAATATCAGGGCAATTTTCCTTGAAAATTTCTTGAAGGATGATTTCTAGGCTCTTTTTTTTTTTATCATGACTTTCAGGTAGTCCAATCATTTTAAAATTATCTCTCCTGGATATATTTTCCAGGTCGGTGGTTTTTCCAATGAGATATTTTACATTGCCTTCTATTTTTTTTCATTTGTTTGGATCTGTTTTATTGTATCTTGATTTCTCATAAAGTCATTAGCTCCCATTTGCTCCATCTAATTTTGCAGGAATTATTCTCTTCAATGAGTTTTTGAAAATCCTTTTCCATCTGGCCAATTTGACTTTTTAAGGCATTCTTCTCATCGTTGGCTTTTTGGGCTTCTTTTGCCATTTGAGTTAATCTATTTTTTAAGGTGTTATTTTCTTCAGTCAGGTTGTTGACTCACTTTTCATGATTTTCTTGCATCATTCTCATTTTTCTTCTCAATTTTTCCTCTACTTCTCTTACTTGATTTTCAAAATCCTTTTTGAGCTCCTCCATGGCTTGCAACCAGTTCATATTTTTCTTGAGGGCTCTTAATGCATGAGTTTTGACTTTTTTGTCTTATTCTGTTTCCATGTTTTGATCCTCTTTGTCCCCCCAAAAAGATTCTACGGTCTGATTGCACTTCCTCTGTTTGCTCATCTTGCCAGTCAATGACTTGATTTTTGAGCTTTTTGCCACAGTAGAGCTCTACTTCCAGAATAGAGAGAGCTGTGTCCCAAATTTCTGGGGTTTTCATAGCTGTTGTCAGAGCTATGAGGAGGACACCCTCTCTACTGCCACTGTAAGCTCTGGCATACTAGCATTCCTTGCCCTAGGACCACTACCCAAGACTGTGACCCTGATTCAAGCAGACCAAAGGAAGAGTGATTACCTTCTGAGGTTGCTTGGTCCCCCTACAATCTGCAGGCCAGAAGCTCCAAAGGCAGCCACATGGCAGTAGCTGCAGCCTCTGCCACCTCCACCACCTTGGGGGCAGGGGCCAGATTGTGTTCTTCTCTCTCCCAGATCCTACAGTGTTCCCTATTGACCTTTTACTTTCTCTTTGGAGGTTATGGGTTGAGAAGTCTGGAATTCACTTCAGCTGGTGGTGATTCAATCTTGTGAAGTCTACTCCAGTCAGGCTGGGCCACAAATCTAGGCTGGCCTGGTTCACATGGGATTCTGATCAACTCCCAGTCTGGTGTGATACACCCTGCCTGTTGGCCTGCCAGGCTTCCTTCAGTGGGAGATTTGTTTATCTTTGTCACTTTGTGGGTTATGTAGCTCTACAATTTGTTTAGAGTTATTTTTTTTTTTTACAGGTATTGGAGGTAGTTAGAGCGGGAGCTCAACAAGTTCCTGCTTTTACTCTGCCATCTTGGCTCCACCCTCAACCTTCATTTCCACAAGATTTTGAGTTCCAAATTTTCTCCCCATCTCTCCCATACCCCCACCCCAATATGGCATGCATTCTGATTACCCCTTCCCCCAGTCTGCCCTCCCTTCTATGGATACCTTCCCTCTTATCCTCTTTTCCCTCACTTTTTCATAGGGCAAGATAGATTTCTATATCCCATTGCCTGTATATCTTATTATACTTTTGCATATAAAAGCAATTTTTTTGATATTTGCTATGAACTCTGCCATGCCAGTGAAACTCCTCACTCTAAGACCTCCACCCAAGACTGCAACCCAGATCCAAAGCAGAGCAAAGCAAGAGAATCCTGCCTCAGTGCCAGCAAAAAGATCCCTGCACTCATCCTCTGATCAGCTGAGAAGATGGCTTTGAGCAGAGACTTGATGGGAAGAAGAATATGGACTGGGATTGCTACTGTATTTACATTGGCATAGGAATCTCTAGGAATGTACATTTTCTCTATCAATAAATCTCAGCATCTTTTCTGAGGCTTATTGAATTAGACGGTTGCATAGGTCACTGAGGGAAAGTGACTTGCTCAAAGTCACACAGCCAGGATGTGTCAGAAGTGGGATTTGAACCCAGGTTTTCATAGCTTTGAGCCCAGCTTTCTCTCCACATCCCCATGCTGTCTCTCTAAATATAATAACAAATCACATTTATATAATGCTCTAAGGTTTATAAAGCATCTTCCTCACCAGAACCAGGTGAGATAGGTGGTGCCACATTGTTTCAATATTTTATAAATGAGAAAAATAAGACAGAGAGGTTAAATGAGTTGTTTGGGTCATCAGAATAATAATGATCAGATCTAGATTTAAAATGCATCGCCCTTGACTTCCAACCCAGCTCTTTTTTCCTCTGCATCAGCAGCAGCAAGAACAACAAAAATGACAGATAAACAAGCTTTTATATATAGTATTTTAAGGTGTGCAAAGTGCTTTGTAAATATATCATATTTGATCCTCACATAAGGCCTGGGAGGTAGGTGCCATTATTATACCCATTTTACAGATGAAGACATTGAAGTAGACAGAGGTGGAGTGACTTGCCCAGGGTCACACAATTGGAAAGTTTCTGAGGCAAGACTTCCTGAATCTGGGCCCTGTGATCTACCCACCACACAAATTCCATACATCCAAATAAGAGGCAATGAGGCAGGAAATGTCACCCAAGTTGGGGAAACAGCAGGAGCCTGCTTTGAGTTGGAAACACAGAGATTCTGAGGATCCAGGTGAAGACCTAAATATATTTATTTTAACTTTCTCTGTAGACATTAATAATCTGTACCCAGAGAAAGGCCAATAGTGAATTTCACGCCCATGAGAGATCAGGATCCTAGAATTAATGTATATGCCCATACAGTTTCTTCAGTGCTCTCCTCTATTCACGGCTTCCTTCACTGGGCAAATCCAAACTCCTCTTGTAGGGTCCCTTCACCATCTACTGTGATTTACTCAAGGGTCCTGTGACCTGAAACAGAAATAAAAGTAACTGTGGAAGACCCACAGGTTGGGACGAACCAGAATCTCTAGCTCATTTAAGCCTCCTATCTCCAGGCAGCAGCATATCTTGTATCAGACTGAGTGCTTCCCGAAGATAGGCACCTTCCCAATTAGAATTGAAGGATTGTGTCTCCCATCAGACCTGAGAATCCATAAGGATAAAACCATATCTTCCCACATACATTGGAGTTATCTGTCATTGCTGGATTTTGAGTTAGGAAGATTTGGGGTTCAGATACCACCTCAGACACTATTTTTGCGACTGTGATCACTTTACATAACCTCCCAAGTCAAATGAGATCAAAAGAGATATTTGTAAAGTGCTTAGCAAGTACTTGGAATACAGAAGGTGCTTAATACATATTTATTCCTTTCTCTTCCCTCCTTTCAGTTTCCTCATCTGTCAAATAGTGAAATTGGGCTCAAGAACCTTTAAGGTCCCTTCCAATTTATGATCCTCTGTACCCTGTACTATAAAATCTACTTTTCCAATGACATGGAAGGCATGTATACTGAATTGACAAGTTACCCAAAGCTCATAAGGATAATTAACATGTAAGCAGGAAGGCTCAGGACCTAAAAGGATTCAATATACCACTGTGATATATTCTGCTTTGCCTCTCCCTTCATAACAACTGACCGGTATCAACTCAAACTTCACAAAGTTCTTTACACATATAATCTTTTTGACTTTCATACCAACAGAACTCTATACTTGTTAATATGCTGTTTAACATTAAGTGACCTGGACAAAGACATCCTTATCATTTGGGGGGATCACAGTGTTAGAAGGATAGTTTATGTACTGCATGATGGAGTCAGGATACAATAGACCAAAATACTGGGTGAATTTAAGATGAAATTCAATAGAAATAAATGTAAAGTCTTATATTTGGGTCTAAAATATCAGCTTCACAGGTATAAGATGTGGGAGGCATAGTTAGTAGCTCTTTTAGAGAGGAAAAGAGATCCTGGTTCAGCTACTTACTCATGGTTCTTTCCACTATTTCATGCTATTTTTAATAACAATCAAATTTAACAGGAACACTTGTGAAGCCCTAGTCTTAAATTACACAGGAAATTAACTTCAAAAGTACAAGATGTGTTGTTTCTGTTTTTATTCCAAAAAAGAATTGAGGCTTTTTGCAGGCTGCATGATCAGTGTTAATAAGAGTGCCATCCTGAATGCGTATGTATCAGCAATGTAGTATTCACAATGCCTACAGTAACTATAAATATACTGATATAATTATTAATCACAAAATGTAACAGGCTCTCTACATAAGAAATATAGCTAGAGCATTCATTTAAATACCAGAAAACTGAGTCCCAAAGCCAACACAGTAGTTATGAAGTTGCCACAGGTAGTTAAAGTAGTAAACACCCACATTCTCAGGCCTTCAAACAGGACAGGCTACCTCAGGCAAAGATCCTTCTCTCCTCACACAACTGCTCAGCATCCAGGCAGCTTGCTCCCAGCAGCTCCGGCCCCCTGCAGTTCTCATCCCAGGCAGTCCTCAGCAGGAGTCCTTAGCAGAGATTTTGGCTGACTCAAAGAAAAAGGAATTTGCACCACAACCTCTGCTGCCTTTGCCACCGCTTCCAGTCACCTCCGCACGGACACTAGCTTGGTTCCGGCGTTCTCTTGCTCCACCCCTGCTTCCAAGTCCTGAGGGGTGACTGGGCAACAAAACCAACAGAGTGGGGTCCTTGGGGGTCCATAGCACTTCACTCCACCCACCACAGACACAACTCCATCCTCCGCCTGGGTCCCAAACTGTGGGACACAGCAGGAAAACACATTCAGGGCTCCTGCTTTGGAGCACAGTCCTTATCTGAATTCCAAAGTCCTGGGTTCCTCTTCCTCCCACAGGAAGCAGCCACTCCTGGCTTCTGTCCCAGTCCCGATGCAGGCATCTCACCATTCCTGCTCTCACTTCAGCAAAGTTGGCATGCAGGCAGCTCACCATTCCTGCTCTCACCCCAGCAAAGTCGACATGCAGGCAGTTCTGCATTTCAGTTCCATGGCTCCACAGAGTCACAGCTATCACGACTGGGAAACAAACAATTATCCCAGACCCCATACTTTCCTTTCAGTTAGCAGATCCTGTTCATGATGCCATTTGTATCAGCAAGCACCCTAGCATACCCAGGGCGGCTGCTAGCACAGGTTCTTAGATCTGCTTTTCTAAAGGAAAGCAACTCAAAATGGGTTAACAATCTCACTTTAATCAAACAAATATCATTTACCTAGTTCAGGGAGAAAAGTCAGCACTCTGAACTTCAGAGAATACAAACACAAGTTACAAACACAAGTTACAAACAACAGAAAAACAGATCATCAGATGACTTCCAGAACCTGACCATTACATCAGTTACCTATTCGGTTACCAGAGAGGGAAGCATCAACATGTGAGGTTTTTCTTGAGGCTCACTTTGGGAAGAGTTGTGTGATTTGGCCACATGAGACTCTGGGCAGCCGTTGAGCCCCCCAGCTTTGAAAACCCAAATGTTGGTGCTTCTCTCTCTGGTGACTAACTAGGTATGGATGTAATGGTCAGATGCTGGAAGCCGTCTGCTTATCTGTTTTTCTGTTTGTTTGTAACTTCTGTTTGTATTCTCTGAAGTTCAGGGGGCTGACTTTTCTCCCTGAACTGGGTAAATGATATTTGTTTGATTAAAGTGAGACTGTTAACCCATTTTGAGTTGCTTTCCTTTAGAAAAGCAGATCTAAGAACCTGTGCTAGCAGCCATCCTGCGTATGCTAGGGTGCTTACTGATACAACCTCTAACATAGATTAAAGGTGAATTTGGCAGTTTGAAGTGACATTGAAAAATGTTTTATTATGAAGTACTTCTCCCTATAGAATCATGCTTTATCTGTGTTCTAGGAGGATCTATGAGATCTCTATGGAGAAGATACAGAGGAAGAAGGTGAAGTTAAACTTTTTCCTCATCCAAACTGCCCTAAGTGTTACATTTACAAAGAACCATCATGAAGAGGATTCTATGAAGAGTCTGTTAGGAGCTGGCACATAGAATACATTTTGTAAATATTGTTTCCTGTGATTATTGAAGAGACAAACAAAAAAGAATAATTTATTTCCTGAGTGATTAAACTTGACTTTTGTCTTAAAAAGACATAAAAATGTTTTGTGTTGGGGGAGCTGAAGTGAGCTGAATGATATGGGATCTCATTCTTCAGAGAAGGGAGGACTTATCTGACATTATACTGAGATTTAGTGGTAACTCTGGCTGTGCCTATTCATTTAATCAAAATATGGGTAATGATTTTTCTTATTTTATTGGTGCTTTTAGTGGGTAGCAAATTATATATGAGTAACTTATGGTAAAAGGTGATTTTTCTTATTATTAAGTCATTAATATTTAATGAATTAGAGTACAACTATATTAATTAACTGAAGTTAATTGATTAATGAGAAATTGGTTGTAAATGAATTAATAGGATATGATTTATTCTTAACCCTGAGGTGTTATGTAGCTCAGAATAATAAAAACGAAATATATAGTAAAAAGGCAGGTGTGATGAGTCCCTATGACAAAGCTAATGTCATTTTTAGACTTCATTAAGAGAGCAGGAATGAGGAGGTGAAAGACCCTCTGTGTTCTTCCTGATCATACCACATCTGAGGTGCCATGTTCAATTCTCAATGCTGTATTTCATGAATGATATATGCACAGAAGGACCATTCTGATCGTTAAAGAACTATAAACCATGTCAATGGCTGAAGATATCAGAGATTTTTATCCTGGAGAAGAGGACAGAGGAGTCAGGTGATGATAATACAAGAATTTAACTAACTGCCATGTGAAAGAGATATTCAACTTGACTTTCTCATACCCAGTAAAGATAACTAGGAGAAATTTGGTAAGCTTGCTCAGAGACAGATTTAAGCTTGATGTCAGGAGAACTTTCATAAAAGTCTAAAAGTTGAATGGACTATCCTAGGAAGAAGTAAATTTGCTATCGTTGGAGGTCGATAAGCTGAATCTGGATGTCCATTTTTTCAAGAAAGTTATATCCATTGTGCTAGAGGAAAAATCTGAGGTCTCTTCCACCTCTGTCTTCAAGACCCATCATTCTATTCAAAAGAGCTTTCCTCCTAAGAACTCTGTGAAGCACAGGGACAGTCTAACAGCCTCACACTTGTGACATCTGCTCCCCAACCCTTTCTCTCCTCATCTTGAGCTTACATCAATAGTTTTCCCACCCCTCTCATCACAAATGTACCAGTTTTCTTCTTCTTCCATATAATGAAAGCCCCAGCACAGCTCAGCACCAGAATGATGACTGTCAGGAGACCCAGGGCCATGACCCATGGCCTCTTCACAGTGGGCTTCTCAGGGACTGCGGGGTGTGAAAGGCAACAAGTAAACAAGAAGTGTTTCTGAGAGGAGAGGCAACTGGAGAGCAGGTCCAGTGAACACCCTGATCTGTGGAACATAACTCAGAGAAGGAGAGGCGATGAAAAGGCTGAAACATTCCATTCCTTGGCCCACATAGCTTGGGAAAAACACTCACCAGGATATACAGTTGGTGTCTGCAGCTTACTGTGCTCTACCACACAGGTGTAACCTGTCCCTGAATCACCAGGAGGAAGTTCCAGTGAGATTTGGAGGTAGAAGGTGGAATCAGCATTGGGCAAGGTGCCACTGGAGCTCTTTTGCCCCCACACACCCAGCTGCCCATCCTTCTCCCAATGCAGCTGGATAGAGCGAGGATAGAAGCCTGTGGCTGTGCAGTTGTGCAAAATGGCGTGACACAGTCACCTCAGGGGCAACTGAAGAGAGAAGTCAAGAGAGAAGGTATTACCTGCAAAGCTCAGGGACCTTCCATCGTTGCATTATCACTTCTATGCCCTCCTTCTTCCTTTTCTTCCACATTACTGTATCTTCTGTCTTTGTCTACCAGTTATTAACTTTGTCAAGCAATAGCGATTGTTACTTTGTTTACCGCAGAAGTCATCTTGTCCCTAGCACTGAATTTTCAAATTTCCTTCTCCCTCATTCCAGTGCCTCTTCTCTGACACATCAATTACAGTTGCTTGCTACTGTTTGCTCATGTATCATATGTGTTCATTTCTTCTGAGACTAGAATCTTCAAACATCCTTAAAGTTTGTGAACCCTTTAAGGGGTTCACATCTTGGACAGTGCCACAAGATTTAAATTGAGAATTCTGAGGTTGGGCAAATTTAAGCCTGCTACTATGAAACCTGCCTTTAGAGTATGTGGGGCCCATTGCTGATTTGTTAGCATTGGCACCAGATGGCCCACTGGAGGCCTGCCTCCCCTACCTTCCTGTCAATGTTTCCTTCCCTTTTTTATCTCCTGCCTATACACTGATCTTCAACCATTGTTTCCCACAAGGAAGGAGGAGAACCCAGAGTCCCACTATAATTTGATCCTTAGGCATACTCTCTTCTTCCTATATGCTGTGGACTGGCTCTTTGTAGTCTCCCATATCTACTTCGATATGTACCCTCAGTGTGAATATGATTGTTCACAGTGCTTACTTAGATAACCAGGGAAATCCTTCAGGTCAGATAAGGAACTACTGGGCTTTATCAATTTCCCTTCCTCTAAGCCCTACAGCCCATGGAGCCTGGCAAAGCACACTATGAACCCTTGGGACTTGCTGTCTGTCCTAATGGAGAATATTCTTACGTGTGCTATGTTCCCCAATTAGATGATGAGTTCCTTGACCACAAGAGCTATTTTGCTCTTCTATTTGTACCCCCAGAGTTTAGCTTGGTGCTTGGTACATCATAAACACTTGATAACAGCTTTTTCTTTCTTTAATACAATTATTCATCATTCTGTCCTCAGACTAAAGGGACCCCTAAGCTCCTTGAAGGCTAGAGAAGTAATTTATACTTTGTTGTACTCTACTCAGTATCTAGGACAGTGCTTTGCCCAAGTAGATGAACAATAAATATTTGTCAATAGTGATAATAATTACATTATTAGATCAATAAATCGACTGTTCTAATGAGTTAAGAAGAGAATCTTGAATATTTTAGTACTTGAAAGGATTCATGTTATCATCAGTGAGGGTACTCCCTCCCTTGTGGTTGATTACTCTCTTTCCATATCATGGCAAATACATCTTCATTAGTTACTGTGGACTACAAGAGTCATTAATAGATGACCCCTCAACCATTGATAAATATCTCCACACTTACCTAAAGTGATCCTCTGACAAGAGACAGTCTGTCCCAACCCCACGCTCAGAGTTTGCTCACCCTGATAAGACTGACTAGAGTCTGTGCTTTGTCCTCATGGCCTTAGAGAACCCTGGGAGAAAACAGGAAGAATTGGAAATTTACCATCGTCCTTCATGCTTGAGTACTGCAGGATATTCCTCATCATGTCAAAACAATATTTCTTCATAGTCTTTTCTCTCATTTTGGGACTTAAGTAACTTTCTGCTATGGATTTGAATTGCTCTGCTTCAGACTTTATGACAGTCCAGTGGTTGGTCTGATCATCTATCTTTACCGTCAAAATCTTCACCGTCCATGGCAAAGTGGAGATGGCTGCCAATCCCAATGTCATTAACCAGCTCACAGGATGCAAAGAGCTGTATTGTGTGATTCTCTGTAGAGAGACTTAGGAGTCAGTATGGTATCATGGAATCTAGATTGGGACCAAAGTTAGAAGGGCAAATATGAATCCAGTCTCCCATATTTGTTAACTATAACACCTTGAATAATTCACTTAAACCCTCAAAGTTAATCATGATGATAATAGCTAAAACTAATATAGTACCTTAAATATTTTCTAAGCACTTTACATACGGAATATTATTACTGTTGATCCTCACAAAATAAGTGCTAATATACTCATTTTACCAATGAAGATCAAAGACCAAATGATGTTAAGTGATTTGCCCAAAGACTTGCCATGTAGCTAATAAGTATCTAAAGTGGTATTCAAGCAGAAATCTTCCTCATTGCAACTCTACAGCTTTCTCCAGGATGCTATACTCCATACTGCCTCCTAATAGATGTAAAATGTGTGAAAAGTTTAGTGTACCTTAAAGAAGTTATTACTGTTCAGTATAATTTTTCCTGCTGTATAATAGGGGCAAAATACTGCCTCTCTACAATGTCTAGTTTAACAGAGAGGAAAGGACTATTCATATGTGAGCCTATTATAGGTTTCTGAAATAATCAAATGTTGTAGAGCAGATAAATTGAGTCAAAGAGGAATTTGGAAAATGATTTCTTTTTGATCAATTTTAGAGGTTACCTATATATTGGGTTGAAATTTCCAGACCAAGGGGTAGCCAATTATTCTCTCCTTAGGGAGAAATACCCCTTAGTGACACTGGAGAACTCTAATAAGATAGAATCATCTAGGACTTGGCATGAGATTGAGTCTGGGTAATTTTCTATTATATGAATGTCTAGTTACCGTATCTTAATGTATAATTTCTGAATTTATACATACCTGCAGATATACTTTAAAAAATATTTTTGACATTTGGGTTTTTTAGCATTAGGAAAAAAAAAGAGAAAAGGGAAAGGAAATGGGCTCTAGAACCCAGCAGTCCAACCTAGTGGTTCTGACAACAATGAAATGGGGATTAGATAGTTTTGCAGCAAATTCTGAGACTTTCTAATTCTGAAAAGGGTCTGCCCTGGGGAATTTCTTTCATGTGCATCATCAGGAAGAAAGCTAGACCTGAATTCTTCACAGATTCACAGAATCTCCAGATTGGGAGGGATCTCAGAGACCGTCTAGTTAGCTCTCAAGTCATGGGGTGTCCCCTCTAGCCCAGTCCAACAAGGTCATCTTACTTCTGCTGGACAGCTCCGGCTGTTAGGAAATTTTCCCAAACTCCTCATTCTCTAATTTTGACCACCTGTTCCTGGTTCTGCCCTCCATGGCCAATGAGAACATATCCGTGTCACCTAGGTTTCTCCCTCCATGGTACCTGGTATTTCTTCAGTCACAGGCTTATCATCAATTCATTATTTTTCAAGTTGCTCTTGAGTTATTTGAATCATGTCCAACTCTCCCTGATTCCATTTGTGCTTTTCTTGACAAAGATACTCTGGTGATTTGCCATTTCCTTCTCCGGCTCCTTTTACAAATGAGGAACTGAGGCAACAGGGTTAAGTGACTTGCCCAGGGTCACATAGCTAGTAAGTGTTTGAGGTCAAACTTGAACCATATCCTTCTTACTCCAAGGGCTAGCGATCTATCCATTGCATGACCTAACTGTGTCAGTCCATTGATTTCTTTCAGTCGTGTCACACTCTTCATGACAGCTTTTGAAGTTTACATGGCAAATATACTGCAAGAGTTTCTCATATCCTCCTCCAGGTCATTTTACAGATGAAGAAACAGAGGCAAATAGCATTATGACTTGTCCAGGGTCACAAAATAAGTGTTTTAGGCTGGATTTGAACTCAGGAAGATGACTCTTCCTGACTCTAGTCCTGGCACTTTATCCACTGTACCACCTAGCTGCCTTCAATTTAGCTTTATCATTCCTTGTTAAATGTTAAGCAAGGCAGGGTTGACACTGAGGTTATAAAGTTAAAAAAAGGCTTCCTGAGCTCGGTAAGCTTACAATTTGGGGAGACATTGTTGGTAAACATTTTGTAAGGATGGAAGTGAGAGCAAGATTCCGGGAATGAGTAGTCTGTGCGAAGGCACACAGAGAGGAGAGAAAAGAGAGTTTGAAGAACAGCTTGTAGATCAGATTAAATCATCTGGGACATAGTGTATGGGAGGGAGTAATGGGAAATGTCTGCAAAGGTAGGATGATGCCAGACTGTGAAGGGCTTTAAAAGATCAAGTGAGCAGTTTGTATTTCCTCCTAGAGTTAGGGAAAAACTGAACCAGACTTATGCTTTCTGAAGATGATTTTGGCTGCTATGCAGAGGACTGGTTGAATTGGTTGAGAGATGAGAAACACAGAAGTGCCTTAGAAACCTATGACCATAATCAATGTGAGAAATGATGGGGTCCTGGCCCCATTTCATAGCATTTGAGTGCAGAGTATGAGAATGTGGGATGGATGGACGTGATGGTGAGAAGGCAGAGGCCGCTAAGTGGCACAATGTAGAGAGCACTGGCCTGGACTCAGGAAGAAGGAAATTCAAATCAGCCTCAGACAGGAACTGGGTGTGTGACCCTGGGCAAGTCATTTAATTTCTATCTGCCTTTGTGAATGGGGATAGCATTCATAACTATCTTTCACTGCTGCTGTGAGGACAAAATGAGATATTTGCAAAAATGATTTAGTAAATCTATAAATGTTATTATGATTATGATTGCAAGTTGGCTACTAATTAATATGGAAAGCATGAGAAAATGAATGACTGCAAGAATATGAATGAGTCCAAGATTGCAAACTTTGTAGACTAGATGTGTGGTGAGATGCTCAGTAAGTAGCAATCAGAAGTTTTGGGGGAGGGGGAGATTTCAAGGGAAGATCATAAGTTCTGTTTTGTTCATAGATCGCAGGATCATATATTAATAGCTGATTGGGACCTCGTAAGTTATTTAATCCTATCCTTCCGTTTTATTCTTCAGAAAACTGACAGCCAAAGACTCCATCACTTTCCCAATAAATGGTCTATCTGGTATTTGAACCAAGTCTATGTGACTCCAAATCCAATTCTTTTTCCACAGCAGCACACCATCTACATTTTAGATTTTGAGTTCCAGATTCCCACATTAATTGAAGTGTTAAGTGGATAAAGTCACAGATTGCATTTATCAAAGATGCAGATGATAAATAATGGTCTACAGAATCAGGATCCACAAGGATCTTAAAAAGGCTGAAGTGCTGGGCTGTATCCATTTAAATCTTCCATTTGGGTACAAAATAATTCAAATAAAAATATAAGATGGGGGAGAGAGAGAGAGAGAGAGAGAGAGAGAGAGAGACAGAGACAGAGACAGAGACAGAGACAGAGACAGAGAGAGACTGGCTTCTGGAGCAGTTCTCCTTTTTAATAACATCAGTGTTTTAATGAACTTCAAGCTTAATATGAGGCACCAGTGTGATATAACAGTCAAAAACGTTCACGTGATCTTGAGATGCAGCAGAAAGGACAAAGATTTCAAGAATGGGAAGATGATAATGCCAGTGTGTGGGCAGCTAGGAGCCATCATAGATAGAGCAGTGGGCCTGGAGTCAGTAAGACTCATCTTCCTGACTTCAAATCTGCCCTCAGAGACTTTCTAGCTGTGCCATCCTGGGTCAGTGTTTCAATCTCCATTCTTCATCTACAAAATCAGCTGGAGGAGGAAATGGCAAAGTACTCCAGTATACTTGCCAACAAAACTGAAACAGCGTCACGCAGTGTTGGATGTGACTGAAATAGCTGAACAACAAATGCCACTGTGTTCTGCCCCAGTCAGACATCTTTAAAAGTGTCGTGTTCATTTCCAGGCACCATGGTTTAAGAAAGTTACTGATATTCTGGTATGACTCTAGAAGAGGGCAACTAGGAGGGTGAAGGAACTGGGTTGTTATGCTTGGATAAAAAAAGACTTGGTGGTGAAATCAGGAGTATTATAGGTGTCTGAGAATCTGAAGGGCTGCCACTTGGAGAAGTAATTAGACTTCTTTGGTTTGGCCCCACAGATCATAATAAGGATTAATTGGTAAAATGCTACAAAGAGGGAAATTTAAACTTTTCCTAAAAATCAATGTTTTCCAAAAATTCAATGTGCTATTTCAAGAGGTGGTGGTTTTATCCTTTTGAGATGTCTTCAGAGGCTGGACAAGCATTTGTTTGCTAAGGTATAATGGGGATAGCTTTCCAGAAAGAGTTGAACTACATGGACACTGAGGTCTTTCTAATTCTGATCATGTAGATACAATTTGTCTCACTTACTGTCACTCTTGGTGTTATTCAGTATAAGGAATTTGAGTAGGAAATTTAAATGCATTTGAGCATTTAAAATAACTTTCTTCTTCTGCTCAATGAAGTCTTTTCCTAATACCTCGGTGATCCATGCTTCACTGAATACAAGCTGCTTGCTCTGTTTATCATAGGCACATACACGCACATCATCAATAACATGAAGTGTGATGAAGTTGAACAGAGAATGTCTTGTACCCACTGCAGTGAATTGACTCTCATGCCTGTGGTGGCCTGTACAACCAGAAGGGGGAAAAATAAGGAGGTTTCATTATGTGGACCCCTGAACCCTACCATATCCTCCTACCTATCCTATCTACCTTCCATGGTATGTATCAGTAGGATAACTATGGAAATTACCCCTAGGAACAGTCAAGAGGTCAAATTGTACCTAGCATGATTGGAAACATATCAGTGGACTGGGTGCATGGCTCAATCAGGTAATCTTTTAACAGATTGGTTCAGAAATGGTTCTTTGATGTAATAAATAATTTTCTAACCCTAGTCTTCTATTTTTTCCAGGAGTAGGCTGGACTCTGTAAACATCAGAGGTGTTAAAGAAGACAGAATAGTAACCTGGCTTATAGAGTGTTGAAGAAACAGGTACAGCTAATGCATTGGTAGAGTATTGCAGCATTTCACCCATTCTGGCATCATAGGTAGCCATTACATTTAAGGATGAGAAGCAATGTTGGTGTACAAGAGACTGGCCCATTAGCAGTCTGCAGCTATGGACTGACACAGTCTGAGAGATACAGGGAAAGAGTCAGGTAGGACTCTCAGGATATTCAGTTCTCATACCTTGCAGCATTTTGGGCCCTTCAGGGATTTTTTCCGCATGGGTAGAGTCTTGTGCTTGGCTAGTTTTGTTTTCCTCTGAAAAGGAAACAAGGGAAAACCTTATCAGTGATTCCTCCATATATTTTCCTGAGGTTGTAACTGTTTCTCTAAAAATATCTAGATGTCTAGGCATTTGTGGCACACAAAGGAGAATACTATAATGATTCATATTTCATGCTCACAAAAGTAGGGTCTGGCATATAGTAAGCAATAAATCCTTTTTGACTTACTGTCTTATGGGTCCAACTGTCAGGGCAACAAAGTAGGAGGGATTTGGAGTTGGAGAACTCAGCCTAGAGTTTTGGCTCTGTAATTTACTATCTATATGACCCTGGGTAAGTCACTCATGTCTCTGGACTTCAGTTTCCTCAGTTTACAACAAGTCAGTTGGTCAGAGAAGTGCCAAATGAACTGCAACAGGCCACAAGTAGCCTGTGAAACTCCAGAGATTAACTTGAACCAGATTAAAATGGAATTTAGAAATGTTCCACACTATAAATAAAAATGAAATACAACCTACATAATATCAACTTGTGGTTTTCTAAGTCAACATGTGGTCCTCCATCATTCATTACTATTTGAGTTTGATACACCTGGATCACTAAGATTCTTCCCAAGCTAAGTGCTATGACCTCATGACTCAATAATTTCTTAGGACCTCTTTTACCTCAGAACCCTACAGGGAATGTGCAAAGCTTGCTTTTACTGATTCTTTGGGAGGTCTGAGGATGAGGAACCTCTGGTTGCTTTCAGTCATACCTTACTCAGCTCTCTTCAGCAACAATGCCAAGAAATCATTGAATGAGCCACCTAATGATTTTCTCATGCATAGGTTGGAATGCTATTATATATCTTATTTTAATCATTAAAGAGTCATGTGTTGCTGAAATAGAGATACTAGAACTCAGGAAGATACTATGCCATCTCAAATTTCATGGAAGATAATAAGAGGAGAATCATGCATTGTTTGACAAACAACTAAATGGTAGGAGGGTTCATTTGAATGAGCCTTGATGAGGGAATGGTTAAACATCTTGTAATCCAGGAATTAATTGGAATGTTACTGTGCCGTTAGGAAATTATGAATATGAAGAATTCAGAGAAGTTTGGGAAGACATATGAATTGATGCAGAGTGAAGTAAGGAGGACCATAAAAGTAATGTAGACAATATCTACAATAATGTATTTAAAGAGAAAAAATTTAAAATGAAATTAAATATTATGCGATGATAATGGAGAAGTTTTACATTTAGAAGAGAGTTGAAAGAATAAGGCTTCTCTTTGAAGAGGGGGGAACTAGGGGTCTTGGATACTGTACATACCATCAGACATAGCAAATGTGTTTTTTTGGTTTTGCAAAAGTTCTTCTCTTTATTTTTAGAAAAAAATTATCATTGCAATTAATGGTTCACTGGGTAGGAACATATTCAGAAAATGAAAAGAAATATCATAGGTTCATAGATGGAATTCTGAAAGGGATTTCAGAGACAATTTAGTCTAATCATCATTTTTGAAATTATGAAATAGAAGCTGAGAGAGGTTGAGTGAAATGGTCAGGATCACATGATCACTTGAACACTAGAGGGAGGATTTGAACCTAGGTCTTCAGACTTCAGAGTCAATGCTATTTCAAATGTAGAATCCTTTCAAGACCAAAATTTTCATAAAATAAACACAAATGATTTCAATAAAGAAACAAAGACAGACATGGGATAAGTATGTCAAGAGTCTTAAGAAATTTCTTTCAGCTTAGATTTTAAAAAATACAAAATTCAGAATTAAGAGCAGGTAATGGGAAGAGTACAAAATAGTGACCTACTCTGGTAAGAATATTAGAAATGCCCAAACCCAGCAATAATTTAACTCAGTGAGGATATAAGTTCTCTATATTATGCACACACACACACACACACACACACACACACACACACACACATGCACGCACCACTTAGTGTGCAGCTAGGTGGCACAATGTCTAGAGCACTGGGCCTAAAGTCAGGAAGACTCATCTTCCTGAGTTCAAATTTGGCCTCAGGCACTAACTGTTTGACCCTGGGCAAGTCATTTCTCTTTCTTTCCTTAGTTTGCTCATCTGTAAAATGATCTGGAGAAGGAAATGGCAAGTCACTACCATGAAAATTCGCCAAGAAAATTCCAAATGGGAAGAGTTGGACATGATTGAAAAGACTAAACAACAACATGTCACTTAATCTCTGTTTCATTTCATCACTTGTGAAGTGGCAATAATAATAATACCTACCTCCCAGGGCTGTTGTGAGATGAGATAATATTTGCAAAGTCCTTAGCACAGTGCCTGGCACTTAGTAGGTGCTATATAGCTGCTGATTGTATTGATGATGATCTGAATACAAGAGGAGGGCTCTTTCATTTTTCTCTTCACAGTTATGGCACTGAGCACAGTTATTTGTACATTACAGATATTTTACAAAAGTTTGCTATTAGATTTGAAAAGAAAGGATTGAGGCTTCCTGGAAATGCTACGGAAATTGAAAAGGATTTTGCCACTCTATTGGGAACAGAAGGGAGATCAAAGAGCATGCAAGCTGTTATGGGAATCTGAAGATCTTCCCTGCCCCTAGGCCCTTTGCTAAAGTGGCTACTGACTCTGAGAACCTTCCCAGATTTGAAAGTATACTCTGTTCCCTAATAGGCTGAATGTGGTCATGTGGATTCTGTGGCGCCAGGCTTGTTTTTCAGGAATGCCCATGCCTTGTAGCTTTGTGATTGGGCAGTGGGTCCAGAGGGCTGTGACATTCTCCAAGCCAGGAGAAGGCTATATATATGCCCTGATGTGAGGTTTTGGTTTGGGGCTCACTTTGAGAAGAGTTGTGTGATTTGGCCAGAAGAGACTCTGGGCAGCCATTGAGCCCCCCGGCTGTGAAAAACCCAGATGTTGGTGCTTCCCTCTCTGGTAACTGAATAGGTAACTGATGTAACGGTCGGACGCTGAAAGCCGTCTGCTGATCTGTTTTTCTGTTTGTTTGTAACTTCTGTTTGTATTCTCTGAAGTTCAGGGTGCTGACTTTTCCCCCTGAACTAGGTAAATGATATGTTTGATTAAAGTAAGATTGTTAACCCATTTTGAGTTGCTTTCCTTTAGAAAAGCAGATCTAAGAACCTGTGCTAGCAGCCACCCTAGGTATGCTAGGGTGCT
>CM053585.1:19888949-19956617 GCA_028646515.1 Pseudochirops corinnae
GACCACCCAGAGTCAAGATAAAGAAAAAGCCTCCCCTTGGATGAAACTGAGGTTTTTTTGGACATCGAGGGGTGGAGGGTTTGTGTGGTTTTCTAATGACTGTATTTGTGATCAAGATATTTAGTAATTGTGAATCTAGATTAGTGACTGAGTAACTTAATGGTTGCCCCATGAGTGGAAGCTTGATTCTATTGTTCCTTGTTCTGAATACTGTGGCCACTCTAGTGAAAACCGTGTGGCCATTTTCTGTGATAAGATGTAATGTTGTGAATATTATAATGTTTTGAATGTTTGTCTTGATTTGTAATGGAATGAACAGTGTTCACTATATTTTGTAATCTGAACTCTAAAAGCTGTTCACAGTAGCATTCCTTTGGGAATCTGCTGGTGCATGGTGTTACATTAGTGTTCATTCCTTCAGAGACTAAAACTTTCTGAGATCATTAAAGTTTATGAGCCCGCCATCTCTGACAGTGTGACAAGATTTAACTTGATGATCTTAAGGCAAGGGTTGGACAAATTCAAAAGTGCTACCATGAAGCCTGCCTTTAGAGTATGTGGGGCTAATGCTGATTTGGCCTCAGATGCCCCACTGGAGGTCTACCTCCCCTACCCCCTGCCAATATCTCCTTCCTTTTCTCACTTCCTGAATGTACACTGACCTTCCTCCATTGTTTTCCCCAAGTGGGGGGTGGGGTGGGGAGAATCCAGAGCCCCACTATAATTTGTTCCTTAGGACTACTCTCTTCTTCTCATATGTTATGGTCTGGTTCCCTGTAGATCCCACCTACCCACTTTTACCTTCCCTCAGAGTAAATTTAACTGCTCACAGTACTTAGATGACCAGAGAGTAAGAAATTGCTATCCTTCTGGTAAAATGGGGAATCACTGAGCTTTACCAATTTTCATTCCACTAAGCCCTACAGCCCATGGAGCCTGGCAAAGCACAGGGACTTGCTGGTTGTCCTAATGAGGAACATTCTTATATGTGTTATGTCCCTTCCCTAACTATGGGTTCTTTGACAGCAAGGACTGTTTTGCTCTTCTATTTGTACCCCCCTCCCCAGAGCTTAGCACAGTCATTGGCACATAAGAACCACTTGAAAAATGATTTTGCTTTCCTTCCTTCATTAATTCACTTATGCATTCCTTCTCCCCTTAAACTCAAGGGACTCCTAAGCCCTTTGAAGACTAGGGTAATAATTTATGCTTCTTTGTACAGGTGCACCTTATTTATTGCACTTCATCTTATCGAGCTTTGGTGATATTGTGGGTTGTTGTTGTTGTTGTGTTTTACAAATTGAAGGTTTGTAGCAACCCTGCATCAAAACAAATTGATTGGTGCCATTTTTCTAACAGCATGTGCTCACATTGTATCACATCTTGGCAATTCTCACAATTTCAAACTTCTTCGTTATTATATCTTTTACAGTGACCTGCGCTGTTATCTTTGATATCATTATTGTAATTGCTTTGGAGCCCCACAAACTGTGCCCACATAAGATGGGGTAAATGTAATGCAAGTATATTTTATTGTTGCCTTCTTTCTGCCTCAAGTGTGTTCTGACTACTCCTGTTCCTCGTCTCTCTCCTTATCCTCAAGCCTCACTATTCCCTGAGTTACAACATTGAAATTACACCAATTAATCACTCTACAATGGCTTGTAAGTGTTCAAGTAAAAAGAAGAGTCAATGTGGCAAATCTCATGAATGTCATTTTAAGAAATTGCCACAGCCACTCCAACATTCAGTGACCACCACCCTGATCAGTCAATAGTCATAAACACTGAGGCAAGACCCTTCACCAGAAAAATACTATGACTAACTGAAGGTTCAGATGATGATTAGCATCTTTTTCATCAATAAAATATTTTAATTAAGGTATGTACATTTTTAGACATAATACTATCAAACATTTAATAGACTACGGTATGGTATAAATATAACTTTCATATGCAATGGGAAAAAATTGTTTGATGCATTTTATTACAATATTCACTTTATCGTGGTGGTCTAGAACCTAACCTACAATATGTCCAAGGAATGCCTGTATCCTACTCAGTACTTAGGACAGTGCTTTGCACACACTAGACTCAATAACTATTAGTGGTGCTGATGATAGTATCATCAGATTCCTAAACAAACTGTTCTAGTGGTTTAAGAACAGAATGTTGAATATTTTAACACTTGGAAGGATTCATGATATCAGGAGTGTGCATATTTTCTCACTTGTTGCTTATAATATTTTTTCCATACCAGGGCAAACACATTCTCATGAGTTACTGTGGACTAGAAGAGTCATCACTTGGTGACCATTCCCCTCTTGATGAAAATCTCCACAACTAGATAAACTGGTCCTCTGACAAGAAACAGTCTGTCACAAGCCCACACTCAGAGTTTTCTCAGCTTGTTAACACTGACCAGAGTCTATGCTTTGTTATCATGGCCTTAGAGAGCCCTAGGAGGAAACAGAAAGGACTGGGGACTTACCATTCTCCTTCATGCTTGAGTACTGTAGGATTCTCCTCATCATATCAACACAATATAGCTTCATGGCCTTTTCTCTCATTTTGATCCCAAAGTGACTTTCTGCTATGGTTTTGAAGTGTTCTGCTTCAGGTTTCATGACAATCCAGTGATCACTCTGACCATTGATCTCGATAAAATCTTCACCATCTATGGCAAAGCGGACATGACTGCCCGTCTGAATGTCATTATACACTTCACAGTTTGTATAGAGCTGTACAGTATGATTCTCTGTAAAGAGACTCATAAGTCAGTATGATGTAATGGAATCAGGATTGGAATTGAAGTTAGAAGAGCCAATATGAACCCAGGCTCCCATTTTTGCTAACTATATAACCTTCAGTAAATCACTTAAACCCTTAAAGTTCATAATGATGATAACAGCCAACATTTACATAGTACCTTTAAGATTTTCAAAGCACTTCACATATAAGGTATTATTACAACTGATCCTCACAAGCCCTTGATAGAGAGGTGGTATTATTATTCTCACTTTACAAATGAGGGACCCACAGCTGAGTGACATTAAGTGACTTGTGTGGTGACATGCCATGGAGAAAATAAGTATTAAAGTGGGATTCAAACACAAATCTTTTTCCTTTCAACTCTAGAGCTCTCTCCAGGACTCTATACTCCATATTGCCTCCCAATGGTGTAAAAATGTATGAAAAGTACTTTCTATACCTTAAAGGATTATTTTTTTTTTTACTGTTAAACAGTGTCTTTCCTGATGTATGGCAGTGGTAGTAGTACTTGTACGCTATACCTCCAAGATTTCCTCAGAGCAAAGGACTATTCATATGAAAATGTATTACATTGTTTTCTAGAAGAACAAAATAATGTAGAGCATGTAAGTTGAGTCAAAGATTAATACAAAAAAATGTTGCTTTTTGATCAGTTTTAGAGGTCACCTGTATATTGGGTTGAATTAGTTTCCAAGGAGTATAGTATTAGTATTCCAAGGAGGGCATAGGTGTGAGTTGAAGATGAAAGGATGTATCTAAAAAAATAAAATTAAGGGGTGAGAGAGGAATGTACTGGGAGGAGAAAGGGAGAGGTAGAATGGGGTAAATTATCTCATATAAAAAAGGCAAGAAAAAGTTTTTACAGTGGAGGGGAAGAAGAAAAAGATGAGGAGGAGTGAGTGAACCTTAATCTCATCACAATTAGCTCAAAGAGGAAATAATACACACACTCAGTTGGGTATAGAAATATATCTTACCCTACAGGAAAATAGGGGAGAAAGGGATAAGACAAGGGGGGAAAGATAGAAGGGAGGGCAGAGTAAGGGAGGGGTAGTCAGTCACCCTATCCCACAAAATACTTTGATGTGGGATAGGGTGAAAGGAGAGAAAGAATAGAATAAACAGGAGGGGGAACAGAATGGAGGGAAATACAGCTAGTCTTTCACAACTGCCTTACAATGGCTATTATAGAAGTATTTTGCATGATGACATACGTATAACGTATATTGAATTGTTTGCCCTCTCAGTGGAGCAAGAAAGGGGGAGAATTTGGAAATCAATGTTTTTAAAATGAATGTTAAAACCGTTCTCATGTGTAACTGGGTAAAAATGAAATACTAAATTTAAAAGAGTGATGGTGCATTCATCCTTCTGGCATATCTTCAGAAGTTGGACAAGCACTTGTTGGATATGGCATAGTGGGGATATTTTTTATAAATAGGTTGAACTACATGGTCACTGAGGTCCCTTCTAACTCTCATTCTGTGGATTCAATTTGTCACACTTACTGTCACTCTTGGTGTCATTCCGTATCAGGAATTTGAGGAGCCAATTAAAACGCATCTGAGTGCCTAAAATAACTTCCTTCTTATGCTCAATGAAGTCTTTCCCTAGTGCCTTGGTGATCCATGCTTCATTGAACACAGTTTCCTTACTCTGTTTATCATAGGCACATACATGTACATCATCAATAACATGAATAATGGTGAAGTTGTAGAGAGAATGTCTTGTACCCACTGCAACAAATTGTCTCTCATGATAGTGGTAGCCTGCATGACGGGAAAGGGGGAAAAAGTAGATTTCAGTATGTGAGCCTTCAATATGTGAGTCCTCCCACCCATCTCCCTTCTGCTCTCTGAGTCAGTAGCATAACTATGACAATTGTCACTGGGAACAGGCAAGAAGGGCAAAGCATATCTAGCATTACTTGGTACACAGCACTGGACTGCCCACCAAGCAAGACTAAGTAATGAATCGATTAACAGATTGGTTCAGAAGTTGTTTTGTTTCGATTTTTTTTTTGGAGGGCGGAAGGCAGGGCAATTGGGGTCAAGTGACTTGCCCAAGGTCACAAGGCTAGTAAGTGTCAAGTGTCTGAGGCAGGATTTGAACTCAGGTCCTCCTGACTCCAGGGCCAGTACTCTATTCACTAGCCGCCCCCTCAGAAGTAGTTTTAAATACTTTTCTAACCCTAGTTCAAGGTTTCAAGGAGTTTCAAGGAGTAGGGGTTGGACTGTGTAAACATCAGAAGTATTAGTGCAGACAGAATGGTAGCCCAGCTTATATATGGGAGTGTTGAAGGAGTAGCCATAGCTAATGAACAAGTAGAATAGAGCAGCACTTTCACCCATTCTGGTGTCATAGTCAGTCATTGAATTTAAGGATGGCAAGCAATGCTGGTATACCAGAGACTGGTCCATTATCATTCTGCCACTACGGACTGATGCAGTCTGGGGAGACACAGGGAAAGAGCCAAGTAGGATTCTGGGAGCCATCAGTTAACATACCTTGCAATGTTTTGGGTTCTCCAGGGGTTTTTCCCACATTGGGAGGGTCTTCTGCTTGGCTAGTTTTGTTTTCTTCTGAAAAGGGGAACAAGGGAAAGTCTTATCAGTGATTTCTCCATACATCTCATGTTGTTAACTGTTTCTCTAAAATACCTAGAGGTCCAGGCATTTGTAGTTGTAAGGTCTGGAATTCCCCTGGATGGGGAATTCTGTACTTTCCCAAGGGCCAATATCTCCATGTACTGGGATATTCTCAGCTTCCCCAAACAGAGGAGTCAATTTGGTTTCAAAGAAAGAGGCTGGGAGATCCAGTTAGATTATTTATAGATGGTAGTTTAATCAATAAGATTACTTACATTAGGGCCAGTCTGGGGTGGCTGCCACACAAAACAGTCTCAATAATGGATTGATCCCCTCCAAAGACCCCAGGAAATCCCAGTGGTAATTATAGAAATCAATGGGAGGAAGAGAGCGCATCACTACTGATGGGTGGATATTTTGGGTTTCTGCTTAGTAAGGAGCTCATTTCCAAGCTTAGGTATTAAGCCATGGTTGTTGGGTAAATGGCCAAACATAGGGTTGTTTTTGTGCTGGCCACTGTGTCTACGTTGTGGCTTTCACTGATCATAATATCTAGGTTATGGTCACAGTATATAAGTTATGGTTTTTACCAGTCACCATGCTCCGGTTTCCACAGTGTAGAAGTTAGACTTTCACTTCTTACTGTCTTTTATGGCTTTTCCCCAATAAGGACCCCACAGTGGCACTCAGAGAAACAGTCTGTGATGATTCTATTTTCATGCTTACCAAAAGATGTGCCTGCCACGTAGTAAACATTTCATAAATGCTTTTTGACTTAACGACTTATAAATCCAATCACGATGACAATAAATTCCAAGAGTTTTAAAGTTGTAGAACTCAGCCTAGAGTTTTGGCTCTGTTACTTACTATCTAGATGGCCCTGGACAAGCTCTCCACTTCTCTGGACTTCAGGTTCCTCTCTCTATAAGTCAGTCCCAGAGGCACCAAACTAGCTTCATCAGGCCATAAGCAGCCTGTGAAACTCCAGAGTTTAGCCTGACCCAGATTAAAATGTAATTGAGGAATATTTAGTACAATAAATAAAAATGAAATACAACATACATGATGTTAATTTGTGGTTTTCAAAGTCAATATATGGCCCTCAATAATCTATTACTATTTAAGATTGATATACCTGGATCACTTGAATTCTTCCTACTCTAAATCCTACAGCCCCATGATCTGATCATTGCTAGGCTTCTAGATCAAAGCCTCACAGCACATGTGCAAAGATGCTTTTACTGATTCTTTGAAAGTTCTGAGGATGAAGAGCCCCTGGGTGCTTTCAGTCATACCTTACTCGGCCCCAAAGGGTTTGTTTAGCAATGTTGGTAATAAATTGTGAAATGGTCCTACTGATGATTTTATACCCGGAATGCTATTGCATATCCTATTTTGATCGTGGGAATAGTGGATTGCTTTAGTAGAGATGCTAGAACCCTGAAAGAAAGGTACTATAATGAGTGGAACACCAGCCATTGTCTGGCAATATCTAGGTTTGGGGAGGGTTCATTTGAATGAACTACAAGAGAAGATAAGTAGGATTCCATGGACTATGATTCTGCAGGGGAAATTGATTTAAGCGTGATGGGGTGCCATGATGGGAGAATAGTTAGATATCTTGTGATACATGAATGAAATGAAATGTTACTGTGCTATTAGGAAATCATGAATATGAAAAAGTCAGAGAAGCTAGGGAAGACATATGGACTGATACAGAGTGAAGGACCAGAGAAATAATGTAGACAATTACTACAACAATGTGAAGAGAAAAATTTTTTAAATGAGATTGAACATTATGTAATTATGATAGATAAGCTTGATTCTTGGAAGACAGTTAAAAGAATATTTCCCTAACCTCTTTGAAGGGGAAGGGGGGACTAATAATTTTGGATATTGTATATACCATCAGATTTGGCAGATGAATTGTTGTGTGTGCTAACCGTCTTTTCTTCTCTTTATTTAAAAAAAATAAATGCAGTTTATGATTTACTGGGGGGGACAGTATATTCAGGAAATGAAAAAATAGTATAGGTTCATAGGTTGAGTGCTGAAAGGAATTTCAGAAAGTATTTAGTCTAATATTCTTATTTCAGAAATGACGAAATAGAGGCTGAGAGAGATTGAGTAACATGGCCAAGATCACATGATTACTTGGGCATGGCATGGGGGATTTGACCATAAATAGGTCTTGACTTCAGAGCCAGTGCTATTTCAATTCTAGGATCCTTTTGAGACCAAAATTCTCACAAAATAAACACAAATGACTTCAGTAAAGAAGTAAAGAGAGAACTGGGGGAAGTGAATCAAGAGTCACAGGAAACACTTTAAAATTTAGACTAAAAAATATGAAATTCAGTATTGAGGGCAGATAATTGGATGAGTACAAAATAGTGACAAAATCTGGAAAGAATATCAGAAATTCCAAAATATAGAAATAATTGAACTCGGTTAGGATAAAGTCCTCTGTATTAAACATAAGTTACTTAACCTTTGTGTGCCTCACTTTCCTCACCTATAAAATAGTGATAATAATAGTACCTGCCTCCCAGGGTTGTTGTGAGATGAGATGACATAATATTTGTAAAAAAAAATATATCACTTAGAAGAGTGCCTGACACATAGTAGGTGCTATATAAGCACCAGTGTGATGACAATGATAACAATGACAATGACAACAATGATGAGGACATTGATGATATGAATACAAGAGATGGGCTCTTTGATTTTTCTCTTCACAATTGTGGTGTTGAACATAATGCTTTGTACATAGTAGGCATTTTAAAATGTTTATTAGTAAACTTGAATTGGAAGAACTGAGGTTTCCTGGGAATGCTATGGAAATTTTAAAAGATTTTGCCATTATATTGGTAATAGAAGATCAAAGAGCATATAAGACTCATTTTTCAGAATAACTCTAAAGATAACAATGAAAGAGAGGTTGAAGAAATTCAACTCTCATTTTGTGTCTGTCTTCTCTACCATAGAGAACCACCTTTGGAATAGAAAGGATAGAACAAATGAGGAAAATAGGTCATTGAAACCCAAGATAAATGATGAGATGCTGAGTATGCCTAGTTGTTCTCATTATGTTAAAGTCACCAGATCTGGGCAAACCACACTCTAGGTTAACAAAGAAGTCTCAGGTAGCCTTGTTGAGTTGCTATCTGCAGTCTCTGATGGATCATAGAAAATGGGAAAGGCAATGCAGAGTTGGAGATGTAGAAATATCCTGATTTTCAAAAAGGAGAGGAAGGTGGTTTCTTAAACCTATATTCCAATGACTTCGAATCCATATACAGTTATTCCTTCCACATTGTGACTTTCCTTATCATGATTTTGATATATTGTGGAATGGTATAAGAACTTACTGTAGTATTTCATATTCTTTATTTTTTTCATACAGTATTTTTACTTAACATTGACCTACATGTAGCCTATGACCAAATACTTAGCCCAAATTTTACAATAAGGTGCTGTAAAAACCCCATGAAATAAAAATAATAAATTCAGACTTTTTCTCTGGTACAAAGGGAGGACCAAAAGTTTTTACTCACGTTTTCCAGATTATGAGGGCACCTAACTCCCCACCCGTGGTGTGGAATGTAGAACCGTAATAGGAAATGTCTACAATACATTAATCAACAAAGAGTTTCTTAACATTTCAAAAGGGAAGTAATGACCCTGACAAGTCAATATGGGTATATCAAATATAGGTCACAGCAGACTAAGCTCATTTCATTTCTCACTATGGTTACCAGGATGATGGCTTAAGAGAACGTTTTAGGCATAGTGTGCTTGGATGTTTTTCATGACATCTTAGTGGATAAAATAGAGAGGTGTCTTCTATTGAATTCAGACCTGGGTGAGTGACTGGATATAAAGTATTTCCCTAAATTGCTCTGTTGTCAATCAGGAGTCTGTCCGAAGATTTTGTCCTTGGCACTACTCTGTCCAACATTTTTACCAATGCTTTTCACAAAAGTGCAAATGGCATGCTTATGAAATCTCAACATGATATGATTCTAAATGGGATTTAGGATCCAATATGATACAAAAAGCCTATGAAAGGAGGTAAAATTAAATCATATGAAATTTAACAAGGAAAAATGCACATCTTATAAAATTGAGATCTGTGGGTGTCGCATATTGGGATAGCTGGAAGTATGACAGTTTCTGCTGCCCTACAGTACTATTGCTGAGTTTATGGATAAAGTTGAGTATTGCTATTTCCAGATTAGGGTAGCTATATGGCACAGTAGATAGAGTGCCTGGCCTGAAGTCTTATGAGCTAGAGATAGGAATGACAACCACTCCAGTATATCTTCAAGAAAACCCCAAATCGGGTCATGAAGAGTCAGATAGGAGTGAAATGGCTAAACAGCAACAATGTCCAGGTTCTTTAGGTGGCCTCTGTTCCCTAAGGTCCCACACAGATGTAGAACTAGGTAGGAAAGAGGTCACTTCCAGATTCACTATATGATGCTACAAGCTTTGAAAGGCCTCAGACACATTCCAGGGCTATTTTGTAGATCAACCAGTTTCCTGCTATTTCACCCACTTTGTATGGGGTGGCTTTTCACTAGTAAACAATCTATCATATTCCCATTATACCAAGATTTCTTAGTGATGTTTGAATTACTTCCCTGAGTTTCCAACAATACTTTCCTTTGAATACAGAGTGCCATCATGTCATCAGATGGTAATGTTCAATGTTACATGGGCTGTAAGAAGAAAGGAATACTGGTACATTGTTGCTGAACCTATGAAGCTGTCTGTCATTCTGACTTTCAATTTGGAATGATGAAAAAAAGTTAATAAACTGCCCATACCTTTTGATTTGGCAATCCTACTACTGAACATATATTCCAAGGAAGTCAAAAACAAGGATCCAAAATATGGGAACAGATTCATAGGAGCACTCTTTGTGGCAGCAAAGATCTGAAAAAAAGTAGGTTCCATCTATTGGAAGATGGTTGAAAAAAAAACCTATGGTATAGGAATAAAATGGAATAGTATTTTACAGCAAGATCTCATAGATATGAGGAATTCAGAGACACGTGAAGTGACGCACAGCCAAATAAACAGAAGCCGTAGAACAATATAAATAATGACTGCGATAAAATTAATTTTAAATTCAGCAAAAGGAACTCTCAGTATGGGGGTAGAAGAAGAGAAAAATCAAATTCTCTGGAGAAGAGTTAATTAAACAAGCTTTGTTCCTTATTGTCACCAGACGGGGGATTGTTAGACAAGGTATTTGTAGCAAATGATTTTGTGTAATGGATTTCCTTTGTAATGAGAGAGAGGTCAATCTGGAGAGTGCTGGGGAATGATTGGTGTAAAGACAAAGAAGCTTTAACAAACTGGCTTAAAATGTACATGGAGGGGCAGCCAGCCCTGGGGTCAGGAGGATCTGAGTTCAAATGTGGCCTCAGATACTTGACACTTATAGGTGTGTGACCTTGGGCAAGTCACTTAACCCCAATTGCTTTGCCTTCCCCCCTCCAAAAAAACCATACATTTAGTTTCTCAAACTTCAAGGCCAAAATGAATTAGAAAAATATGGTACATTAATAAAAAGTAACACCCTTTTAGGCTACACCAATAGAAACAGGATACCTAGACAGAGGGTGAAGATAGGTCTGCTATTGTTGGGGATAGGCAAAGCACGTTTGGAGTATTGTGTTCAGCTCTGGTTCCCACATATTACAAAAGACACATAAAAGGAGGGGACTGTTCACAAAACAGCATCAAAGATGGTGAAGAAACTCAAGTTGCTTATATACAATGAAGAACTGAAATAATCAATGATATTTAGCATGAAGAAGACAGAGTGGAGACATGATAGTTGTCTTAAAGTATTTAAAAGATTGTTATTGGGAAGAAGCCATGCTTATTTTGCTTGGCCCTGGAGAGTAGAAATGGGAACAATAAGTGGAAGCTGGAGACATAATGGACAGAGCCCTGGGACTGAAGTCAAGAAGACTCATCTTTCTGAATCCAAATTCAGCCTCAGACACTTACCAGCTCTGTGACCCTGGGCAAGTCACTTAACACTGTTTGAATCAGTTTCCTCAACTATATAATGAGTTGGAGTAGGAATGGCAAACCACTCTAGTATCTTTGCCCAGAGTACCACAAATGGGATCACAAAGAGTGGAACACGACTGAAATGACCGAGAAACAAGAACGAAAACTAAGTAGAAGTTAAAGGGAAGATTTAGATTTGATTTAAGGAAGAAAAGCTTTCTAACAGTTAGTTTTAACACACTGGAAGATGTTAGCTCCACAGATAGTGATTTCCTCAAAAATGGAGATATGTAAACGGAAATTGGAATGTCCGATGAATGTATCATTTGTGGTTTACTTTGGAGAAAGGACCTACGCTGTCAATGGTTTGTTGTAAAAGGCCTTCTGAAGTCCCATCCAATTTGTATTCAAGGCACCTATGTTTCATCTTCTAATGCTGCCTGTGGGTCCTTGGAGAAACCACTTCAGTTCTGTGGGCCTTGTTTTCCTAATTTGTGTCTTGTGAGTGTTGTATGAAAGGACCTCAAAGGGTACTTGTATTCTTGAATATATCATTTATGATTTTATTTAATGGGGAGATTTTTAGATCATGCCTTCCTCTGAAGGGCCTAATAATGTGATAAGGGGATTATGATGAGTACTGAGGTCTAGAGAAAAGAAATTTGACCTTCACTATGAGCAGAAGAAGCATTTTAGTGGAGAAACCTAAGAATGACCCACGAGCTAGTTAACAATCTATTGTGAGGAAGGAAGGGGAGGACTGAGGGTGGAACTGTGGTATCCATTTATCTGAGGATATAAGTATAAGGCAGAACAGCCTTAGTCCTGAAGAATGGAAAGAGGACTTTTGGTGCCCCCTCCCCCAGTCACAGCTAAGAGATGGAAAAGAGTCAGAGAGGAAGGCCTGTAGGCTGGGCCAACCAATGGTCAGCCCTTATTTGCTTTTATGCTTTGGAAAGTGCCTTTTGAAAATATCAAATGGGCAAAGAAATTGAGGGGATTCCCATCCATTGGGGAATGACTAAAAAAGTTGTGGTATATGACTGTCGTGGAATACTCCTGTGCTGCTGGAAATAATGAGCAGGTGATTTAAGAAAAACAGAACGATTTGCATGAAATCATGAAGAGTGAAGTGAGCAGAACTAAGAGATCATATTATACCACAACAATAATAACTGTGAACAACTAAGTGATTCTGGAGATTAGAGGTACTCAAATCAGCTATAAAGGACTTTTGAGGAAAGATGCTGCCCACCTCCAGAGACAGACCTGGTCATACGCAAACTACTCTTTACATACATACATAATGTATACACACATACATCTCTACATATCTGTGTTTATATAAGTTATATATGTGTGTGTTTGTACACGTGTGTGTGTGCATGTGTGAAATGGTCACCAAACTACTCTTTACATACATACATAATGTATACACACATACATCTCTATGTATCTGTGTTTATATAAGTTATATATATGTGTGTTTGTACACGTGTGTGTGTGTGTGTGCGTGTATGAAATGGTCACCAAACTACTCTTTACATACATACATAATGTATACACACATACATCTCTATGTATCTGTGTTTATATAAGTTATATATATGTGTGTTTGTACACGTGTGTGTGTGTGCGTGTGTGAAATGGTCACCAAACTACTCTTTACATACATACATAATGTATACACACATACATCTCTATGTATCTGTGTTTATATAAGTTATATATATGTGTGTTTGTACACGTGTGGTGTTTGTACACGTGTGTTTGTGTGTGTGTGTGTGTGTGTGAAATGGTCCCCTTCTCCAGGGTGGGTAGGAAGGGAAGGAGACAGTTTGGAACTTAAAATGTAACAAAAAAAGGACAAATTAAAATTTTTTAAAAAGAAGGAAGACATCTAGACCAATTGATCTGCCTCTGCTTAGGTCATGGTAAAGGAGAGGGCACCCCTAGAGGGAGACCTGGTGACTAAAGTAGAAAGGATGCATTCGGAAGTCTCAGAGTGAGCCAGTCCAGCTGGGCCTTACTGAGTGGTGAAGACACAGAAGGGAGATCACACGGATGTGGACGTTTGCCTCTTCCTGCTCATAATTACCCCCTCCAGAGACAGTAGAGACCAGACCCAAAGGTCTCCACTGCCTTCGATCATCCATTACATCAAGGTTTCTCTATATCTGGCATCTCAGTGTCTGAGGCGAGGCTCGACCTTGGGCAGCACAGTGAGGAGCCCAGTCACAGTAATAGTGAGGGACCTCAGAGGCAACCCTGGCAAACCCGGCAAACCCAGGACTGTTCCTATTTCCTATGACTCCTTCCCTGTCTACCACACACTTCCCCTGATCACGGATTTGGCTCCCCGGCAGCCGTCTCCACAAGGTGAGTGTACTTCGTCCCTCACTAACCTAGAGAAGTACACGGCCTTGCCCTCAGAAGAGGTTACCACTTGCTTCTCCCTGGGTCAGGAGAAACACTCCCCTTCTGGCCTGCCTTGATTAATCATTTGAGACACCTTAGGGTCAAAAGTGACATAGAAAGTGATAATAGAATGGGGAAGGGGGAAGGAAACCAGCACGTGCAGAGCCCCTGTTGTAAGTCAGGCACTGTGCTCAGCGCTTTTTTATTGAGTATTTTATGGTCCCGCAGTTATGCGTAAAAACGATTTTAACATACATTTCTAAAACTATGAATTCCCAGTTCTCCCCACTCCCCTCATTGAGAGGACAAGCAAGTCAATGCAGGTTGCATATGTGCAGTCATGCAACAGTCATGTTGTGAAAGAAACTCATCACTTTTCACAAAGATCTCCTCTGATGCTCCTAAGAACTCTGTGAGGTAGATGCTATTACTATTCCCTTTTTATAGTTAAGGAAACTGGGGCAAACCAAGATTAAAGGACTTGGCTAGGGTCATGCGGCAGATAAGTGTCTGAGGTCAGATTTGAACTCAGGTCTTCTTGGCTCTAGGCCCAGCACTCTATAAACTGCACCACCAGTTGCTTCTGCCAGAAGGCTACAAAACTTAAAATGATGATGATGATGATGGTCGTAATAATAACAATAATAATAATTAATAATAATACAGGTAGAGAGCTGAGGTTCCTGTCAGAGCCCTCGGCATTCCTGCCCTCTAGACTATCCCTAAAGGTCACCAATCTGTCTTGTCTTAGTTTTTCCCCTTCACTGTCTTTAAAGCCAGTCCCAAATCTGGATTTATTACTTCCTCCCTCATTCTAAATTCTAAAAAAATTTTCTAATTAACTCCACTCGGCTTAGGTCACTTAACAAACATCCAAAGCTCTGTTCGGAAGTTTGGGATTTTGCTTTTGTGTACTTGTATGTCTGTGTCTTCTCTATCTTATGTCTTCTCTCACCAGTACCATATGCAGGGGTTCTCTCTCCCTTGTAAGTCCCCAATCTCATTTTCTCAGTCCTCCTTCCCTCCTTCCCTTGGACTTACCTGCCTGGAGCTCTCTCAGAGCAAACACACATAGCACGAGCAGCCAGTATGTGAAGGAGTTTCTCCTCCTCTTTCTTTTATCCTCTATTTCCATTTTTAGACAGCTTCTTTGTCTTTGTTGGAGTTAAGGGAAGCAGTGCCCAGGTATGAAATGAGACCCCTATATATACGGTGTTTCCCTATTCCTCATCCATGCTCAGATGGTTACTGGTGCTTCCAAGACACTGCCCTCCTGTCAATGCAAACTGGGACATTTGTCACCAGGCAGAGCCTATCTCGGTCTGGTTGGTAGAAGAGTTAGAGGGAAATAGAACCTGTGGTTAGGGCAGGAAATCTTAGAGTCTAACTTCCATCAGGTGTTGTTCCTGGCACAGTGCCATCCAATTAAATTCAAATGAAGAAGATAAAATGTACCTTAAGGGATATCACAATCCAATGAGGAAAACCCATTCCCAATGCTTAGGAAGTCTTTGGTTTAATGAATGAATGAAAACAGTTTATTAAAGGCTTACTATGTGCAAGGCACCATTCCATGCACTATAGATACAAAGACAAAATAACATTCTAATAGGGAAGACAACACACAGGAGCTGTTATCTGGAAGTCAGATGGAAAGACCCCATTACCACCAGGCAGTAATACTTCTTCTTTAAAAAAAAATAGCTAATTAACTTGTAATTTACAATATTCAGTTCCACAATCCCTTGAGTTCCAAATTTTCTTCCCCTACCTCTCCTTTCCCCCCTTCCCCTCTATGGCGACATGCAATCAGAAATAGGTTCTACAGATACCTTCACATTAAAAATTAGTCAAGTTGTAAAGAAGAATTATAACCAATGCAATGAATGATGAGAAAGAAGAAACAAAAAAAAAACAAAAGAGAGAGAGAGCAGGTAGTTTGCTTCCATCTGCAATCAGACTGTAATTCTTTCTCAGGATGTGGATACCCTTTTCCATTATCAGTCCTTTGGAGTTATCTTCTGATCTGGCATTGCTGAGAAGAGTCCAGTCTATCAAAGTCAGTCATCACAGATATGATGTGTCTGTAATTTTGCACAAAGTTCTCCTGGTTCTGCTCCCCTCACTCAGCATCAGTTTGTATAAGCCTCTCCAGGTTATTATGATGTCCATCTGCTGCTCATTTCTTATAGCACAATAGGATTCTGTTACATTCATATACCACAACTTCTTTATACTTTTTCTTTAGTTTCATTTCCATTGATAAAATCACAACCAATTCTGATGTCAAAACACCAGGCAGTGTCAAGGGCCTGGGTGATTCAAGCTTTCTTTCCTGGGTCTTCCCTATCTGTGACTTTTGAGGAACAGGGGAGAGGGTTGTTGACAGGTCACCTCTCCACAATAGGAGATGTTTACAGGGGCTGAGTTATTAGCTGAGTTTGTGGTCTCAGGAACATAGCTATTCTTAGGGTTGTTGGCCTTTCCTGGCCATCAATGGAGGAGCTGCTATTCTTCCCCTCAAGAGGACCATTAATTCCAAAGCATGGATACCTTTAGATATATATCCATATCCAACCACTTATGCTGACAAGAGGCTGCAGATCATTGATGTAAGCCTTGTAACCACTGATGCTATAGAAGCTGGGCCTGAGTCATCAGAGAGGAGGGTAGCAAATTAGTTTTGTTCATGAAGCCAGAGTTCCTTGGCAACATTTGATTCAATTCAGTGTAATTCAACAAACTTTAAGCATCTGTTCTGTACAGGGCACAGTAGGCACATAGATGTAGGCACAATAATACCTGAAGGAATCTCTTGTCAGTGGTCACTATCTCTACAATATAGGGCCCTTCACTAATTGGATTATTTTCTGGGGACTGGAATTGAACCTCACGGGAAATATCTGCATCCTGACATCTAGCCATCTGAGGACCAGGCGTTCTTTAGAGCTGTCCCATCCCAGTGTGTGAATCTATGTGAATGTTTTGGCCTTCAGTAGCTGGTCCTAGAGAGGCTTGTCTCATCTTTGTCCCTGGCTTTTGGCTGCTACCTCCACGCCACTGACTGTCACCTTAACCATGGGGGATGTCTCCCTCATCAGATTTCTCATAGTACTTTCCCCAGACCTTTTACACTTTTGCGTTTTCCTTCAGAGTAGAGATATTTTTATGCACACCTTCCCCCTGTCCCCAGTAGGAATCAAATGATTAGCAAGTGACTCTGAGACAACCTTAGGGTCTTCTATAAATTCCCTTAATCAAGTCCTCTTCCTCTTCGGAGTTCCTCTTTGTATTCCCAACACAGCCTTATGTCTACTTCTCCTCCCACAGCCACCTACTTGATACAGGCTTTTGCTCATTTCCCCAAAATTGGTTCCCCACAAAAAGTTTTCTCTATGATGGAATTCCCAATTCCTGGACTGCCTTTTCACTGTGAGGGGGAGGGCAGAGCTCCAGACACCACAGAAACCAAGGAGTTAGGATTGGAAGGGAAGAACGCCTGCCTAAATAGCCGATTATGAGGTAAAGAGTGGTAGGAGCATCAAGGAATGAAATCATTTCTTAGTGGATCAGGGGATGACCAGCAGCATGAAGGTTTTTCCTGTGAACTCTCTCCCTCTCAACTGCCTTCTCTTCCACTCCTGCAGGACCCATCATGCACAAACACATCACCCTCCCCAGAATCGACATAGGTTGGGGTTTGATGTAATGGAATTTCTGTCTGGAGAGATCTGGACACATTTAGCACCACTCATACAAGGTTTCTAACCTCACACCCTCATATGTGGATAATCACTCCTGAAGCCTATGACCATGAGGTCAATGCACTATTTCCTGAACATATACTGTGTTCCTAGAGCTGCATTAAGGGCTTTAGGAGATATAGAAAAAGTATAACTGATTGGTCTCTGCCATTGATTGCATTTTTTGCAAGGCAATTGGGATTAAATGACGTCCCCAAGGTCACACAGCTAGTGACTGAGGCTGGATTGGAAATCAGGTTCTCCTGACTTTAGGGCTGGTGTTCTATTCATGGTACCACCTAGCTACCCTCCTTGAATGCATTCTTAATACATTAACGAGCATTTGTGAAATGCTTACTATATGTCAGGTACTTTGCTAATGCTTGAGGCAAAAAAAAAAAAAGCAAAAGAGTCGCTGCTGGCAAAGAGCTTAAGCTGTAATGAGGGAGACAGCATGCACAGGTATATGGAAAATAATAATTATCATTCACATTTGCTTTATGATGTGCAAAGTTCTTCACAAATATCTCATTTTATCTTGACAACAAATCTGTGATGTCAATATATATATATATATATTGTGATGTCAATATATATATATATATATACATATATATATATATATATATATATATATATATATATATATATATATATATATATATGTAGTTGTAGTTCCTGAGTATATTGTGTTCCTGGATTTTCATGCTCCATTTGACATCAGCTCAGACAGGTCTGTCAGACTTAAGAAGACCAAATAGGCTGATTTTCAAAGAAGGCAAAGATGAGCTCTTCAAACTATAGACAAATGATGACTTCAATTCTTATCAAAATTCTCCAAAGTACAGGAATTCTCAAAAGTCTCAATGCTATTAGGGCTTAAAACTGCCCCAAGACTTTTGTGACATCTTGTATAATTCAAGCGTAACATGTGGAGACACATCCACCTCACATAGTGGATCCCTCAGCAAAGTTACCTAAAGTTAAAGGCATTCTGTGGATCCATTTCTACTCAAAGTCATAAGTTTGTGAACCCCCACCAATGTGTTTACATTCACTAATCAGCCAGAGGATACATGTATTTCAAAATGAAGGCATTTAGTGAAAGCACATAGTAAGAAAAGTAGTGAGAAAATGTGTTACACAGATATCGTGGCACATTCTCTCTCTCTCCCTCTCTCTTTCTCTCTCTCTCTCTCTCTCTCTTGCATACACACACACACACACACACACACACACCAAGCATACATAAAAACAATCAACAATGGAAAGCACACACATAGAGAGCATGTATAAGGACACACAAAGAGAGCATGTATGTAAGAGCACATACATCTGGAACATGAATGGTTAAGCATATTCACGAAGAAATAATTCATGCCTCTAGTGCTACCAAGTCATTCTTGTCTCCTAGCGATATCATTATGTTGCTTCCCCTAAGCCTGGCCCCTTAAAGTCCTGAATCATATATACTGTCTGCTGTTCTTGTCACCCCCTGCCAATGAGTAATCTCTGATAAGTACTGGTCCTTTCTGGTCTCGTGCAGCTGCTGTTCTCCCCACTGCTCCCTTGTCATTGCCAGTTGTTACCCACCGAAGCTCTACCAGACATGATGTGGTGATGCCCCTCTCTGCTTCCATCTTCTGACTTTAGATGGAAGCCTCAGGTGAGCTGCTACCTCTTCCTCATAAGAGGATAAATACATTCTGCCATTTCACTTTCAAACATTTCAAGTATTTCTTAAACACCAGAAGCTTTTCCACAAAAACCTATTAAAGAGACAAAAATCATTCTACCAATCAATTAACAAAGCATTTACTAGAGTGTGTGCTGGGACACTAAATGCTGGGGATAACAAGAAAAAGTGAACATAGTCTCTGCCCTCAAGAAATAGCAGTTCTTCAGATCACTTGCTGGATTCATTGTTTAACATGGAGAGACATTGAGAAGCAACCACAATTTTAATCAAGTATTCCAAGAGGGCAGACACTGCATCTCCCCCATCAGACCAAAGGTTTTCCAAATTTAATGGGAGGGGGCCTGGTCAATGAGGGTCTAGTCTTTAAAGGCAGCACATTGTTCTCTGCCTGGTGTCACATGGAGGATTGGTGAGCTGTCTTCATGGCATGAATAGTGGAATAACTCTTGCTTGGATTCAGAGCAATCCTAGGCATTCTATGACTTTCCTGTTGGCTTATTGCATGGGGATGAAGCCTTCTAACCGACTACTGAACTTGTTAGAGTAGAATATAAGAGGTGAGACTAGTTGAACTCTACTTTTTTGGTGCTAAATGAGACAGGAACTGCTATGAGTTGTTAGATGGGGAACACAATGGATGGGAGCTTGTCTACAATGGTATTTGAGAAGCGTTCTCCCTGATCTCTTCAGAGTTACCACTCCAACCCTGAGGGGAACAGTCCCCATCTAACCTATGAGGTTCCAACCTGTCAGTGCAGTGGGAGTTCAAGAGGGTTGAACATAAATATTAACATTACAATAGGACTTTATCTTCCTTATTAGATTGAGACTTTTTCAATGGTGCATTTTCTCTTCCTCATCAACCCTGAAATTTCTTAGGTAAATTTATTTCTACTAACATTTTAAAACACCACTGATGTTCCTGAAACTATATTGCTTCCTTCTCTGGGACTCTCTGAGGTTTTCCCCTCTTCCTACGGGTTCTATTTCTACTTTCACACTTACCATAAGGAAGCTAATTCTTCCTGGTGACAAGATGTCCCCCCTGGTAATGATAGGAGGGTAGAATCCTGGCCAAGCCATCACCCACTAAGGTTAGGATGATTGATCAGGAGACTTTGAGGATAAAGGAGCCACATTTCCATTGTTGACAGTATTTGGACATCGAGGTTTGAGGATAAGTACCTTCCCCAACTAGAGTATTAATAAGTAGACCAGGAAATTGCCTACAGAATAGAAATGGAAGGGAAGGAGCCCACTCATTCACATTCTAGGTACTTGTGCTTAGTGTGGCTTCCTCAACTAGGCCCAGGCAGGTAAGTCAAGGAGGACCAGGGTAAGGAGGAAGAAGCAAGACTGAAATAATGATGCTCTAGGTCTGTTGGGAGAGAAACAACCTTTCTCCTCAGATATCCTCAGGACAGATAGAAGAGAGAAAATGTATTCAAAAGATACAAAGAGCCAGCCAAACAAGGACATAATCTGAAATGTTGGGAAAGGGCTTGGAATGATTCTGAAGTGAACTCAGTCATGTCGAAATAGTCAGAAAAATCTTTCAGAATAAAGTGAGTTGCTCATGCCCTGGAAGAGGTAAGGAGGGATTTTAAAGAGAATGGAGTAGAAAAAAAAGACAAATGGATGACCAATAGGGCAGGATCTAGAGCAGGGGTGTGAAATCTTCTCATGTTTTTAATTTAGCTGTAATCAAATAAAATCACATTCAAGAAACTTCAATTAGATATACTTTAAAATGTACATTATTTTGTAAAAATCTGACTACTATGTACTTAATAATTTCAAAAAATGAAAACTGTTCATTTTAAAGTTAAGTAAGGTTACATGAAGCCTGAAGACTGTGGGTTCCCACCCCTGGTGTAGAGAGCAGAATTTGAACTGGATCTTCCCTTCACCTTTAAGGCCAAATCACACGATTATTTGTTTTTGTTTTTTATAATATCTGTCCATTTCCATGATTGTTGAGTAAATCATTCCTTTTTTACCCCCATTTGTATTCCGTGATTAATCCAGACAAGCCATGAGAGAAATGTTTTCTCCGGGCTTTGGTCCCTTAGGAGCCCCTACCCAATGTGTTCTATCCAATATGAACAACAGATTTGGAAAACAAAATCTCTAAAAGGGAGAAAAATTATTAGAAGATTTATAAAAATGCAACAATATTAAAAAAAAAACATAAATTCTACATATGATGAAGGAACTGAGTTTGAAGATAGGATATACTGAAATTTTTAAGGATGAAAAGCAAAAAATCAAACAGCTATAATTATGATGCAGAAAACATTACAAAATTGTCTAGGATTTTTTAATACAGACAACAAAGCACAGATCGAGAGAATTGAAAACACTCTTCCAACTCCAAGGTACATGGTGGTTAAATTTAAAAGTATCAGTGGCAAACACAATCCGCAAGTGGCAGGAGAAAGATGTTCAGACAGGAAAGAAAGGCAATTTGAAGAACACGGGATTATTTTATACTCCCCAGGGAATGGAATAGTGAATTACATCAACAAACAAAAAGCCTGGAGTTGATCATTTGCCTTAAAAATATTTAAATAAAGACACATAATATGAACACTTATGAAGACAGAATCGCGCATATTGGGAAAATAATATATACTTATGAGACATAGTTTTATTTCCTGTCAAAAGCATTTACAATGGGAAGAGCACAGATTTTAAGTTCAGATCTGGTATATGAATCTGGACAGCTCACTTAATTTCCCTAGGTCTGAATTTTTTCATCTTTAAAAAGAGGGCATCGGACTAGATGGCCTTTCAGTTCCCTTCCAATTCTGCCTGGCTCATGGATTTAGAGCTTGGAAGGGACCTCAGAGGCCATCTAGCCCAACCCTCTCATATTACTGTAGAGGAAACTGAGGCCAGAGAAGTGAAACTACTTGCCCAAGGTCCTGCAGAGGAAATCAGGATTTTGATGAGTTGGTGCTTTTAATCCAAGCTCAGCATCCTTCCCACTCCACTATAGGGATTTATGGCCCTGTGATCATATTTGTTACATTGAATCATTGAATAAAATGGACTCTATGTAGTTAAGTCTCAAGGCATCTGTGGTTCACAGATGGGGAACCATGATCTAAGGCAACAGCAGCTAAGCACCATTTCTCTGTGGTTGGTCCTATAAAGCAGGTGGAACTTTGGAATACAGGCTTTGGGGCAGATCATGTATCACTTGGGCAAGGAGTAACAGCTAATTTCAGAAAGGCTCAGAATTCTGTCCCCTACCCTGTTCCCTTTGATGAATTATTGGGTCACAGAAAATCATGAATACCTGTCTAAAATACTCTGGAGGGATAAGATCTTCACTGGTGCGTTGAAGATTGCTGATATAATTGCAGATCTTTACAAGTATTAATTTTTTTTTTGGAGGTGGGAAGGGAAGGCCATTAGAGTTAAGTGACTTGCCCAAGGTCACACAGCTAGTTAAGTGTCAAGTGTCTGAGGTCAGATTTGACCTCAGGTTATCCTGACTTCAGGGCTGGTACTCTATTCACTGCACCACGTAGCTGCCCCAAGTATTGAACTTTTAGGAAGATTATGGTCCTAATCGTGTATAACAACTTAGATGCTCATCACCACTTATACCTGGCTTAGAGATCTCCTGCTCTGACAGATGCTCAGAGATTCTGAGTGGATAAAACCTCAGAGGCCACCTCATACCTGAAAAAAAATTCCCTTGAAAACATTCCCAATCATTGTTCATCTAGTCTTTATTCAAGTACAGTACAATGAGAGGAAAACCAATCTGTCCTCTGGCAATACATATATTTTATATGTTAATAGCTCATCATGACTAACAATAATAACTTAACTAATAAACATTTAATAAGTACTTACTATATGCCAGGCACTGGGCTAGGTACTGGGGATTTTTTTTTAAAGGTAAAAATAGTCATTGTCCTTATGGGGTTCTTTTCCTAATGAGGAGGTCTATATGCAAATAATTCGGGACAAGATATGGACAGAGTGCATGGGAAAGTACAAGGAAATACAGAGTACAAGGAGAATTGAAGATCCTAAGGAACTTTAGGTATGATTCTTTCTCTTTTGCCTTCTTCCCTTAGTGTCAGATGAGGTGTTTGTATCCCACCATGATTCCCCCTATGGCACCATCACCTTCTCCTACTTGGGCACAGGCTTCTACCACAGATTGATCTTGTTAATCTGGGAGAAAGCCATTGGACAGGGTACACAGGGAAAAGAGACCCCATTAGCATCCTGCCCAATGCTGATGAGACCTTCTACCTCCGACTCAACCTGGAGCTCCTCCAGAGGACATTCTGCATTCCCAGATGATGCAGGGGACATCAACCCAAGAGTAAGAACATTTAACTTTAATATGTAAGATTAACATAAATGACTAGGAAGGGAGTTAGCAAATAGAGACAGTCTCTTCTTCTATCAAAAATGGGTTCAACCTCTGAAGCCTTCCTAAATGGCTGATAGAATGGGAAAAATTGGGGAAAACTTACGAAGGGCACTAATCTTCCCTTCAGAAAATAGACAGATTTGGGGAAGAAACTGTCCATGTCCAGTCTCCTCTTAGCATGTGGCCTGTGTATTATGTCTGTGTCTCTTCTCCCCGTCTGAGTGGTGGTCATCTAAAGTCATCATGGGCTAAGTTACCCACACAAGACTACGTGGTCATTAGTAGCAGTGACTGAATCTCCTCCATCACAGCCAGAGCTCCGTATCCTAAGCTCTTCCTCCCTTTTCTTCAGTCAGGTTCACCTGCCTCATTCTCTCCTAGAAAAAAAATCCTTGGAATTAGTAACAAGAATAAGAATGACCCCGTCTTTTGCGTTCTCCTCCAGCTCACCATTCTCTACTGCTGGAGATTGTTTGATTTTCTCTACTTCAGCCCAGTTTTTGCAGCCACTGGTTCCCAAATCTTGCTCCTCTGATAGTTCCAGAGGGGGGATGAGGCTCCTTTGTGCCCCAGGGCCCCCAATTTCATATTCCCCTCCATTTGGCCTTGGGTCTAGGGTTCTGCCTTCCTGTCATCACTAGCTGGGACATCTGGTGTTAGAATCTGCCGCATGCTGACAGGGATGAGAGTAGAGGTGAAATGGAGCCTGTGGGGAGGAGAGGAAACCATAGAACATAATAACCGCCAGGTGTTGGGGGGGTGCAGAGCGAGGACGGGCCCAACTCCATGAGCACAGGCAGCTTTTACAAATGTTGGATGAATTAAGTTGAGTCGAGTTGATTTATTTCTTGTTGTTATTGTGCCTTCTTTTCAGTCACGTCCATCTCCACACGATCCTTTTTGGGGTTTTCTTGGCAAAGATACTGGAATGATTTACCATTTTTTTTTGTCTAGTTCATTTTATAGATGAGAAAACTGAGGCAAACAGGGTTAAATGATTTGCCCAGGGTCACACAGCTAGTTAGCATCTGAAGCTGAATTTGAATTCAGGAAAGTGTCTTCCTGACTCCATCAATTTTGCCACCTAGCTGCCCCAAGTTGATTTAAGGAGATACTGATTTTGATTGGGTGGGTCCACTCTCAGGCAGCTCTCAGTTTGGTGGGAGAGTAAAAGCCTGAGTTTTCAGTGAGCCCATACTCACTGAAGGAGACAGTCCCTGTCCTGAGGAATCTTGTGACCTCATGGTGGAGTTATGGTCTCTGACTTAATCCCCCAAAATGGCAACTGATCTCTCTACTTTTCATGTCCTATAAATGCTCTCCTTCACCACTGACTTCATATTTCTCTGAATTTCTTCAATACTCTGATTTCACCTACCCCAAGCTTTTCTTAGCCTCTGCACCACCCTGATCCTTATTCCTGGGTGATTGCCTGACATTTATGTTCTATGTCTTTTGTACATAACAGCTATTTGCAAATTGTATCTCTCACTAGAATGTGAGCTCCTTGAGGAAGGGGAAGTTTCTGGCTTCTTCTCTGTCCTCAGGATTTAACATAATTCATGACACCTAGTAAATACTTAATAAATGCCTGTTATGATGAGATAAGATGAAATGTCTGTTGCTATGGCAGGAGAGTGAAATGCTTGATGGGGGTTCATAATCACTTCCCTAAGGGAGTGACCAGGTTAAGGTATCCAATAATTGTAGAGTAAGTCTTAGATTTACTCTAGAAAGGGAAAGACTAAGTGAATACTATCCTTAGAATCCTATCCTATCCTATCCTATCCTATCCTATCCTATCCTATCCTATCCTATCCTATCCTACTATAGCCTAGCCTATCCTGTCCTGTCCTGTCCTATCCTGTCCTATCCTGCCCTGTCCTATCCTATCCTTTCCTGTCCTGTCCTGTCCTGTCCTATCCTGTCCTGTCCTGTCCCATCCTATCCTGTCCTATCCTGTCCTGTCCTGTCCTGTCCCATCCCATCCCATCCCATCCCATACTATACTACACTACACTACACTACACTACACTGTACTATACTATACTATACTATACTATACTATACTATACTATACTATACTATACTATACTATACTATACTATACTATACGAAAGTGCATGGCAAAGTGATTGTATTTATCCTTGTGGATAAGATAGAGTGAGATCAGTTAAATTATAGGCATTAGTTGCAATTAAAACTAGCTGGATGACTAGACTTAAAGAGTAGTCATTGACCCCTTTCATCTCCTTCAGATGTAGATGGTATAGCTAATGGAAAGAGCAGAAAGAACAACAATTGTGAGAGAAACACTGAAAAACCAGCTCCAAAGAAAAAAAGCAATTTGTTCTTGGTAAAAAAAAAAATGGTGAAATGTCCTATTTCTCAGTGTCTAACTTACATATGATCAAGGGTGACATATGATCAACCACCAACTCTCCAAAAGCTCACAACTCAATTTTAAGTTCAATTGGCTTTATTAACATTTTCTCCATCATTTTTAAACTCTAGACAATCAGTCAAGCATAAATAAAGCCCTGATTTTTAGTATTTACTGAATACCTAGGAGCAATGCTCACACTTAAAATTTACCAATTAGCTTTTGTGAGCCCATACGCACTGGATCCAGTGAACCTTCAAATAAAATTGACATGAAGACCTTGAAGGTAATAGGTAAAAAAAAAAAATTCTGATTCCTTGAATTGTTTTGTAATTCTATGACAAATATGTATTGCAAATTATGATATAGTTGGAAGGACTGTGGATTTTTGGTTTGTCACCATGAGAAAGGAGTGAGTCACCTCATTGAAGATATCCTGCCTTTGGCCTGAGATTGCACTGACACCCATAGGAAAAGCAAGCTGAGGCAAGATAGATTTTGCATGACCTCTTGATGTTTGGGAGAGCTGCCTGTAACAAAATAGGCTTTTGCCTGAGTTGCTATTTACTGTCTGTGTGGAAGAAACTTTTCCAAGTCCAGCTAAGTAAGCAGACCTAGTGAACTCTGGATTCCAGTGTAGAGGTTTTTTGTTTTTCCTTGAAATAAAGTCACAGTATCTCAGAAGCCCAGAAGAGTATCAACCAGGGCAGAGTAAGTAGCAATGAATTAGCCCTACCTGGAAGGAAAATGGAGAGGTTCAGAAAAGAAGTTCAGGTGATATAGCTTGGGAAGAAGGAGTCCTGCCCGTCAATGAATTGTTTGGACTCTTCCTGAAGCAGGCAAAGAGCATCAGGGCCTACAGCACAGAGCTGTGAGTTGACCTGGGCATATCTGTTTCCTGGGCTCATGCCTCTCACCTATGTGGTTCAGCATGTACACTCTCTCCCATGGACATGGGCACTGTGTGACTGGTGATTCAGAACACCCCCAATTTAAACATGGAATGCTAAGTTATTCATATTCTTACTTTGCTTTTTTTCTTAGTAAATGTTCCTGATTAAGAGTTCATAGAATTCAGATACCTCATCTGTTCAATGGGAAACACACCAGTGGGGGCTCAGGAATAATAGTAAACAGCAATAAGAGTAGATTACCCAGATCAGGCTAACCTTTAGAACTCTGAGAGAGTGAGTTATAGTGGTAACTGCCATCTGTAGAACTTCCTCTTCCTTGCTTGCATTAATCTAAGTTGTAGTTGACACAATGGAAATGGAAAGAAGAGGAGGTTTGACTGACATGCTTATAGTATGCAGAAATCAAATGGGGATGCTTAGCCTGGAGCTGAGTAGAACTTGGCCCGGGGGGGGGGGGGGAGGGGTGAGGTTATGTTACCTGTCCTGAAGTATTTGAAAGGCATTCATGGACAAGAGATTTTACTGTTTTCTTCATGACCCTAGAGCAGTGCTTCTCAATCTATGGGTTGCGACCCCTTTGGGAGTTGAACAACCCTTTCACAGTGGTCGCCTAACACCATTGGAAAACACATATTTCTGGTGGTCTTAGAAACTGAGACACTGCTCCTCTATCCATCTCCAGGCGGGTCTGCCCACATGCAGATACACCCACATATGAGTATTAAAGGGTCGCAGCATTAGGAAGGTTGAGAACCACTGCCCTAGAGGATAAATCCTTGAGTAAAAGTTGCAGAGAAGCAGATTTAACTTCAGTTAAATAAAAAGTTCCTAAGCACGAGTTTTGTTCAGAAGTGCAATGGGATTACTCCAGGAGTAGTTCTTCCTTATTGGAGGTCTTCAAGCAAAGGATGGATGACCACTTGCTGATATTGTAGAAACTAGGGGCACCTAGAACTGTCTGGACATCCTGACTGACTCTGAGTGTGTGATCATGAATTCCTCTCTTGTGTGAGTCTCCTGGCAGATGACAAACTGCAGTTTGCTTCTGGAAGGTTTCCTACACTCACTAATTTATGCCACTTTCATTCCATACAACTTATGAGCTAATACTCTGAGCAGAAGCTACATTGCGCTCTGCAGGGAGAAGCCTGCTCTGCTTTCTTGACTACACGATGAACAAGAATTGCCTTTCAACTCCTAAGACAGTAACCTTATCCCACCTATCTCTCCCTAGTTTTCCTAGATAACAGAATAATTTCAGCTTCTTCCAAAGTGCTCTCATTTTCACTTTGCTGTAACAATAATAGCAGGCAACACTTCAAAGTCTGCAAAGCACTTTGCATCTATCATTTCACTGATTCTCACAACCTTGGGAGGTAGCTGCTATTGTTATGCTACTTTTATAGTGAGTTTGAGAGGGTTTAAGTGACCCAGGGTCATACAACTAGGATGTGTCTGAACCTGGAGCTGAACTTAGTCTCCCTGATTCCAGGTCTATCCATTCTACCACCTAGCTGCCTTATACATGTCTCCCCGGTGTCAGACAAAAAACCCTTGCCCTAATCATAAGAGAAATGGTAGCTGTGTGTCCTGGGATCCTGGTCATTCAAGAGCCACCCTGAGAGGTAGTAAGGGTTTTATGAGTGTTTGTTGCTTTAGAGACAGAGAGATGAAAATGAAATAATTTTGTACTCAAGGAGCTTCCATCGTGTAAGGGTAAGGCAATGCTCACATATATGCAGATCCCACCTCTAACACATACTAGTTGTGTGTTCCAGAACAAGACTTTTCACATCTAGGGACAGTTGGGTGGTACAGTGGGTAGAGTGTTGGACCTGCAGTCAGGAGGATATGTCCTGCATACATTTATTTTCAGAGAGCTGATTGTTAAATATTTACCAGCAGAAGCCTGGTTGGAGTGTTGCGCTTGTACAATAGCAAAAAGCTTCTGTGTGTGGGAGAAAAATATGTAATTGACCTGGAAAGTCTTTATTCATTCACTCAGTCGATAAGCATTTATTGAGCACCTACTGTGTACTAGGGATACTGTGCTAAGTACTAGGGATACAAAAAGAAGCAGAAAATAGTCCCTGTGCTCAAGAGCTCACAATTATGTGTAATAGGGTTGGGCCAAGACTTCAACAGGCCAGAGCAATGAGTAGGCTGAAATAAGATTGATTTTAATAGGGATGAACATAGTGGGATGCTGGTAGTCACAGGAGCCACTTCAAAGTTTAATCTGCTTTATTAACATTTTCTCCACCACATTCTAAAGTCTAGAGTCAACAGAACAATAAATCAGGTTGTGATTTGTAGCATTTGCCTATTTCAGAGGTGTGAATGCTTATACTGTGAATTTAATGATCTATGGAGCCCATACAAGCTGGCTTCGGAACATCCCCGACTGTAAGAGTTTATGATTGATTTCAAAAACTCAACTTAAAAACAATACAGGGAATCCTGTCTAGAGAAAATGTCTTACGAAAAAGGTCTGAGGGTTTTAGTGGGACTACAAGCTCTTCATGATTCAACAGTGTGAAGTGCCAAGGCCCTCCTAGGCTACATGAATTGAGAAATATAGCCATGAATAAAGGAGGTGATAGTTTTGTTTTATTTCTTTACTGGTCAGACCATGTGTACAATATTCTATTCCAGTCTGGCTACTCCATTGAGAGAACACACCTCAAAGAAGACAGCTGGGATGGTTTGAGGAATGAACATCACACCATATGAGTATCTATTGTAGAAAGTGAAGATGTGTATCCTAAGGGCTGGAGGAGGGCATGAAAACTATGTTCCACATGGGAAGGTCTGTCATGTCAAAAAGGGATTACGTTTGGTTCCCCTTTGCTCCAGTGGCGGGAATTAGGAGCAATGGATGAAAGCTAGAGAGAGGCAAATTGAAAGTGGAGGTTAAGAAGACTGTCCTATTGTTATTAGGGCCTTCCTAAATTTGAGTGGTCACCTGGGGAGGTATCTTCCCAGCTGGAAGTCTTCACAAAGTGACTAGAAGAGCATTTGTCAAGGATGTTGGGAATTCCTGTTCACAGAATTGCAGAATCTCAGATTGGGAAGGGACCTCAAAATTCATCCTATACTTGCAAAGAAATTCCCACTACAACAAGCCCTACAAGTGGTCAGTTATAGTCTGGAGTAGATGACCTTCCAGGTCCCAATTCACTTCAGTTCTTTCCACTGAAATTCAATTCAACAGTCATTTATAAAGTGCCTATGAGATGCCAGGTATTGGGAACATAAAGATAAACTAAATATTCAAAATATTCTTTTTTCACAGAATCACAGTCTTAGTGTATTGCCCAGAGCACTGAGAGGGAAAATTATTTGCTCAGGATCACACAACCTTTTTGTTTCAGAAGTAAAATCAGGTCTTCTAGGCATTGAGGTCGACTCTCTATGCACTACATCAAGCCGTTTCTCTAAATATAATCATAAATCACATTTATGTCATGCTCTAAGGTTTGTGAAACACTGTCCTCACCAGAACCATGGGACATAATTAAGGTCACCATGTTCTTTTCACCATTTCGCAAATGAGGAAACTGAGGCTTAGAAAGGGCAAGGGAGTTGTATGTGGTCAAATGAATAATACATGTCAGGTCTAGGATTAAGACCCAGGTATTTTGACTTGGAGCTCAATTCTTTTTCCACTAAACTTTACTTTCTGCATACATTTGGGTGAGTGGCTGAGGCAGGCAAAGTCATCTAGGAAGGGAAAAAAGCAGGGACTGGACAGTCTGCTCTGCAGGGTGATAAGGGAGTCTAGTTGATGGCCAGGGGTCTCTTGTTCCTAGGCAAAGAGACTCTCTTGTTTTGATGGAACAGGTAAATAGCAGATCCATTGACAACTCTGGGTCTCAGAAAGCCGCAGGGTCTTACATTTCAGCATGCCTGAGTGTCCAGCTGAATACCTAAGGGGAAAAGAGATTTTCCTTGTTCTAGACATATGAAGAGTTCTCATCATTACCTCCACCCAGAGAAAGGCTAAAAGTCGTGATAATTATGATATTAGTATTAATAATGACAGATAACATCTACATAACACCTGCCAAGTGCCAGGAGAGCAGCTAGGTGGTGTGATGGATAGAGCACCAGGCCTGAAGTCAGGGAGATCCAAGTTCAAATCTCACTTCAGACACCTACGGGCTATGAGACACTGGGCAAGTCACTTAACCACCACTTGCCTCAGTTCCTCATCTGTAAAATGGGGACACATTGGAGAAGGTCATGGCAGACCACTCCAGTGTCTTTGTCAAGAAAACCCCATCAACAAAGTCCTCGGTGTTACATAGAGTTGGACACAGCTGAGTGACTCAACAACAACTTGTCCAGGCACCATGCTAAGCACCTTACAAACATCTTATTGGCGATCACAACAGACCTGGAAGGTAGGTACTATTGTTCTCCCTATCATATAGTTGAGGCAACTGGCAAATGAAGGTTAAGTGACTTGTCTGAGGTCACTTGGCTAGTGTCTGAGATAGGATTTGAACTCAGGTCTTCCTGACTCCAAGCCCATCATTCTATCCACTGCCACCTCCTTGCCTTGGGGCAGATTCCATGTCTGTGTTCCACCTTTCCTTGGGAGACATAAGAGATTAAGCTACTAGAAGTTACATAAACCCTGTAGACTCTCCTAAGAGTTTTCCACAACTAGCTTCCCTCCTTCCCCTGCCTTGCTACAAACCTCTGTACTGGCACCTGGCACCATCCACTGCAGCATGCTTATGATTCTTCTGACCTGGAAGACAAATAGAGAAATTTAGAGGCTCAAAGTGGTGTGTGTGTGTGTGTGTGTGTGTGTGTGTGTGTGTGTATGTGTGTGTAGAGCATCTGAAGGCAATTCTTATCTTCAGGCAGAAATATATCTCATCTCAGACTGGGGGTTCCTCTAGGTCCACCATGTATCTCCCCAATTCGAATGCAAGGATTGTGTCCCCCCTGAGATCTGAGGTTCCACAGGCATGGGAACTGCCCCTCATTAGTATATTGGAGCTCTCTGGGGCTCTGTCCTCTCCTAGACATGCAGTCAGGATGATCCGGGTTCAAACTCAGACATTACCTATAGTATCTGAGCTACTTAAGCTCCTGGGTCTCAACATTTCCTCACCTGAAAAATGAGAAGGCTGGACTAGATGATTTAACAGAATTCATCTAACTCTAAATCTTTGATCTATACCATAATGCAAAGCATGATTTTTCACTGATTTAGAGAAAAGGCATTGATGACATGCCTGTCAACCAGTCAATGAACATTTATTAAGCACCTGCTACAAGCCAAGCACTGTGCTAAGTGCCTGGGGATACAAAGAAAGGCAAAAACATGGTCCCTGCCTTCAAGGAGCTCACAGTCTATGGGGGGCAGGAGGTGCTGAGGACAACAGACAAAAATTATGCACAAATAAGACATATAAAAGATAAATGGGAAATGAGCGATAGAGGAAAGGCAATACCATTAAAGGAGATTGGAAATGGTTCATTGTGGAAAGCTGGAGACTGAGAAGTAGGGGGACAGCATTCCAGGCATGGGGAACAGCCAGAGGAAATGCCTAGGAGATGGAGCATCTTGTCTGAGGGACAGCAAGGAGACCTGGGTGATTAGACCAATGGAGTGCATGAGGGTGAGGATGACACAAGGAAAATGGAAAGGTAGGAGAGATCAGATATGAAGGGCTTTGAATGCCAGACAGAAGGTTTATTATTTGATCCTGGAATTGATAGGGAGCTACTAGAATTTACTGAGTGAGGGGGTGTTGTGGTCAGACCCACACTTGAGGAAGATCACTTTGACAGTTGAGGAGTAGAGACAGACTTGAGGCAGGGAAAACAACCATCACACTATTGCAATAATCTAGGCATGATAATTAGCATGAGGTGGTTGCAGGGTCAGAGGAGAGAAGGGGGTACATGAGAGACTCTTTGACAGAAGAAACAGCAGGACTTGGCAACAGATCAAATATGGGGGGAGAGAGTGAACAATAGAGGATGACACTGGGTAACTGGGTAACTAGGAGGATGGTGGCACCTTCGGGAGTAATAGGGAATTTCGAAAGAAAGATAATGGATTCCTTTTTGAACACATGGAGTTTAAGATATCTGTAAGACATCCAGTCCAAGATGCCCACTAGACAATTTAGCAAGATGAGCCTAGAGGTAGAAATATTAGGGTTAGACAAATAAACTTGAAAATCACTTGCATAGAATTCATGGGAGCTGATAAAATCACCAAGTAAAATAGAATAGAGGGAAAAGAGAAGAGGACCCCAGACAGAGCCTTGGAGGTTAATGACTGTGACCTGACCAAAAATCCAGCAAAGCAAACTGAGAAGGAACAGTCAGATAGGTACAAGGAGAACTAGGTGAGAGTGGTGTCATGAAAACCTAGAGAGAAGAAAATATCAAAGATGAGAAGGCAATCAGAAGTTTCAAAGGTCACAGAGAGATCAAGAAGAATAAGAATTTAGAAAGAACCATAGATTTGGCAACTTTGGAGAGAGAGAGTAGTTTGGGTTGAATGATGAAGTCAGAAGTCATACTGTAGGAAGTTAAGAAGAGAATGAGAGGAAAGGAAAGGGAGGCACCTATGGTACGTGACCTTCTCAAGACTAAACAAATGTGGGAAGGATTGTTAATATGTATGGCAGTCTCAGATTCGCAAAATTTCTCCATGTGGTAGAGTAAGGGGGTCATCCTAAAAATTGTAGCAAACATACAGCTGCCATCACAATCTTCCAAAAGGGCTTTCTACCTTTAATCTTTGAAAATAACTGTGCTTGACTCTTAACTAAAATCAGTGATTTGGATAAATGCTCCTCACATCTGCACTTGATACATACCTGGGAGAAATAGTTAATACTCCAGATGACAAAGCTAAGAACCAAAATGATCTTGGCAGCCTAGAGCATTAGGTTAAATCTAATAAGATGAAATATAACAGGGATAAATGGAAAATCTTGTACTTAGACATAAAAAAAAAACCTTCTTTATAAGTCTAACAGAGGAGAGGCATGGATATATGGCAGTTGCTCTGAAAAAGATTCCCAGGAGAGGGGGAGTAAGTAGAGTGCAAATTCAATATGAGTTGGTAAAAGGATGGAGTAGCCAACAAAAAACTAATGGAATCTTGGGCTACATCAAGAGCAGCATTGCTTCCAGCAAGAGGCAAGTAAATTCTACCATACACTCTCCATTGACCTTCTCTGTTCTTGTCAGCCCTCATCTGGGTACCCTGGTACCCTGAATATTGATAAACTGGAGAATTTTTATTAACTACCTCCATTTTATGCCAGGTATTGGCATAGGAACTGGAGATGTCATCGCAAAGGATGAATCTTGATTCTACTCACAAGGCTTATATTCTAATGAAGGAAACCATAAGGATATAAATGCATAGCATAAAAACAAAGTTAATATGCACAGATAAGATAAATGTATATATGAACTGATGCAGAATGAAGCAAGAACAGAAGAAAATTTTTCCCATAACACCAATATTATAAGAACGAACAATTTTGAGGATTTTTATAAACCAATGGAGCAAGAAATGAACAGAACCCTGTGAAGTCAGGGAAAGGAGTCAAGATGGCTGCATAGAAGCAGGAAAACTTTGTGGGCTCCCCCCATAACCAACTCAAACACCTATAAAATATGACTCTAAACAAATTTTAGAGGTCTAGAACCCACAAAGTGACAGAGAGAAACAAATCTCCCACGGAAGGCAGCCCAGCAGGCAGACAGGAAGGGTCCATCACAGGGCACTGAGAGCAGAGTTCAGCCTCACATGAGGCCATGGTTTTAGGTTCAGGGCAGGCCTACTAGCAGTGGCTGCAGTGGACTTCAGGATAGTGGATCACTAGCAGCTATGGCGATTTCCAGAATTATCAACCCATAAATGCCAAAGACAAAGTAAAAGGTCAGTGGAACTCTGCTGGATCTGGGGGAGAATGGAGGCACAGTTCAGTCTCTGTTCCCAGAGCAAGAACAGTGGAAGCAGCAGCCCTGCAGCTGCCTCCAAATGGCTGCTTCAGAAGCTCCCGGCCTGCAGATCATAGGGCAGCCAAGTAACCATTCAGAGGCTAAGTATTCTTGCCTTAACCTGCCTGGATCAGGATTGTGGTCTTGGGTGGTGGTCCTGAGGCATGTGACCAGTGAGCCAAAGCTGGTGGGGGCTGCAAAAGCCCCAGCAATTTGGGACAAAGCTCTCCCCTCTGGAAGCAGAGTTCTACTGTGGCAAAGAGTTCAAAAGTCAATTAATTGACTGGCAACATGAGCAAGCAAAGGAAGCAAAGCAAGCACAGCCATCCAACTTTAGATTCCTTTTTGGGGGACAAAAAGGATCAAAGTATGGAATGAGAGGAAGACAGCACAGTCAGAACTCCTGCACCAAAAGCTTCCAAGATAAAGACGAACTGGTTACAGGCCATGGAAGAGTTCAAAAAGGATTTTGAAAATCAAGCAAGAGAAGTGGAAGAAAAATTGGGAAAAGAAATAAGAATGATGCAAGAAAATCATGAAAAGATAGTCAGCAAGCTGACTGAAGAAAATAACACCTTAAAAATAGACTAACTCAAATGGCAAAAGAGGCCCAAAAAGCCAATGAGGAGAAGAAGAAAGCCTTAAAAAGCCAAATTTGCCAGATGGTAAAAGAAATTTCAAAAGCTTTCTGAAGAGAATAATTCCTTCAGAATTATATTGGAGCAAATGGAAGCAAATGACTTTACAAGAAATCAAGATACTATTAAACAGATCCAAACAAATGAAAAAAATAGAAGGCAATGTGAAATATCTCATTGGAAAAACCATGGACCTGAAAATAGATCCAGAAGAGACAATTTAAAAATTATTGGACTACCTGAAAGCCATAATCAAAAAAAGAACCTAGAAATCATCCTTCAAGAAATTCTCAAGGAAAATTGCCCTGATATTTTAGAACCAGAGGGCAAAAGAGAAATTAAAAGGATTCACCGATCACCTCTCGAAAAGGATCCCAAAAAGAAAACTCCTAGGAATATTATAGCCAGGTTCCAGAGTTTCCAGGTCAAGGACAAAATATTACAAGCTGCCAAGAAGAAACAATTTGAATACTGTGGAAACGCAATCAGGGTAACACAGGATCTAGCAGCTTCTGCATTAAGGGATAGAAGGGCTTGGAATATGATATTCTGGAGATCAAAGGAGCTAGTATTAAAACCAAGAATCACCTACCAAGAACCCTCTGAGGTCACTGAAACACTGTCATGTCTTCACTCATTGTGATCTCCCTCTCTGTCCCTTTCCCTCTTTGTATGTAAGGAGTTGATTTTTTCCTCCTCTCTGCACACATACACACCTTTCTTCTTCTTCCATACAGGGAAGGCCACAGCACAACTCAGCACTAGGATGAAGGCTGCTACAATCCCCAGGGCCTTGAACCAAGGTGTCTCTGTAGGGAGAGACTCCTCAGGGACTGCAGGAGGTAAAGGTCACAAGTGAATGAAGGTGGAGTTTTCCTGGGTGAGGCACACTTGAGGATTGTGTCTAGTGAGACCTGAGAGAAATTGTTATTTTCTATTAATAACCAATTATTACATTAGGATTGAGGTTTTTCCTTTCTATTTCCTCATTCAGGGACCAGCCCTGGCAGGTCAGTCAGTCAGTCTCTGAAAGTCATTGCTGATAGAAGATGTTGCCCAAATCTTCTGACTACATACTCTGCCATCTTGGGTGAGATCCCACCCAACTAGAAGACTTTACAAACACAATCTAATCTAGGTAAATTCTTTCCCTTAGGAAATGAGCCCCTGTCCTTGAACCCTTCATTAGAATTTAGAGAGATCCAGCTTATGAAGGAGAAAACCAACCAGATAGTCTTGGTAGAGATGGATTCCTTTGTTCAGATTGTTGGAGGCAGCTGAGTCTCATGATCAACTAATGTTATCAACAAGAAGAGCTGAAGATTTTTGGACTACCTACTATTTAATATGTCACTTGTCAGGGGTACTTCCTTTTCCAAAGGTATTTAAGTATTGAACAATCTCCATGGTTTTGTCTTTAGCAACTGAGAGAGCCCACTGACCACCAATTTATTGATTTGCTCACCTAATCAATAAATGATTAGTAATTACCCCAAAACTCTATGTCTTGGGATTTTCACTTGTTTCAACCCCTTGCCTGTGGAAAGGTAAAGAGAGGACATCAGCATTCTGTGGTCTGGAATCTTGGGGATAAATTCAGTCAACTGGGGGGAAAACACTTACCAGGGTACATAACTGGCATCTCCAGGGCTCTATGCTCTACCACACAGGTATAATTTGTCTCTGAGTCCCCCAGAGGGAGCTCTAGAGTGACTTGGAGGTAGAAGGTGGCATCAGCATTGGGCAGAATGCCACTGGACCTCTCTTGCCCCCATGCCCCTGGCTGCCCATTCTTCTCCCAGTGTAGCAGGATGGAGCGAGGGTAGAAGCCTGTGGCCAAGCAGGAGAGAGTGACACTGCCATTCATAGGACTATGGCGGGACACAGTCACCTCAGGAGGTACTGAGAAGACAATTCAAGAGAGAAGGAATCATGTGCCATTTGTCTGTATATGCTCTCCCTTCCTTTACCTACTCATCCACCTGCTTTCTAGACTTCTCCTCTAAATCAAGTTTACCTCGTGGTTGTTGTTGTTCAGTCATTTAGTCATGACCCCATGGACTTTAGCATTTTAATACTGTCCATTAGGTTTTCTTGGTAGAAAAGTCACTGGAGTGACTTGCCATTTCCTTCCCCACGGGGTCACCTTTTATCAGAACTCTCCACTCTGACCTGTCCATCTAGGTCAATCCTGCACAGCATAGCTCAGAATTTCATTGAGCTATACAAGTCCCTCTGCTACAAGTCAGAGATCCAGGAGGGTCAAGTGGTACTTGTTAGTATTTTAATTTTTTTTTTGCCAGAACAAGAACTTAGGATCAAGTTCACAGACTGTTGCCTCTCTACCCTCTTCTCACACACTAGGGTTTATTTGCTGAGATTTTGAGTAATATGAATGAAGTTTCCATTGTTGGTGGTTGTTATTACATATCAGAAATGATCATGTGTTCTGAAACCAAGGCTTAAATGTGATGAGCCTACTATCTTTGACAATGTGATAAGATTAAATTTTATGATCCTATCATCTTTGCGTTGGAGAAATTCAAGAGTGCTACCTTGAAAGCTATCCTTAGAGAATATGGAACACACTGATGATTTGCTAACATTGATGCCAGAGTGTTCAGTTTTGCTGCCAATGTCCCCTTCCCACCTTTCAACCCATCTTTTATGCTGATCCTCCCTCATTCCTAACGACTGAAGGAAGGGGAGGGAACCCAGAGCTCCTTATACAATTTGACCCTCCAGCTATTTCTTCATGTCAGAAGTTGTGGACTATGCCTTTCTAGCCCATCTCTCCTACATCACTCTATTTGGGGTTGGACATAGCTGCTGATATCACTTGGATGAGTTAGGAAGTCAACTACAAGCATTTGGTATAATGAAAGATTACTCAGCTTTAATATCTGCCCTGAAACTCAGACACCCAGGCATTGCCATCTGACCTACCTATGTACCCTAAGGTCACTTGGGCTCTTTCAATCACTCTGAACCAGTATCCTAAGGACCAGTGGACTTTGCCACCCACCCTGAACCTGAACCCTCTTTATGTACTCTCTCCCCCAGTTACAACATGAGCTCCTTGAAAAAAGGGATTGTCTCATTTTTCTATTTTTGTGCCTAACACTTAGCTCAATGCTTATTCCAAACCTAGAATTAGTTCTTTCTCAGTTTGAAATGAACTGCCAATGCTTAGAATATACTCTCATGATTTTAGAGAAGCAATGGTCACCTCCACACCACAGGAGCATTCTCTTCACTTGAGCAAAGTCGCAAAATAACAATGCCACTCATTCCTATGGAGTTGACTTTTTCTAATGAAGTGGATGCAGAGGCATGCTGGTAAATGTTTAACAACTGGCTCTCTGAAAAAAATACACTTTGAAACATTTTCTCCAAGCCTTTTTAAAGTCTAAGCAATCAACCAAGCAATAAATCAAGTTCTGTTTTGTTGCATTTGCTGACTTCTGAAATATCGATACTCATGTGGAAAATTTAAACAATCGGCTCTCACAAACTGGCTAAGGATGACTGCACCATACTTTTGGGTGGCTGTGACCTGGGCCTAGAGTCTTTGTATACAAGCTTCTGTGCAGAAGCACAAGGGTGATGGCTTTGAAGCCTGGTAAGAGATGAAAGAAATGAGGACTTACCATTGCCCTTAATGCTTGAGTCCTGCAAGAGCCTTCTCATCATATTGACGCAATGTTCCTTCATGGAATTCTTCCTCATATCTGTCCAGAAACGGCTTTCCACTAGGGATTTGAGTTGCTCTGCTACAGGCTTTTTGAAATCCCAATGGCCACCTTGATCATCTACCTGGAAGAAATCCTCCCCATCCGTGGCAATATGGATTTGATTTGTCACCTCGATGTCCCTATCCAGCTCACATATTGCCAGCATCTGTATTGTGTGATTCTCTGTGGAGAGATATTAGGAAGCCATGGAGTGAGTGTGTTAAGTATTAGTCTCAGAGTCAGGAGGACTTCAGTTTGAATCACAGAACTTAAGAGCTGGAAGGGATATGTGAAAGGGATACCCACTATGACACACCTGACCTTATTCAAAGACCTTGGAGGAGGAGTAAGTCACCACCTTTCAATGTAGCTTATTCCATGTTTGCAGGGCTTCTGTTTTTAGACAGTTTTTCCAGATGACAAAATGGGCTCATTGCAACTTTGCTCATCATTCTGCCCTCATGGGCCAAAAAGAACAATTCTGATCCCTTCTCCTCATAATAATGCTTCAAACATATGAACACAGCTACCAAGTCCTCCCCTACACACTCACACCCACACCCACACATGCACACATGCATGCACACACACCAGGAGCCTACTCTTCTCTAGGGTAAATGTCCAATTTCTTCAATTATCTCCATAATACATAAACTCAAGGCCACTCACCACTCTGGCTGTCCTCCTCCGGTCACTCTCCAATTCATCAATGTCCCTTTTACACCATAATACTCAGAACAGACCACAATAGTCCAGAAGAGGTGTGGCTAGGGTGGGTTAATCACCTCCCTAGTCCTGGAAACCAAAACTCCCTTAATGAGTCATTCAATTACACTAGCTCTTTGGGTTATCACATCATAGTGTTTATTTATATTGAGCTTACATTCTACTAAAACCCTTAGATGCTTTTGAGAACACACATTTTCTAACCATTCCTCCTTCATCTTACATGTATGAACTTGATTTTTTTGGACCCAAATGCAAAACTTTACATTTATACCTATTGCATTGACCTCCTTGCTGTTCCAGGAAAAAGACTCCATCTCTCAACTCTGGGTACTTTCTTTAGCTCTGCCTCATACCTGGAGTGCTCTCCCTCCTCATCTCTACCTATTGGACTCACTGACCTCTTGCAAGTTCCAACTAAAATCCCATCTTTTACAGGAAGCCTTTCCCAATCCCTCTTAATTCTAATGCCTTCCTTAAATTGATTATTTCCTATTTTGCATGTATTTAGTTTGTTTCTATGTATTTGTTTGTTTGTTGTCTTCCCTATTAGATTTTGAGATCCTTCAGGGCAGGGACTGGCAATTTCCTCTTTTTGTATCCCCAGTGTCTGGCACATAGTAGGTGCTTAATGAATGGTTATTGACTGGATTTCATCTGATTAGACCTAGTCCAAAGTCTTAGACTTTCAAGACGCTTTTAGCTCCTGTCTTTAGCATCTAGAACAGTGGTTCTCAACCTGTGAGTCGCGACCCCTTTTGGGGGTCAAACAGGGTTGCCTAAGACCATTGGAAAACACGTATTTCCGATATGTGTTTTCTGACACACACACATATATATATACCTCTCAATGCCAGAAGGCATCACAACCCTCATGACTCAGTGCCTAATTAGAAATTAGCAAAAGATGTGAAAGCCTTCCTACAAGCAAGTCTCCCCTAAGTAAGCTTCCCTTAATGGGCTGCACATGAGGTCTATTAATGAGCAGGGAAGATGTTACATCCCAGTAACATTACAAGATGTTAGTGCTTAATAAATGCTATACTTATCAATTGATTTATCTTAACTCATCACTCACACTGACCCCTTTTATCCAGTATGTTGTCAATTCTTGTAATTTAGACTTTCTTGAGATCTCCTATATATGTCTTCTCTCTACTCACATGACTACCACATTAGAGCAAGTCCTCATGAACTCTCACCAGGACTATGCACTAGGCTCCCAATTAGTCACCCTGCTTCAAATCTCTCCCCACTTCTAGTCTATCTTCCACTGAGCTGCCCAAGTGATGGTCCTAATGTATAGGGCTGATCATGTCATTCAGTTACTTAATAAATTCTAGTTGCCTTCTGGAACTTCCAAGATCAGATACCAAGTTATCGAGTATTTCAAACCCTTCACAACCTGGCCATTCCTACCTTTCCAGTCTTCTTACATTGTACTTCCATCTCACATTCTACAATTCAACTTTACTGAACTATTCACTGTTCCTTGAACTAGACACTCCCTCTCTCCACTCTGCCTTTGCACTAGGTGTCTCTCATGTCCAGAATGCCACACTTCCTGCATGCCAGCAAGATTATGCTTGAGATCCTTCAAGCTCACTTCCTCACTTCCATGTCTTGACTTGCCTGGTTTCCATCAAGATTCATCTCAAACTTTACTTTTCCTTGTCTCCTATCATGCCGATGCCTTCCCTCTGTCATTACCTCCCATCTACTTGATATGAATTTTGTACATACATAGTTGTTTGCATAGTCCCATTAGAATGTGAACTCCTTGAAGATAGGTACCATGTTTTCGCCTTTCTTTGTTTTCCTCCATCACCTAGCACAGTGCCTGGCTTATATTAAGTGTCTAATAAATGTTTGCTTACTGATGACTGATTGACACCCTTGTTTGCTCTATTCTCTAGATACACCTTTATACAGGGTGTCTTAGTGTCTTAAAAACCCTTTGATGCTGCCTTGATATCCTGTATTCCTTTTTTCTTCTTGCTTTCCATTCAAACTAGTATCATTTTAAAAAGATTATTTTCTTTCTCCCTGATAACCCAGAGAGTAAAGATGTGTTACTTTAATCATTTAATTTCTTTACAAAGATGGAGACCATCTTATATGTTGTACCTATGTAGATATTAACTCTGTGCTGGCAAAAACAAAAACGCTGCACACTACCTAAAGATCACTGCAAAATTCTCCTTGCTTTGAAGGTTTCTTCCAGTTCTGAATTTATTTTATGACTTGGAACAGCCCTCCCTCAATTAAATCTAATTCATTTGCATATCATGACATCATCTCTCTAATGTCATGGTCCTCTTTGAAAACAAAGGACAAACAACAGCCTCTTTGAGTAGTAGTAGGAGCTTCCCCACTGGGGACCCAACTGGAACTGGCCAGTTGGGCAGCACAGCTCTTTCTTTTTCCTTTTTTTTCTTTCCTTCTTTCCTTCCCTCTGTCCACATAAGGTATTATACTCTTACTTGACTGTTCTGCCCAAAGGAATGTAAATTTTGGTTACTGAAACCTCGTAAGATACTTTAGGGTTTACAGGCTAGATTTCTTTCTTAAGGACCATGCCTTAAATCCAAATCAAGGACCAGGTCTTAAACCCGAATTGCTCTGGCTCTCATTGATTGGCCAAAAACAGGTGCCAGGCTAAGCCCCACTGGGTCATTGTTTCAGCCCTGATTGACCCAGAGTGAATGCAAATATCAATTGTTTCTGCTTTATACAGAGAGCCTGAGAGCCTTCCCCTCCCAGACTGATTTTTCTTTCACTAGGTGAAAGAGGTTCTTCTCTGCCTCATTTCTTACCCAGCCTTAATCAATGATTGGGCATTGATTGCCTCAGTCAAACTGAGACCTGTTAAAGACCTTAGCTTAAAAAGACCAAGGTCTCCCACTGCATCCAGGGCATCTCTAGTCGTCCTGATCTATATCTTGCCACTGGACCTAAATGGTTCCAGAGGAGAAAGTGAGGCTGGTGACTTTGCACAGCCCTCCCTCACTTAAATCCAATTCACTTGCATGTCACAGTATCACCTCCCTGTTCCCACTTTCCTCTTTGCGAACAAAGGACACACAACACCCATGTTATCCTATGATCCAGAATTACTTGAGGCAAAATCCAAAGTCCGGTGTAATCCAATTCATCAAACATGAACTAAGCACTTTCTCTGCGTTAGGTGCCAGAGATATAGAGAGGTCAAACAAGAGCTTTGGTGGTTGATCCTTATGACCATTTGCTGTGGTAAATTTTAGGAAGCGTGAGGTATGATTCTAATAAAGCTGACACAGTGTGTTTGAACTTTTCACCAATATGTAGAGATCTACTTCCTTGGATTCTACTCCTTCTCTCTCCACTGGGGTTAGGGCTGAGAATGGGAGAGATTTATTTGGCAGACAAAACTCGAACATGAATCTAGGACTCATGCCATAAGGATACAAAATAGAAATCCAAGTATTCAGAGATTTATCCATAATTTTGGATCACATTTCTTTTTCCAGGGAAGGAAGTTGCAGTGATCTCAGCCTTTGCATACTCACCTGAGAGGTATGAATTTGCTGCCTGTATGACCTTGAGCAAGTCACTTTACTTCCCTGGGCCTCAGTTTCCTCATCTGTAAACTGACAGAGTTGGACCAACTGACCTCTGAAGTCTCTATCAGTTCTAAATCTACTGTCTTTTGGTCCTGTGGTTCATAATGATGGGATCATTCCTCAAGGAAGGGAGAAACTAGGTTAGAGATCAAAAGCAATTCAATGAGAATTCAATTGGTTTGACTTACTGTTGATCTTGGTGTCATTCCGTGATAATAACTTGAGGGCAAATTGGAAGTATATTTCACTTTGTGAAATCACTTTTTTCTTATGCTCAATAAAGGCTTCCCCTAATGCCTGGGACATCCAGGATTCTTTGACCACAAATTGTTTATTCTGTTTATCATAGCTGCCCACATCCACATCATCGATAACATGAAGTACAGTATAGTCCAAGAGAGAAGTTTTCCCCACTGCAGTGAATTGACACTCATGCCTGTGGTGAGCTGCAAAACAGGATGGGAGAAGAGAGCATTAAGGTTGGGCAGCCAGTGTGACTATCTCTGAAGATAATCTGGAACAGTGTAGGATGCTGAGATTTCCTCGGTACCTAGACTAGAACTGTACACCTGGCAAGGTTGCTTATGTGATTCCTTTTGATGAATTGGTTTAAATGGAGGCTGGCCCTTTATGCTACACACATTTTTGCAAGCCCAAATATTGCCTTTCTGTAAGTGGAATGGGTTGCATGAATTCCAGGGTTGTTAATGTATAGAGGAGGGGAGTATAGCTCAACTATGGGAGTGATAAAGGAACTAGTGTAGCCAACAGAGTATATACCCCCATACTGGGGTCATATTCAGTCAGTACCTTTAATTTGGAGACACAATACTGGTGTAGACAGGACTGTCCCACCAAGCTTCTGCAGATACAGAAAATACAGTCTAAGGGGAGAAAGGGAAGGAGTCAGGGAAGACTCAGTGCAGTGAGTTCACATACTTTGTAGGGTTGGTTGTTTTCCAAGGCTTTTTTCTATATGGGTGTGTTCCTGTGTTTTGTTGGTTCTGAGTCCCTCTGAAAAGAAAACAGTAAAGACATCTCTTATTAGCATTTTCTCCAAATAGTTCATGAGCCTGTCCCTGTCTGGCTAAATTATCTCGAGACTGAAGCATATGTAGCCCTCAAGGTAATAGCCTTTGACATACCTGCTGTGGTTTTTTTTCCCCATGATCCCCAAAAGATGCATAACTGTTGGTTTTATCAAAAAGGCATTAAATAAAGAGGGATGTAAGGTCTCAGAAATCAGCCACCTGGCTCTTTCATCTCCTATATGTGTTATCCTGAGGCAAATCACCTTCTCAAGACCTCTGTTTCTTTGTATGTAAAATGAGTGACCTGGTCTAGAGGTTTCTGTAGGGTTCACTAAACCAAATTCTATGCTCCTATGACTATATAATTGCTGAAACTACGTCCAGCTCTAGACTCTATTGTAACCAAGGGTTGAACAGGGCATATGCAAAGTGGAGCTTTCTGATTCCATCCAAACTCCCATGTGCTAGCTTCCTCAAAGCGCCTGACTTCCCAGTTCCTTAACCCCCTCAGCTTCCATGGCCTACTTCTTCAATCCAACTCCATTTCATACAGAGGCAGGCATAACCTTGTTCTTGTCATGAATTCAGAAATTCCGTAATCTTTTTTCATTCCATTTATAATCACTGTCTTCTTTTTCCTCACTATGAACTCCATTCCCTTTACTTCTCAGTTCTTTTGCAGGCCATCAGTGATGGCTGATTACACTTTCCTAGGATGCAGTACATGCCTACACTGATTGGGCTTTCCTCCCTTCACTGTCTTGACCCTTTGGTAAACTAGTTCAACTTTATGCTATCTTTTAATCTAGAATTTTCTTTCCCCCCATCTTATCACCTATCACCCCTTGTTGCAGCCCAACCTTGATTTACTCTCACCACCTGCCTTCATCATTTCCATTCACATACTTCTAAAATCACAAAACTGCACTTATTGGATCCACTATAAATTTGTTACCTGATCTTGTCTGGGCTCTCACTTTAGCAAAACAGTCCTGTTACTCTTCCATAATTGATTTGCTATTCCAGCCTCCACACTAATGGTTCCAAATGCATCTCTCCTAAAGCTTCCCATGAGACCTCTTCCCCTTCCATTCAGATGAAAACTTTGCCTTAAACTTGACTAAAATAATGAGGTCATTTATTAAGAACTCCTCTTTCCCCTTTCCTTGTCTCACAGCCACCTCAGATGTCTTTCCTTATTCTCTCTTTCCTTCACTACTGACTAGGAGAAAGAGGTATCCATTCAAAGGGCTTGTCAAGGCCAACAGCTCTACATGGACCCTTAATCTCACCTCTTCCTCTTTTCTCCAAAAGATTGTCCCAATTGTCATCTCCACTTTCTTATCTTCAATCATTCCCTATCTACTGATTCCTTCTCTACTCCCTACTAATACATCTATATCTCCTTTGTTCTTAAAAAAAAAAAAATCCCTCACTGGATCCATTCATTTTTTTTTTCAATTTTTAAGTTCATTGTTTATTTATTTATTTTTAACATTTTTTTCTTTTCAAATTATGAATTCCAAATTCCTTCCATCCCTCCCCCTTTTCCCTCCACCCTCTAAGAAGGCAAAAAAAATATACCAATTACGCTTGTGAAATGATATAGAACATTTTTCCATATTAGCCATATTTTTAAAAAGCAAGAAAAAGAAATAAAGAAAGAAAGTTATACTTCAATTTGCATTCAGAGTTCATCAGTTCTCTCTCTGGAAATGGATAGAATTTTTCATCATGAAATCTTTGAAATTGCCTTGGCTCATTGTATTTATCAGAGTAGCTGAGTCTTTCACAGGTGATCATCATTACAACATCGTCATTACAGCATATGCCACAACTTGTTCACCATTCCCCAATCCCCTCAATTTCTAATTCTTCGCCAGCACAAAAAAGAGCTGCTATTAATATTTTTGTACATATCGGTCTTTTTCCTTTTCCTTCAATCTCTTTGAGGCACAGACCTAGTAGTGATATTGCTAGGTCAAAAGACATAGAAAGTTTAATAGCCCTTTGGGCATAGTTCCAAAGTGCTCTCCAGAATGGTTGGATCAGTTCACAACTCCACCAGTAGTTTGTTAAACCTATTTCCCCACATCCCTTGCAATATTTGCCATTTCTGGCACTAACTCACAGAGTCATTTTGTGTTTCTCTAATTAATAGTGATTTAGAGTATTTTTTATATGACTACAGATAGCTTTGATTTCTTTTCCTGAAAACTTCCTGTTTATATCCTTTGGTAATTTATTTATTTATTTTTATAAATTTAACTCAACCCTTCTTGTACAAAATGACTAATTCAGAAATGTTTTACATGACTGCACATGTACAACCTATATATAATTTCTTACCATCTCAGGGAGGGAAAATAACAAGAAAGGAAGGATATAATTTGGAGCTCAAAACTTTAAAAAGTGTTTTAATATAATTGGGAAAAATACATTAATTTTTAAAATTTACTCAGCTTCCTATATATTTGAGAAATGATGCCTTTATCAGAAAAATTTGCCCTTAATTTTTTTAATATTACTTCATTGTCTATGATACCTTTTAGCAACATTTTTTGTTTCCCTGATTCTCCCTTTTATTTAGGTATGTTTTTGCTTTTGCTTTGTCCAAGATTATGAATGCTACCCCTGTCTTTTTTTATTTCAGCTGAAGTGTATTATAGTCAATCCACTCATTCTTGCTCACTATCATTTTATACCTCTTTCTCCTTCATGGTTAAATTTCATGAAAAAGTTGTTCACACAAGATTCTCCATTTCCTCTCCCAATTTTTAGACCTCTGCAATCTATCTTCTGACCTCACCATTCCAGTAAAATTGCTTTCTCCAAATTGTCAATAATCTCTTAGTTGCTTAACATAACATTTTCTTTTCAGTTCTCACCCTTCACTTCTCTGCATCATCTGACACTCTTGTTCATCTTTCTTTACTGGATAATCTCTTCAAGCTTTCTTGAAGCTGCTCTTTTGGGGCTTTCTTCTTACCTATTGGACTTTTCCTCTTTATTCTCCTGTGCTGCCCATGATCACACAAGTTAAACATGAATGGCAAGATTTGAACTGGGGTCTTTGACTCCAAATCTAGGACTCTTACCACTCTAGAACACTTTAAAAATTTTAAAACATAAACCCAAATTATTTCTTTCAAGTAGCAGTGAAGAACTGACTAAAAGCCACAGGAAACTTGTTATATAACACAAACACATATAGGTGCGTGTGGCACACACGCACACACAACCCAGAATTGAAATTAGTTACCTTAGAATGAGAAAAATAGAGTGACTCAATTGGGTAAGAGTATTGGGAATGCCAAAGGTCCAAAAGAATTTAAACAAGCAGAATATAAGTTCATAATTTTCCTTATGAACTCTTTCTCAACTATCATGCCAAGCACAATACCTTGCACATAATAGTGTTTAGCAAGTGTTTGTGGACAAAATTGAAATAAAGGAGCTGAGGTATCCTAGGATACTTACTAATTTGACAGAAATTTAAAATGGCTGTGTAACTATATTGGGAAGAGAAGAAAAATCAAAGAACCCACAAAACTCAGAGTATTTCCAATGATTAAAATGACTGAAGGAATTCCAATTTGACTTTGCTTTCATTTTCTCTAGCAAGGAGGGTGATCTTTAGATAGGAAATCATAGAACAAACATTGCAAATAAGGCATCAAAATCCAAGATGAGAGGGAGATGTCAAGAGGATATTTAGTCATTTCCAGTGAGTTCCAATTTCCACAACTGGTCAAATTATACTCCAGGCTATTCAAAGAAATTCCAGAAATCATTGCTGAGCTGATACTTGCAATCTCAGGCATTATGCAGAGTAGGAAGGAAATTGAAGAATTGGAGAGACATATGTGTATATATGTAGATGTAACATACATGTATATATGTATGTATGTATGTATTCTGATTTTCCAAAGAGGGAGGAAAATGGATACCTCCGTCTATAACCTGGAGCTTCAGTTCAATTCACAGCAGAAATTCTAGGATGTATTAATGAAGAGACAGTTTCTAAATAGAAAGGGAAATAAATATCACTTCAAACCAGTAAGAGTGCATCGAATATACCATGGAAGACTAAATCTATTTAATTTTGACCAATAGATTAGGAGAATGCTATAGACACTGTATGCCTGGACTTCAGCAAGGCATTTAACAAGCCTTCCATGGTATCTTTGTAGATGAAATGAAGGAATGGCTCTTAGGCATTTAGATGGATTCACACATGGTTGAAGAGTAGATCCAAAGAGCTCTGATTAATTTCTCAGTGTCAATATGGAGGGAAATCTTTGGTAGACTATTCCAAGACTGCTTGGTCTTCTCCTTATCAACAATTTTTTCAGTGATTTATACAATTATGGAGAATATTTCTACGAAATTTGAAGATGATGGAAACCTAGATGGAAGTGATAATACATCAGACGATAGGATTGGGATCCACCATGATGTTATAGGTTGAATTTAAATAGATGTTTATTTGTATGCCTGTCTTGGAAGATTGTGAGAGCTGTTTGTTGGGGCAAGCGATACTATGACATAGTTCCTTTGGGCTGTGATCCAATATTGAATTAATAGGTGAATCTGGCTGACTGTCTCTGGGTTCTTTAGTTACCCTCTATTACTAGGAGTCCCAAAATTAGGTAGCAAAGGGGTAACTTCCAGATTCATTCCCACCTCCATATTTGCCCCTTGTCATTCCCATCTTTGAAGGTACTCAAACATATTCCATGGCAATTTTTTAGACTGTCATGTTGCCTACCACAATAAAGTAGACATGGTGGCTGAAATAGGATGCATATACCACTAAGCCCCATGGAAGGTAGGTTGAGCAGTGCACTGGTCCTGGAGTCAGAAGGACTTGAGTTCAAATATGGTCCCAGACAATTATGAGCTTTGTGCCCCTGGGTAAGTCATTTAACTAATCCTGTTTGCCTCAGTTTCCTCATCTGTAAAATGAACTGGAGAAGGAAATGGCAAACCATTCCAGTGTCTACCAAGAAATCCCCAAATGGGGTCACAAAGAACTGAACATGACTGAAATGGCTGAACAAGAATACTGCTAAGCCCAAAGATTGGTCAAGAGGGTCTAGGGGGAATAGAGAAGTGAATACACAGGAAGATTACCAGGTTCATTTGGACATTGACTCCTTCTTGATCATCTTTGTTTCTCACAAAGGCATTTATAGAACTGGTCTCCAGATCTCTATTTCCTCTTGTCACAGTTACATCAAAGACTTGAGCTATTGTCTGAGGGCTTGGAACTGGGTTGAGGAGTTCAAGCAGAATAAGAGTGGTCTGCCCCAAGCATGACCACAGTGAACATAACAAACCCCAAATTGTTCCTGTTTCCTAAGAAATCTTTGCTGCCTCTCACTTCTCCTTTTCATGGGGCTGGTGCCTTGACATCCATCCCTTCAACCTAGAAACCAATGGAAATGTAGTGAATTCCTCCCTAACTCTAAAGAATTACTCTGACTTTTCAGTCAGAAGGGATTGATTGTAACTATTAAGGATCTTAAAATACCACCAGCTAGGATGGGTGACCTTCGATATATGATACCTCAAATTCCCTTTATCTGTCTAGTATTTATGGGATCCCCAACACAATGCTGCTACCTAATACTCTCGGATTTGTCCAAGACTCAGAAGAAATATTTTCTTTTGGGCCTGCCTTGCTCAATCACTGGCTTCATGTTAGTGTGAAAAAGGGATGAATGATCTAGTCAACAAAAGGTGAACAAAACTAAAAAGCAATTACGATGATCGTAATGATCATGAATTATGTGTGTCCATATAGATGTAGATATGGAACTAGGCTCCCAAATTAGCAACCAATGAAATTTATGCCCATTAGACCCTACTACCTTAAAGATCATTTCTGTCTTGTTTTTTCTCCTCTATTCGTGTTTTAAAGCCTCTCCCAAGGATTGCTCTCTTCCTTCCTCTACATCCCTTCAAGAACAGTGGCTTTCTTCTAAAAAATGTCTCTATATAACTCCACTTGCTTAGAATTAGTCAGTCAACTAGCATTTATTAAACACTTACCTTGTAATAGACATTCTGCTAAATTCTGGGGATACAAAGATTAAAAACAGCCCATGCCTTCAAGGAGCTCATATTTCAATGAGAGAGAGAGAGATGAAAATAACTACATCTATATAAATTAATGGGCAGCAGAGTGATGCTCCAGTGGATGGAGCGCTGGACCCAGAGTCATAGGGACCCATCTTCCTAAGTTCAAATCTGGCCTCAAATATTTATTAGCTGTGTTTCCCTGGGCAAGTAATTTAACCCTGTTTGCCTCAGATTCGTCTTCTGTAAAATGAGCTAAAGAAGGGATTGACAAACCATTCCAGCATCTCTGCCAAAAAAACTCCTAAATGGGGTCATGAGGAGTCAGACACAACTGAACAACAATTACATACAAATTAAATGGAAGGAAATGACTCATGGTTCAGTAGATAGAGCTGTGGGCCTGGAGTCAAGGTACTTGAGTTCAAATCCAGCCTCTGATACTAACTAGCTGTGTGACCCTGGGCAAGTCACTTAACCTCTGATTACCTGACAAAATGGATCCACTGGATTCACTGGAAAAGGAAATGGAAAATCACTCCAGTATCTTTGTCATGAAAACCCCAAAGGCAGTCACAAAGTGTCAGACATGAACGAACAAAAAGTTAAAGCAGAGAAGGGGCTAGCAGCTGGGGAGCCTGGGAAAAGCCTCTCACAGAAGGTTTCATTGAGCTAAGTCTTGAAGGAATCAGGGGAAGCCAGGGAGACAGCAGAGCAGAGGAGAGCATCCCAGGAATGGAGGCAAGCCAGAGAAAGGAAGTGGATGGGCATTTTCCAAGAACTCTAAGCAGGCCAGCACAGTTGTATGCCTGCGTCATAGAGCTTGTAGAGGGGAACGAAATACAAGAAGGCTGGAAGGATAGAAAGGGGACAACTGGAGCTGAATCTCACAGATTAGGGGGACCAAGGGGTTGAGATGAGGAGAGAAGAGTATCTTAGACCTGGGGGACAGCCAGGACAAAGGCTCAGGTATATGGGGTGTTGTATATGAGAAACTTAAAGCAGGCTTGTAAGACTAGATCATAGGGTGGGAGACAACTAGAAAAGTAGGAATGGGTCAGGTTATAAAGAGCTTTAAATGTCAAATAGAAGAGCTTATATTGGATCCTAGAGTTAATAAATGGGGAGACACTAGAGTTCACAGGGGGACTGGAAACATAAAGATCTTCTTGTATGTAGCTTTTTATTGATGTCTTTTCTCATCCTCATAGCTCTCCCCCATATCGTTCCTCCCTCCCAAGTCATTCTATAAAACAAATAATATTTTTTTAAGAAAGAAAAGAAAAATGGAGGAAAAATCAGCACAATTGATAAATACATTGAAAAAGTCCAAAAATATGTAATATGTAACACCTAGGGATCTCCCACACCCATGAAGGGGTGGCTTGGGAGTATGCTCTCACATCTCTTCTTTCAAGTCATGCTCAATCTTACAAAGAATCTTACATGTCAAAAAGAGGCATTTAAATTGGATCCTGGATCTTTTCAGAATCATCCCCAGCTCTGTCCAGATGTTTTCAATTATGTTCTTATTTTTCTGCCTCTCTTTGTTTTCTTTTTTGTTTATGTCCTACTTCTCCATCATACCAGGGGCTCCATGGGCCATGCCTACCTTCTCAAACACATCCTCAAAAATGAGAGGCCCTCATTCTCTTAGCTCTCCCTCCCACCCTGTCCCGCTAGACTCACCTATCTGGTCTCCCCTCAAAGCAAACACCCATAGCACAAGCAGCCAGGATGTAAATGGGCCTTTCTTCCTTCTCTGGTTCTCCATTTTTATTCTGTAGGCAGGTTCTTGATCTCCTCAACAGGTCTCAACTTGATTTCACCCCAGTAAAGAGGAACATTAGTACCCAAAGGCTGTACCATTTGCAGATCCCAAAAATGAAATAAAGTCCTTATATACATAATGACTCTCTATCTCTTATCCATCCCCAGACTGGGACTGGTGTGCCAATTCCCTGTCTTCCTATCATTGCCACCCAGGACGTCTGTCACCAGTCAGAACATGCCCTTGACTGGTAGATATGGGTGAGCCTGTGGCTGAGGACAGGAAACTCTAGAATATAATCACTTTCAGGTGTTGTCGGGGAGGCTCAGATCAGTGACTGGGGAAGGTGGAGACTGGCACAATGGCATTCACACAACTGACATTTGTAAATGCCAGCACAATTCACTTGATGTAAGAAAGCACCAAGACTAATGGAGAATACAAGAGCGTACCTCAAGGAGTGCACAGTGTGATAAAGGAAATATAGTTTCGATCATAAGGGAAATCCAGGCTGAGTGAATGAACAAATGAATTAAAGGGCATTTATTAATTGCTTACCACACGGAAAGTACTGTCTTAAATACTGGGGCTATAAAGAGGAACATAAGACACTTCCTACTCTCAACAGCTCAGGTTCTGAAAGCAGAAGAAAATACGTGCTGGAAATTTCAGTGGCAAGTTAGATGCAAAGACCCTGAGATTCTTAGGATTTGGTAGCGAAGCCGATGGTAATACCCTCTCTTTAATATCATTTCCATAGATAAAACCAGTTATTCCTTATGTTCAACCATTGGACCAGTGCCAAGGACTTTGGAATGGCAACTTTCTTTTCTGCATCACCAGTATCAAGCAGTTATTCAATCAAAAAGCAAGCACTTAATATGTGCCAGGCACCATGCTAAGAACTGGGGATACAAAGAGAGGGAAAAGAAATGGCACCTGTACTCAAGTAGCTTGTATTTGAATGGGGAAAACAGCATACAAATGACTAGGTATACAAGATAAACAGAAAAGAGAAAGTATCGGCAGCTGGGGGATTCAGAAAGACTTCTCACCAAAGATAGGACTGGAGTTGAATCTTGCATTTCAGGGAAACCAAGGGCTTGAGATGAGGGGGAAGAGTATTTTAGACCTGAGGGACAGCCAAGATAAAGTCTCAGAGATGGGATATGGGGTGTTGTATATGAGAAACTTACAGCGGGCTAGTATGGCTGGATCATAGAGTGGGAGGAGGAATAAAGTGTGAGACAACTAGAAAGGTAGGAGGGTCAGGTTATAAAGAGCTTTAAATGACAAATAGAGGAGCTTATATTGGATCCTAGAAGTTGTGGGGCTTGTCCTTCATTCTCAAAGAGCACCAAGACGTCAGGGAGCTGGTGATATGACTCTCAGTTGACTTTGATTTAAGTGAGGAAGGACTGTGAGTCTCCAGCCTCACTTTCTCCTCCAGAGCCATCTGGGTCCAGTGGTCTGATACTGATCAGGATGACTGGAGATGTCCCAGGGAAGACCTCGGTCCTTTTAAGCTAAGATCTTTTCAGGATCTCACTTTGAGTGAGGCAATGTCCATTCAGTGAATTGGCCTCTTTAAAGAGTCAAAGGATGGCCCCTTTAATAAAAAACAAAAAAAAAAAATCAAACTAGGAGAGCAAGACCCTCTGGTCAAGAGAGAAAAATAGTTACTATTTACATTCACTGGGAGCCAGGAGGGCCCAAAAACTGACCATTAAGTGGTGCTTGGGCAGGGGCCTGTTATGGTCCAATCCACAAGATCCAGAGTGAATTGGGTTTAATTAATTAAATATCTGTTGAACAAAAATGGTAAACGTTTCTGAAATCATTATCCCAGGACATACCTACTCCCCTAACAGACCACTCCATTAGAGCTCGCCCCTGAGGTCAGGCCACTGTCATTTTATCCCAATCAGGAATACTTCCCTTTTAATACCAATAGCAAGATTTCCTTCTAGTTCATCCTCCTGATCACTTAATCTTTGTTCTTATTTAGCTGAGGAATTATGAAGCAAAAAAAATCAATGCTCCTACCCTTATGGTTAAATACTTAACAAGAAAACCAGAAGTAGTGAAAAAGACAGGTATTAATCACTGTTATCTTAGAAGTCAGATTGGCATGCACAAAAAGGAGCTTCAGCAACAAAGAAGAGCCTCCTGCTCTTAACTGCCTTCTCCACCATGGCAAGGCACCATATACTCACTTGTAGAAAGTGTCTCTGGTGCAAATGATTAAGGCAGGCAAACCTTCCCTACACTTCATGCTCACAGCATCTCCCTATGTTGTCATAAATGGGGAGACACTAGAGTTGGCAGGGGCACTGAAAATGGAGGGTGTAATAAGATCAGACTTAGAAAAATATACATCATATATCATATATATGTATATATATACCATATATCATAGCTGTCATATATCACTATAAAATCGTAGAAGAATCTCATCAGTGGCTGAGTGTAGGATGAATTAGAATGGAAAGAGACTTTAAGAGGGGAAACAAATTAAATTGCTATTTAGATTGTCTAGCAAGAAGCATGTACTAGGGTGTTGTCTATGCAGGTGGAGAGAAGACAAGAAATATTAGAAAAAATGCCATTTACTTCCACGTCTTTGGTAAACCAACAGCAGGAGATCCTTGAGAAGTAGCAGCTAATGTATGGGTGAGGTGGTGACCAGAATGGTGTGGCAGCATTCAGGCTCCCAAACCCCATGCCCAAGGGCTCTGAGGAGATACCAGAGGGGGCCCTGAATGTCCAGCACTCTGAACTTCAAAGATCCTGGTTTAACTCCAGAAGGTGGAGGTCAACACAAGAATCCAGAGGGCCCAGGTCAAGACAAAGAAGAACTGAATAGACTATGACATGTAAAAAAATTTGAGAGATATAGTTTCTGGTAAATTAACCATTTTATTAATAATGTTAGTATATAATTAATAAAAAGATGGTCATTTGACTGTCTTTCTTAGACCAGACTCATAGAACCCACTCAATGCTTATACACCCTTGGAAAAGTAGGTGTTCCTGAGGGTGCAAATCAACTCTGATTGGTTAACAATTAATAAAAGGTAGGCCTGTTCTAATGAGAGGCTGGGGTGTGTGGTTCTGGCCATCTGGGTCTGATCAAAGAGAATTATCTGTATCCACATCACCCATTTGACAGCAGGGAGAGCCCACATTATCTCAGACCTGTCTCAGCCAGAATCCATCAATTCACCTAACTTTAAGTTTTGCACAGATCTGAGTTGTTCCACATGAGTACTAGCTCTCTACTCAAAAAGCTGCCTGAGCAACCTACAGGGGCTGACTTCCAAGTGAGGACATAGAAAAGGGGGAAAACCTCGATCCTAATTCAGTAATTAGTTATTAAATGCAAGTGATAAATAATCATTTCTCTCAGCACCCAAAAGGGCAGCAGGGAGTGGAGCCTGGACTTGAGAGAAAGCCCCAGTTGTTTCTGATCTTCCCTGCCCCTAAGGTCTGTGCTCATTTTTGCTTTTTGCTCATCTTGTTTGCCTATTTCCTGGTTTTTAAAGTTCAGCTCTGCTTCTGGGGCACGGGGAGGCCAGGGGCCTGTGTGCTGGCTTTGTGTGCTGGGGCCTCAGGGGCTGGAAGCTGGAGGCTAGAGGGGTCTGCCAGTTTAGCTAGTGCTGAGCTGGGGTTCTAGCGGTGGTGTCTGCTGTGTGCTCAGGCTAGGTGGGATTTTTCTGTGTTTTCCCCCACGGAAGCACACGGAGTCTGGCCACTGGAAGACTCCTGTCTGCTTCCAGGTGTGCTGAAGAATGTGGAGGTCTGCTGATGGAAAACACCTGCCCACCCGGGGCAGCACAGATGGTGGTTCTCTGAGCTGGAGTCTGCCGCTTCCTCTGGCTATGCTAAAGCATGTGGTGGATCTTGGTTTTGGTGTCTGCCTGCTCCACCACCCTGGGGCTCCGCATCTCTCACTGGTTTGCTGTAGTGGAACTTGTTGCTGGTTTGCTGGGATGCTTCCTGTCTTGGAATGTGCTCCCCTTTTACCCAAGTAAGATGGACCTTTCTTGTCGATCTTCCAAGTTTCCCAGGCTAAAAGACTGCTCTGTCCCATCCTTCCATTTGGTTCCACTGTTCCAGGATGTTTCCTGGAATGCTATTGGGGGGGGGGGGGTGCATTTTCCAGAGGTCAGTATGAGAAAATGACAGCAATTTACTGCTTACTCCACCATCTTGGTTTCCCTAATAAGTGTTTAAGGCAGATTTTGAACTCAAGTCTTTCTGACTCTAAGTCCTACTTTTTATTCACTGTCACCTAGCTGTCCCTGAACCTCTCTATGCCTCAGTTTCCTAAACTGTAAAATGAAAGGGGTGACCTCGAAGGTCTCTAAGATGCCTTTTAACTCTGAAACTATGACTAAGACATCATATTACTCTTATTACCTAGAACGTCACATTATTCTCATTACCTAGAAGAATATTTTGTGTTCAATTGAGTTATAGGAAATAGTCTGAATCTGCGATCAGGATCAGAGATGGAAGATACTTTAGAGGCCATGAGACCCAGAGATGTGAAGTGACTTGCCTAGGGTCACACAGCCAATAAGTACCAGAGCCAGAATTTGAATTCAGGCCCTCCAACTCCAAACCAAACACTCTTCCCACTTTACCACTTTGTATCTGAAGAAAGATCAGGGTTTGAATCCCACCTCAACTGCTTACTAGCAGTGTGCCTCTAGGCAAGTCTTGGAGTCTTTCTGAGACTCAGTTTCATCATCTGTTCACATTGGGACAATAAGACCCACAGTACCTAGCTCACAGGGTTATTGTGATGCTCAATGAAATAATGTATTTAAAGTTCTTTGCAAATCTCAAAGCCTCAGATATTAATAGACACATTACAAACATGGTTTGAATTTAATTGACAATAATTGCCTTGTGGTCCTGGGCTTGTTTCTCTGTGCTGTTAAGGCTAGGAAGCCAGTTAATAGGTTGCCTTTTGAGGTCTTTGGGGGCAGAGTAGATAGAGTGCTGGGATTGGAGTCAGGGAGACCTGAATTCAAATCCAGCCTCAGGTAGTTACTAGCTGGGTGACCCTGGGAAAGTTGCTTAACCTTATTTGCCTCAGTTTCCTCATCTGCAAAATGAATTGGAGAAGGAAATGTCAAACCACTGTATTTGCCAGAAACTCCAGATGGGGTCATGAAGAGTTGGACACAACTGAAAAAATTACTGGACAACAACAGAAATAGGTAACAGTGGATGGAGCACTGCCCTTGCAGTGAGGGAGACCTGAGTTTCAGACCCCTCAGATACTAACTAACCCTGTGATCCAGGGCAAGTGACTTAGCCTTTCTCAGACTCAGTTTCCTCATCCACAAAATGGCCATAATCATAGCACCCACCTTCCAGGGTGGTTGTGAGGGTGAAATGACATCAAAGAGATAAAGCATTTTCCTGATTTTAAAGCACTACATATATTTTAACTATTATTGTTATTAATGGGATCAAGTAGTACAAGTGCCTGGTGATAAGATTTGACCTGTAGCCTGGTGATATAACTGTAAATATATTGACTCCAAAATACCCAAGGTATGGAGAATAAAGGTGAAGTGCATAGCAAGCAACTCTGGGACAAAGTTAGGATCATCTATGAATTTCCTTAATTATCTCTTCTTCTTCTTCCTTTGGGCTTCCTCTTTGCACCACCTCCCCCACAGCCTATGACCTGGTTTTCCTCCCACAGCCACCTATTTGACATATGGTTTCACTCACTTTCCCCGTGGTGGCCAGAAATTGGCTCACTCCCAGCAGTCTACTCTATGAAAAAATCCCCAACTCCTGGGCAGTCTCTCTAGTGTGCGAGGTGGACAGGAAGACAGGGACCACAAAATCAAGAGTTTGGGATTAGAAGAGAAGTGTTTTCATGCCTGGCTGTTAGCTAATAAAGTAAGCAAAAGTAGTTGGAGTGTCAAGAAATAAAAGTCTTTCTTTGGGCATCAAGAGATGACTAGGACATCAAGTCTTGTCCTCTGAATTCCTTCCCTCTCTCACCCTCCTTCTCTCCCACTCTTCCAGTCTCCATCACACAACCCCTGCCCAAAGTCGACATAGAATTGTGGTTTGAGGCAATGGAATTTTTTTTTTTTTGGTCTGGAGATATATAGATACAATTGGCACCAGTTGTATGAAACTTAAACCTTCAATATGTGAACAATCCTCTCTGAACACTATGACCATAACATGTCTGTTATTTGTCAACCACCTACTGTATTCCCAGTGAAGAGCTAAGGGAAACATCTGGAAAGAAAGGCTTGCCCTTGAATATTCACTAATCAATCAATAAGAATTTATTAAGTTGCGAATATGTATCAGATATTACACTATGTGCCAGAGATACATATAAAAAGGAAATCACTGGTTTCATAGCAGTGGAGTTGACTGGCACATTACCAGTGACTTGTCCAGGAAAACAAAACCAGCATCATAAAGCATTCAGGTCTTCCTGATCCCTAAACCAGCTCTCTGTCTTCTAGTAGATAACACAGTATGGTGTGGGGAGGAGTTCTTCAGGCATAGTTTGGGGAATTTGATCTTCCTTACTTAGAACCATATCACTCACAGGGCCATTTACAAACCACACTACTATGTCACCATTGTCTTTGCTCTTACATCAAAGGTTCTATCCAAGTCAAGTCAAGTGAAAGGCACTGGCAAAGATGGAAAACCCAGAATTGTTCCTCTTTCCTAAGAAATCCTGCCTGAGTCTCACTTGACCTTTTTGTGGAGCTGCTAATGTGCCAGTGTGAAAACCTGTGAACCACCTTGCCCCAAGGGCTGCCTTTTCTTCCCTCAATCTCACACTCTTCTACCTCTTATTCTCTTATTTTCCTCCTTCTTGTGGTAAGAAAGGGAGACTGCAGCAAGACACTTCTCACTAGCCATATGGAACAACAGGCTATTCTTCACTTAGTTATGCATCACTCCCAATTTTCTGCCACACAGTAAATGATCAATTTTCTTGCACCAGCACCTATGTGATGATCAAATCATCCTTATGACAAAGTTAGTCCTGACTAGCACCCATAAGGAGAAAGGAATGGCCTCAAATGGCCATTGTTAGGTGGGATCCTAGGAACTTTAAAAGAGAGAAGACAGAGAAGAAAGAAGAGTTCATCCTGTTGGAGAGATTCAGGAGAGGGAGGGACTTATAACCAATGGCTTTTCCTCTCACAAGGGCTCCTAGAGAAGACAATGGTTGATATTGTCTGGAGACTTCTCAGAACTACCTTCCAAAGTACTTGCTTACAGTGAAGAAGGAGAAGATGAAGATCCTTCCTATTTCCTTCTACAACAAAAAAAAATTAGGCTTCTTCTTTCATATAAATATATCAATATTTTCACTTCTGAAAGTGTCACTCTCCATACACTCAGGCATTTCATGGTTCCTTACATTGTCCATCACTTAAACTCAACTGCTTGTGACCTGGGTCTCATTCTTCCAATTGCCAAAGGAAGCTTAGGTGGATTGTGTGCTGTGTGTCTCACATTTAACGAAGGCTCATTGGATGCCCCATCCCAGACCCGTCTCCTATGTAGAGAGGCCAGTTAGAGAAAGGATTAGGATTATGCTTAGGTGTGCAGCAAATGACCCCCCCGACAAATATGTGGTGGCTGCCAGGGAAGATGTCATCTGCCTTGGTATCAGGGTTAAGGATTGATGAATGCCTTCATTGAAGATGAACAGCAGGAGAAGTAACAGAAGGAAAAGGTCCTTCCAGTTGAGCTTGTGAAGTTGTCCCTGTGAAAAAAGATTCCTGGGTTAACCTCATCCCATAATCTCATGTCCATTCCTTCCTTCCCTTCCCAGTAGAAGATGTAAAGTGAGGAAATGAAATCAAGGCTCAGGAATTAGTCTCAAATATACCAATTCTACCTCCCCTCTGGTAACATCCCCAAGGTTTGGCTTTGCTCAGCAACTTTGTGTTTGTACCATTTCAGTTCATACCCCTTTGTCATGACTGCCCTCTGTAACCCACTCTCAGTTCATGCATAAATCACAAAAGCAAAGTCACAGAAGACTGCCGGGTTCTCAGCAACCATGAGTGGTCACAGATTCATAGGACAGAAGAGTGTGATGGGATCTCAGCAGTCATCTAGCCCCATTCATACATGAACAATGGTTCCCTCCATAATTGTCCTGGCAGTCTATGCTTGAAGATTCTCATGGAAAGGAAGCAATTCACTGCCTCCCAAAGCTGCCCTTATCACTGATGATAGTTCTAATTACTGGGAAATTTTGCCTTATATCATGCCTAAATTTATCTCTTTGAAGCCTCTACATATTGTTGGTAGTTCTACAGAGGAAGTCTGTTTCCTCTCTATCTTCTTGATGTACCTGGTGACTCAGTGGATAAAGCATTGGACTTGAAATCAGGAAGACCTAAGTAAAAAGGCACCCTCAGATACTTATTAGCTGTGTAATCTTAGGCAAATCATTTAGCCTTTGGCTGCCTTAGTTTCCTCAACTAGCAAATGGGCATCATCATAGTACCTACTTCACCCTCACAGGGTTGTGGTGAGGATCAATTGAGAGGATATGTGTAAAGCAGCTTAGCAAAATGTTTGAAGCATAGTAGGTATATAATAAATGTGTATTTCCTTTCTTTCCTCCTCTCTTTTCCACATGATTACTCCTGAAGATATCTACCATTTTCCTGCCATTTCCTTGACTCACCCACTCATGGTGTGGGTCCTTCAGGTTAAACATAAAGGTTTCCTTCAACCCATCCTCCTCCTGTAAATCCTTCAGCTCCTTTGTCCCTCATGGAATGTTCCCAGAACCAAACAGAAGACTCCAGGTGGGACCAAATGGAGGCCAGAGTAGAGCAGGATGATCTCCTTCTTATTCTTGGAAACTATTCCCCTTTGACTGATTTTTGTTTTATTTTTTTTCAAGCACACAAGGAGAGGGCAGGAAAAAACACCATTACCACAAATTGTGCAGGCAAGTTTCTCAACTTGTGGGGAAGAGGCAATGGTCATCTCTGCTGCCTTGCGATGGCTGGGCCTCACCTTGAGAAAACCCACCATCATCGTCTTGTTTTCTACCATCCCAACTAAGTCTCCTTGTCTCTTATTGCAACTCAGTGTCTCATTTGAATTTTGGGTGCCATATTGCCTTCATCTGAGCTTTCTAATCCACCAAAACTCTCCAGTCTTTTTCAGATGAGCTATCCGCTGCTGCCTACAATGCTTCCTCTTCTTTCTCTTCTTCCTCCTCCTCTTGCTTGTACATTTTAATGGAATCTTCATTCATACCTCTACAGAGCCAGCTTGTTCTCTCTCCATTCTTTCCAATTTCCAATTCTTTTGTGACATTTATACAACTCCAGATGTATAAATGCATTTACTAGCCTTGTTCAAGTGGAGAAGTGAGAGAAAAGGATTATTCAGAGGTTAGCATTATTCTTTTCCTCATGTCACAACTGAGGAAACTAAGACTGGGAACAGTTAAGTGAGACGAAGGGAAGAAGCATCTATCTAGCACCTACTACATACCAGAACTGTGCTAAGCACTTTATAAATATCCCATCTGATCCTCACAACAACCCCACATGGTAGGTGCTCTCATTATTCCCATTTCCCAGTTGAGGAAACTGAGGCAAATGAAGGCTAAATGACTTTCCCTGGGTCACTCAGACAATAAGCATCAAAGGACAGATTAGAAGTCAAGCCTTCTTGATTTCAGGCACAATGTTCTATCCACTATATCTCCTAGTTGTCTAGGTGCACTCTATGCCTGGCAGAGGCTTGTCAAAGGAGGATGTTCTGGAAAAGATAACTGACTCCATTTTGTCCTATATTTTTTATTATATTATTTTCCCTGTCACTTATTTCTCTTTGGCACATTCTTAACCTGAACATCTCCTTTGGCATTTCCCTTTCCCTAATCAACTTGTAATTTAAAAGAACTCATTGGACTTGGAATGGAACCAGGAAGCCATTCCATTCCCTTTATGTTACCCTTGTATCAGTAAAGTGTGCAGTAGGGGCTTAATAAATGTTCATTAACTACTGATGAAGAAGGTACAGTATACATTGGTCCAGTAGAAGCAACTCTATTAAAGAACACATTATTTCTTTTGTAACAATTTGGGTATCTTTTTAATGTACCTTTTCCTATCTACGTGCCCTACCTGATCTTACCCAAACACTGTAGCTCATATAGCTCAGAAGCGTAGATGCATGGGTGTATGTGTGTACATGAGTATATACACATATGTAGATTATCATTTGTGTGCATACATGTGCACACATGTGAGGATATACACAAAATGTGTGCTGTATATGTGGCTGTGTATGTATATAATGTGTATCATCTGTAGAACCATGACACACACATGTCCACAATCTAATGACACTCTTTAATCAGATACTCATTCTTGAATGGAGAAATAAACTGAAATGCACTTGTTTGTCTGTATGCTGTGTTGGTTTATTTATGTAGCAGATAGTAAGAACCCTGTCATTCTTGTTTCATACTATAGTCCAGAAATTCTAGTATTTCCAGATACCATCTTAACTAGATAACTGTTCCCAAAAACTTCTTTTCTTGTTTGTCCCTTTTACCAGCAGTGATGAAAGGACCAGCTGTGCCACCATTTGCTTCAGTTTCTTGTCAAAGGAAGAAATGTGCAAAATATTACAGACAAGCAAGAGAAATTAGAGATCCTAAAGCAAAAAAGAACTTTTGACTTTATCTCTGAGAGTTAGGGAGATGGAATTCATGCCTTGAATATGATACCACAAAGGTATATCTAATTTTTAAAAATAGTATAGTTAAAGTATGTAGGAAAAGATGGGAGCTATGCAGGGTAGACATATTAGGAAGATATGTTTATCAAAGAAAAGTCAGAAATCAGAAAGGGTGAGCCAAGAGCAGAACATCTGGGTCACAACTGAAGGAGAAAATAAAATGAATTTCATCACCAAAGTATTCCCTGAATTTCTTAGGTGGAAAGAGAAGTTCAGTAAGCACATTACAAGCTAAAAAACAAAGGCATAAATAAGTTACAAGGAGTTTGAATTACCTGGAACATTCATTCTGCCAAAAGAGCAACTAAGAATTTCCTGACTTTCTTTAATAATGATTTTATCATTCAAATAGTGAAGGAACCAACAAAAGGACATTCTATTGTAACTATTACTAAAAGGGAGTAATTGGATCATAGAAATGGTGAGAATTTGTGACCATGCTATCTTAGAGTTTATGATAGAGAACAGTAGAATTAACCACAGGACATGCACCCTAGATTTGGGGAGTGAAGATTGAAAAATATTCTGAGGATGACCTGAATCATATAAACTAAAATTCTAGAAAATTAAGTGAACTCAGATGGGTTGTGCAGTTCTCAAGAGTGAATTTTTGAGGTCACAAAAAGGAACAATTCTGATGAGAAGGAAAAAGGGAAAGTTATTTAAATAGACAAATGTGGATGCCCAGAAAATATACAAACTTGACTTTTTTAAAAACATGCACAGAAGTTGAGAACAAGGTAGGCAAGGGAGGATGAATGAAAATAACACAGTATATAAAAATAAAGGCAGGTGCCTGGAAAACTAGGAGAAAGTCTAGCAGAAATTCAGTTTCGACTAACATCTCACACTATATATCACGATAAACATAAAATGGATATGTGACCTGAATATTAAAGATCATACCATAAATAATTAGAGGAAAGTTAAATCAGGTTCCTTTCAAAACTATGTATAGGGGTGGAATTCATAAGAGAAAAGGGGCACAAAAATATTTTATGAGATAAAATGGATGTATTTCATTTACATGAAATTGAAAAGTAGGAAGAAAATAAATATCGATAGAGGGACGTATTGACTGGAAAATATTTTTGATCAAATATTTCTTACAAGAATCAGATATTTAAGATATGCAGAAATATATGAAAGCCATTTCTCAAAAAAAAAGTGTGGTTGAAGGATATGAACAAAAAAAGAAGCAATGTATTAACAGCTATATGATGGAATGTTCCAAATCACTGATAGAGAAACACAAATCAAAATAACTCTGAGTTTTCACCTCCCCTTCACTAAATTACAAAAGATAACGAAAGGATAATATTTGCATTGGAGAGGTAATGGAAAGAAGGGCACACTAATATATGTCTGGTGAAGTTCCAAATTGTTCCAAACATTCTTCAAAGCAGTTTGGAATTATGGGAAGAAACTGACTAAAATGTTCATTACCCTTGCCTCAAAGATTCATTCCATTGCTAGTCACATACTGCCAAGATCAATGACAGAGAGGACAGCTAGGTGGCAACATAGTTCACTGAGTGCTGGGGTTGGAATAGGGAAGATCTGATTTCAAATACAGCCTCAGAGATTTAGTAGCTATGTGACCCTGGGCAAGTCATTAGCCTTTATTTGCCTTGGTTTTCTCAGCTACAAAATAGGTGCAGTAATAGCAGGGTTGTTATGAAGATAAAATGAAAAAAAATATTTGTAAACCACTTATTACAGTGTCTGGAACATTCAAGGTACCATATGAATGCTAGCCATTATTTATTTTTTAAAAAGACCTCATGTAGACAAAAAACACTTATAGTAACATTTTTATAGTATCAGAGAATTGAAATATTTATAGCAACACTTTTTGTATTATCAAAGAACTGGAAACAAAGTAGATGTGAATCTTGGGGGGGGAGGATGGTTGGACAAGCTGTGATATATAAATATCATGGAATGTTATTGTGCTGTGAGAAAAATTAATATGATGCATATAGAAAAACATAGGAAGATGTGAACTGATGCAATGGGAAGTAAGCACTAGCAGGAAAACCATATGCAAGATTCCTATAAAATGTAAATAGAAAGAACAAAAATAAAACTATTAAAAATGGAGGCTGCAAAATAATATTGAATGTCCAAAGAAGAGAAACAAGAAGCTAACTCTTCCGTTCAAGAACTGAACTCTTGGGATGAAATACTCCATATGACAAGTATTTTTCATATTTTTTGCCTGTATTTGATCCAGTTTTGCTTGACTGTTTCGTTTTCCTTTTTATCATTTATCTCTTGGAGTTGAACCAGCATCATTCGGAAATGTATGTGACTGAAGAGCAAAATTTATCCCAAAAAGCATATTTTTAAAAAAGAAAGGAGAATGTAAGACCATAAAAAGTGAAATTGGTTATCTATGTTAAATACAACAATAAGGGTGGTGTTTTTAAGGCTTTAGTTGTAAGTGGGGGATGAGGAACTAGAAATGGATAGAGCCAAAGACTGGGCTACATGGGATGCTAACTAATGACAGAGAGAAAACATTGTTGCTCATCTGTTAGTTTGCTTCCCTTTTTTCTACAACTAATAACTTTTGATGAAAACAAACATGAATAACAGAGAGATGGAACCAAAGAGAGTAAGGAGAGGGTATGGCTGTCCTGATTGAACACACATCACCTGGGTCCAGAGGAATTTTCAGATGCTAAGCTGACAGGAGCCACCACAAGAGACCAACACAAGAGATACCAGAATGGGTTCAAGGAAAACAGGTCATTTCAGATGAACTTTATTTCAATTTAATGACAGGATGATTGTCAACTAGAGAAATGTCATAGACCTAGATTTCACAACACATTTGACAAAAGACCTCCGTGGTCTCTTTCAAGGCAAGATACAGAGAGATAGCCTTTAAGACTGACTAAATTAAGAACCGATAGAAAGCCTGGACCCAAAGTCTGATGATCAGTGGATCAGAGATAACATTTTGTAGGGCATGTCTGCAGGGCTATGGCATGAGGAACTAGCTGTAACTCTTGTTCAGTATTTCAGTCAATGACTTGGGGGAAGGATGCAAGATGGCAGTATAAAAGCAGGAAAATGTTGTGAGCTCCCCCCATAACCGCTTCCAATACCTATAAAATATGACTCTAAACAAATTTCAGAGCTACAGAACCCACAAAGTGACAGAGAGAAACAAATCTCCTGCTGAAGGCAGCCTGGCAGGTTGACAGGAAGGGTCCATCACAGCACGTGAGCCTGTGGTTTTAGCCCCAGGGCAGCCCCAACCAGCAGTGGCTGGAGCAGACTTTGGGAGAGTCAATCACCTACAACTATGGCAGTTGCCAGAAATGTCAATCCATAAATGACAAAGACAAAGTAAAAGGTCAGCATACAACTCTGTTGGAATTGGAGGAGATGGAAGCACAGTCCAGCCTCTGTCCTTGGAACAAGAAGTGGTGAAGGCACAGCAGCTGTGCCTCCACATGGCTGCTTCAAAGCTTCTGCCTGCAGATCATAGGTGGGCCAAGCGACCATTCAGAGGATAATCAATCTCGCTTTAACCTGCCTGGATCTGGATCATGGTCTTGGGTGGTGGACCTGAGGTGTGTGACCAGTGATCCAGAGCTGGTGGGGGGCTGTAGAGACTGCACCCTCCTAATAACTCCAGCAACTGTGAAAACCCCAGCAATTTGGGACAAAGCTCTCCCCTCTGGAACCAGAGTTCTACTATGGCAAAGAGCTTAAAAGACAAGCAATTAAGTGGCAACATGAGCAAGCAAAGGAAGCAAAACAAGCACAGTAATCCAACATTACATTCCTTTTTGGGGGGACAAAAAGGATCGAAGAATGGTATGGGAGGAAGACAATGAAGTCAGAACTCCTGCACCAAGAGCTTCCAAGAAAAATATGAATTGGTTACAGGCCATTTAGGAGCTCAAGAAGGATTTTGAAAAGCAAGTAAGAGAAGTGAAGGAAAACTGGGAAGAGCAATGAGATGATGCAAGAAAATCACGAAAAGAGAATCAACAACATGACCGAAGAAAATAACACCTTAAAAATAGACTAACTCAAATGGCAAAAGAGGCCCAAAAAGCCATTGAAGAGAAGAATGCCTTAAAAAGCTGAATTTGCCAGATGGAAAAAGAATTTCAAAAGCTCACTGAAGAGAATAATTCCTTCAGAATTAGATTGGAGCAAATGGAAGCTAATGACTTTCTGAGAAATCAAGATACTCTGAAACAGATCCAAATAAATAAATAAAATAGAATACAATGTGAAATATCTCATTGGAAAAACCACTGACATGGAAAATAGATCCAGGAGAGATAATTTAAAAATTATTGGACTACCTGAAAGT
>CM053585.1:19957117-19975600 GCA_028646515.1 Pseudochirops corinnae
AAAAAAAAAAAGATCTTATTTCCAATGTATAAATGAAACTGACTCCAGTGCATACAATAAGAACCAATTCCCAATTGATAAATGATCTAAAGCAGTTCTCAAGGGAAGAAAGACAGTCTCTCTACAGCCACCTAAAGAAAATTTCCAAAAACTTAATAATGAGAGAAATACAAATTGAAACAATTCTGAGATTTTGCCTCACACCCATCAGATAGGCAAACATGACGCAGAAAATGGCAAATGCTGGAGGGGCTGTGATGAAATGGTTGGTGCACCTGTAGATACATTTCCATTCTGGAAAGCAATTGGGAATTATGTACCGTAATGGGAATGGGAATTTGAAGATCTTCCCTGCCCCTTAATAGACCTAGGGGGTAGTTTGAAGACCTCTCCTGCTTTGAAAGTAAACTCTGCCCCCTAATAGTCTGAATGTAATCACATGGAGCCTATGGTGGGAGGAGTTTTGCTGAAGGGAAACAGCCCGCAGGAAGCTGGTTCAGAGCTAGTCAGATGGTGGGGGAGAGAGGAACTCATTAAAAAGATAGAGAGGTTTGTGAGTAAATATCAATCTTGTATTGGTTTGTGGAAAGACTGAAGGATGCTGTGACTCTCAATGTTAATATGGCTTCTGAATATCTTCGGTACTACGATGGAATTGGCTTACTGGTTTTGGGATTTGGTTTTCTGATGTCTAAATAAATGCTTCAGATCTGTCCTCTAGCTGAAGAATCTGGTATATTTTGTGATCAAACATCATACAATACTTATATAGTCACAGTCTTTATCATGATCATGGGAGCTGTAGATATTTCATTGGTGCTACAATGTACAAAAAGATTACTAAAGAGGCATGCCCTTTGACACAGTTATAACACCCCTGGCCCTATGCCCACAAAGAACAAAAAAAGAGGCAAGGGGTTTGATATGTACAAAAATTCTTAGAGTAGCTCTTTTTGTAGGGGCCAAAAGATGGGAACTGAAGTGATACTCATCAATTGGGAATTGGCTGAACAAAGCGTGGTATATGGATGAGATGGAATATTATTGTTCTGAAAGAAATGAGGGAATAACATGATTTCAGAAATACAGAAATGCTTGTGTGAACTGATGAACAATAAAGTAAACAAAAGCACAAGAATAATTTATACCGTAACATCAATTTCACAAAAATAAACACTTTTGAATGAACACTTTAAAAATAAAGACTTTTAAATGCTGAAAAAGTAAAGAAATGAGAACTTGGAGAATAGTTTATACAATAACAACAATACAGTGCAGACAAACAACTTTGGAAGCTATAAGAATTATAATCAATGATATGATAATCCAAGACTCACAGGACTGATGATGAAGCAAGCTTCATTCATCCTGACTGATGAGCGAAGATCCAGGGTGCAGATGAGACTTTTAATGGCCAATGAAAGAATTTATTTTACTTGACTAGGTGTATATGCTACAATGACTTTGTTTTTCTTTTTCTCTACATTGGCAAGAGATGGGAAAGAAAGAGAAATGTATTACTTCTCGTTAAAAAATAAAATTCTAATTAGAAAAGAAGAGAAAGACAAATAAAATAGATGCTATATTCCTCCCTCAGATGAAAATGTTTTGATCCTCTGAAAATACATTTATGTTAATTAACAAATCAAACAACTTTAAAAAGTAAAATCAAGGAAAAGCCATAGCCTATGAGGCAGATCTCCTATTGCAAATTTGTGGAAGAGCAGAGACAAAAATTTGATGGAGAAAGTATGATCTGCCTCATTGGAGGGAAAATCCACATGGAGAGAACAAGAGATACATTGGAATATTTTTTTCCAGTGAAGAGCTGCTAATAGCACAACTGCAATCTGTGGAATGTGGAAATTCACAAAACTAAAATAAAAAGTAATCCTTAAACTGAAAAAAAAAAATTAGAGGAGGAACACTGCCTTACATAACCTGCAGTAAGCTCTATACCATACTGAGGCATCAGAATAGAACTTCCATCATCTGAATAGATGAATAAAGATAATTCCTCACGTTGCTACTAGGTGTCTCGTTGCATCGTTAGAGGGAGCTGCGTCCCAGGTCTTCTAGCTCCTAATTCCAGTGCTCCTGCTATAAAGATGGAGGAGATGGCTTAGTAAAGGATGAGGGGAAAGGTACTCACAATTCTCTTTCATGCTTGAATTCTGAAGGATTTTCTGCATGGCTCCAACACAATATCTCTTACTGTAATGTTTTCTCACTTCAGTCCATAAAGTACTTTCCAAAATTAATTTGAAGCTATGAGCCTTAGGGTTCAGAACAACCCATTGTCCTTCTAGCCCTTCTATCTGGATCAAATCTTCTCCATCCAAGCCATACTTTAGAAGGCTATTCAACAGGATATCTTCATCTAATTCACAGTCAAAACGAATCTGCAAAGTGTGGTTCCCTGTGGGGAGGAAAAACATGGAATACTCTGGGAGAAAATTTGGCATGCAGAAATTGATGGCGATAAACTCTGTTGTGGGTCCCAGAAGAAAAAAGTATTTGTTTTGTGAAGTTTATGGGTAACTTGTGTGTGAGGTAGAAATATTCTGGTGTCTAAAAGAGAACCTGATTCTCCAAGCCTACGAAGAATCCTAGCAAAGACATGTATGGGGAGCTGTTAAAGGACAGAGAAGATTAGGAATAAAGTATAATTCAATCTTTTTTATTCATGCCTCCTTATCTTGTCCTACTTTATTTTTTCAGAATTCATACATGGTATTTCCTTTTATTATATGGACTGCAGGAAAAGCATATTTCTATGATTTAGAATAACTAATAATGAGAGATAAAATAAAAAGAAAGCACAAATTAGGAGCAGATGCCAAGAAGAGGGCGGGAACAAGGAAAAAGAGGATGAGGAAGAGGAGCAGGAATATGAGGAGTAAATGGAGGAAGAGGAAGAGAATGAGGAAAAGAAGGAGGAGGAGGAGGAAGAAAAGGAGGAGGAGAAGGAGGAGGAAGAGGAGTTGGAGGAGGAGGAGGAGGAGGAGGAGAAGAAGGAGGAGAAGGAGGAGGAAGAGGAGTTGGAGGAAGAGGAAGAATACAAGAATAAGAAGAAAGTATCAGGGAGCCAAGGAATCAAGTGAGACTGGTCACTGAATTCAGGGACAAAGGAAAGTTAAGTTCAATATCTTGAGTTCCCACTCAATTATTAAAGAGAACTTGGGAAGATATAAACTGAAAATTTAAGTTCAAAAGGGAAGGGCATCTGAACTGATTTTAATGGAGGATTTGGTGTCTTGGGAAACTGATGGGGTTCAGGACTGAATTGTTTACAGCCCTTTCCCCACAGAAGAAGTAATAATGGTCCAAGCCCCTGGGGTTGCATTCTAATGGATCAGGTTCTTGGGGATTGGTCTAGCAAGCGTGGTTGACAGGACATGAGTTAGGATGAGGAGAAGGATGGGGGCAAGGCGTATGTGGGACTGACTTACCCTCAGTCTTCGTGTCATTTCTTGTCAAGTAATGGATGACAAATTGGTATTCTCCCTCATGGTTCACCATCAAGTGTTGCATCTCCTCAATGAAGTTTGTTCCCACAGCCTCAGCAATCCAGGCTGCCTTGACTGCTATCTGGTGCTTTGATTTGTGATAGGAAGCCCATTGAACATCATCAATGAGGGCAACACTAGTGAGGGCCAAAAGAGTTCGAGATGTGCCCACTGCAGTGTGTTTCACTTCATGTTTGTGGTGGGCTGAATGGCAAGATGGGAAGAAGGGAAAGAGGGGTCAGATATGAAGGGGCCTCAGAAGCCTAGAATCTCCCCACACTCATCCACTTTCCACTACTACTTTTCATCATTTCTATATGCAATCAGGATTTTGGAGCAGGCTTAGATCAGATGAAGAAGGTATCTTAAGTCTAGGAGAAGATATCTTGCATAAACCTAACCTGTGAATGAGAGAAGCCTCCTTTGATGGGGTGTGTAGCTAGAACAGGCTGGAGTTTCTTCAAACTGCCAGGCTGGGATAGTCTTGTTCTCCTTCCTGTACACTTTTTGCTGCTTTGCATCCAGAGACGGTGAAGGTTCACCCGCAGTATGGGCCCAATGAACTTAACTGGTGAAGGGGTAAGCCCTCCATTCCCCTTTTAGGACCCATGGCCCTGAAAAATGACCTTAGACTTTCTATTTTTTCTGGTCCTCTCTGTTTCAGTTACAAGACGTAGAATTCTGCTACTGATTGGAACAATGCAACTGAAAACAATTCTGAGGTACTACCTCATACCTATTAGATTGGCTAATAGGACAGAAAAGGAAAGTGACTAAGGTTGGAGGGAATGTGGGGAAAAGAAGACATTAATGCACTGTTGGTGGAGTTGTGAACTGGTTCAACCATTCTGTAGAGCAATTTGTAACTATACCCAAAGGATTATAAAACCACGCATACTCTTTGAACTCTACTAGGTCTATATCTCAAAAGAGATTAAAAAGCAAAAAGGAAAAGGATCTATATGTACAAAAATAATTATAGCAGCTCTGTTCTGGTGGCAAGCAACTGGAATTAGAGGGGATGCTCATCAATTGGGGAATGGCTGAGCAAATTGTGGTATGTGATCATGGTGGAATACCGTCATACTATAAGAAAAGATGAGTAGGATGCTCTCAGAAAAGCCTGGAAAGACTTACATGAGCTTATGCAAAATGAATGTATGTATGTACTGTGAAAGACTTCACTTTTCTCAGCAATACAGTGATCCAAGACAACTCTGAATGACTTATGACAAAAAATGCTATCCATCCCCAGAGAAATAACTGATGATATTTGAATGCAGACTGAAGCAGACTTTTTTTTTTTACTTTCTTGATTTTTCTTGATTTTTTTGGTCTATATTTTCTTTTACAATGTGACTATTATGGAAATGTTTTGCATGACTACACATGTAAAACCTATATCAAATTGCTTGCCTTCTCAATGAAAGGTGGTGGGGAAAGAGAAAGGGAGAGAATTTGGGACAAACTTTTGAAAACAAATTTTTTTACATGTAACTTGGGAAAATAAAATAATAAAAAGAGGAAGAATTCTCACCTAGCAGACTCTGAACCAAGGCCAAATAACCTTGGAGGCAAGATTACAGGTTATACTACACCTATCCAATCCAAGGATGGAAGCTCTGAGAAGCCAGGGGACTTGAGATTATAGTCCAAGCGCAGTTTTGAACATGGAGCTTGGGACTCTGCCATATGGGAATAGAGTCAAGACAAGAACCTCGTATTCTTCCCCACATCCATGTGAGCTGATGAGATCACCAAGGAAAATAAATTCACATTGATTGACCACATGACTGAGATAGATGGGAATGCCCTTTACTCCTCACTGCCTTTGGAAGGACTGGCCTTGGCCAATGGAGGTCCTAGCAGCCCCAACCAGGATTAGCCTGTGGTACTAGGAGTCATTTCTCTAGAATTCATGTATCTCAACTAAAATCTGCCCTGCCTCAGCTTCTCCCTGGCTTATCTGAGACCCCAGTGAAACATAGCCCTGCTTCAGTCTGCCTTAGTTAAACATCTGAGACATCTTTGTGTGACAAAAAAGTAGTGGTGTATGTAATATAACGTTGGAATAGGGTAAATGAAGCTTTAAAAAACAGAAACACCTGTGATTGTATCAGCATAGGAGCTACCTGTAAGACAGCTCCTAATGGGCCTGCTCTGCACCTCATGGTCAGAGAGTGCCCTGGGACACTGGCAGGTTCAATGACTTGCCCACAGTCACACAGCTAACATATATCAGAGATGACACCGAAGGTCACAGCTTCTTGACTCACAGACCAGCTCTCTATTCATTGCTCCCCACTGCCTTTCATAAAGGACACATCAATTTTTTTAAAAACATAGTTTTGAATTCACAGCTTATAACAACCTATGGCATTTATCACTGTAGACCCAATCCTCAAGTGGGTACATTGATATAGCCCCATTTCCCCCTCCCCATCTCTTTGTTCAGACTCTCTAAGGATCGGTTTTGATCCTTCCTCCTCCCCTGCTCAGGTGGGACATCCTGGACAGCTCCCATCCTGCCCTTCTACCCCAGGTATGAGTCAAGTCCATCTCAGGAAATCTTTGAAGTTTAAACACATTAAAGAAAGCTGTAAAACTCTCATTTTTCCATTATTTACACTGCCCTGACATTTGCAGCCCCTGCCCTTCATTGATACCTGCTAATTCTGGCTGAGAAAGGGACAAAATCCAGAAATTGACTTGAAAGGCAAAACCTCTGTCTTGGGTAAAATTTCCCTTTCTCTGAAGACATTTCTCTGATTGACTCACATTGGTTGGGATCACTTGAATTTTATCCCCAGGAAACAAGGAAATACGTGGGTCCAGATGCTACAAGTTATATCCTTGATTCTCTGCTCCTGTATATTTCTTCTGTCTGTATCAAATCTCCCCATCAGACTAGGAGTTCCTTGAGGTCATGATCAATGTCTCCTTTATCGGACTGGTAGTTCCCAGGATGTTGCAGACAGACAGGGTCTCCCCCACAATAGGTCAGGGAATGAGGTCATTATCTGTATTTCTCACATCATACCAAGCTTCCCATGTGAAACACACAGCTCTTATGTCTCCCTCCACCAACTTTCCCAGACTCACCTGTCTGGATCTCCCGGAAAGCAAACAGCACTGGAATAAGTGTCCAGGATGAGAATATCCCTTTCTTCCCTCTCCAGTTTACCATTCTGCTCTGTAAGTATTAGTTTAGAGTCCTCAAAATCACCCTACCTAGATCTACCAGTCCATAAGCCCCCTCTGTCTAACAGTTCCCTTGCAGGAAAAGAAGCCACTTTATACCCAAGGCCTTCCTTGCTTTGGTATTGGCTCTACAAAGACCCTGCCCACCTATCACTGCCAGAGAGGACATGTGTCACTAGGCAGAACCTGCCCCTGCCTGGCAGGGGTAAAAGCAGAAGTGAAATGAAGCCTGTGGTGAGAGCAGGAAATCCTTGACTGTCATCACTTTCTGGTGTTGTTGGGGAGCTACAAAGTGGGAACTCACAGTGCCATGGGCACAGCTGGCATTTGTAACTGTTAGTTGAATTAAAGGCATATTCGATGGTAGAGGGGAAATAGAGTGCTGGTCCTAGAGTCTGGAGGACCTGAGTTCAAACCCTGGTTCACACACTCCCTTAGCAAGTGCCTTAACCTCTCTGTCTCTGTTTCCTTTTCTGTAAAATGTGGACAATAATTACACCTACCCCATAAGGCTGTGATGTTAAAATGAGTTAATATATGTAAAGCAATTTGCAAATCTTAAAGTGATATAGAAATTGTTATTATTAATATTTCTGATCACAGAGACCCACCTTCACGGGGTTAGTCCTCAGTCAAGTGGGAAAGATGGCCCTGTGTTCAAGAAGTCCTTGTTCTTATGGGGAAACATAATGCTACCCTCTGTGATCCTTTGCTATGAGAGGAGAGGGAAAGAATCTGCCTTCATGGAGGCCCTAGTCTGAGGTACCCACAGTCGTCTCCTTCAGGGAGTCCTCAGACTGAAAGCATCGACAGTTGTAGATAATGACATCACTGATACATATTTCTTAGAAAGCTACTTCTTAGCTCCCTGGGCTCATTTCTAAAACTGAATCCCACTTGCCAGCTGTAGCCTTACTGTGAGTCTGGCTTCTCCTTGCACAAATGCCCCATCTTGCCTCATCCCTGGAGTTGAGCTTAAGTACCATCTGACCTTGATAAAGTGGTTTGGCATTCATCCCTGGGCATCGATCTTCACAATTCAGGTGATGACAGAAGCTATTCTTCTGCCACCAAATTTTCCTATGTGTCTCTACTCTCCTTCTTTACAATTGTCTTCCACTGTCTCTCCTTGGACATTATGCCATCAGCTCAAACCCAGCTCAATAAACAAATATAGTATGTAGCCCATCTTCCAACTGGCTATACCCACAAGATGCACCCCTATGGATTATTTCCTATTCACCCTGAAAAGCATATATTCGGTTTTGGAGACCACATGGCTAAAGAGTAGGGATGTTTCTTAGGAATTGGGAGGATAACCACTATTAGGTTAAATTGTTTTAATTTTTTCAGGAGATGAAAATGCTTGATATATTGTGTTTCTGTCCACATCATTCCCATCCTGGACTTATTTAGTGATTTCTTGAACTGAAGTATATAACTACATTCGTCTCTATTCACAATGATCTCATTACGTTCATCTAACCTTCTAGCCTTTTTGGACCCTAACCATAAAATCCAAAGTAGTAGCTCTCCCTTTCAGCTTCATGTAACCTACAGACCTGAAAATTATGCCATCCAAGTCATTGATAAAAAATTTGGGAAGCTATACTATCACACAATTTCATGTGCTTGACCATGTATTGTCAATCATGGCAGTATACCTGAGGACTGATACTGTGAATAATTTTAAGGGTCTAATTGCATAGTATAATGAATTCTCTATTTATTCAGCAATAAAATAAATATTGTTCAATAAAGCATAGCATTCATAGCAACATCCTTAAGCAAAACATATATATAATATACACTCATGACACTCAGTATATCATGTGGCACACAGATATGTCATTGCACTCAGTAACATTCCCCAAAATACTTATTTACACAATTAGAGGGGCCCAGGTGAGGGTCTTCCCTAGAACAATACAGCCTTAAAGGGTAGCAGAAAATACAAACACCATCTATCCCTAGATCACATTAAGTCACAGTCTCCTCAATCAATACACAGTGCCCAAGTAAAGTCCTCTTTCATCTTGACTTAAGACTGACTTCCAAACCCCATGACTCTTCCTCTGTGGGCTAACTCCTCCCACTCTTGCCTGAATTCACATGTAGGCAGCTCTTCACTTCTGCTCCATATCTCAGCTTACAGGGACTGCTCCACTCCAAGCATCTGCCCAACTGCAGGCTCCAGGAGCTCCTGCCCACAGCTTCTGTTTCTAAGGAAACAAAGCTTCACAGGGCTACAACAATATTTATGCACATTACCAACCCCATGATCTCAATTCACTTTAACAGCTCTTAAAAGGGACTTAAGCTAAGCCTCTTTCCCATGGGTGGAGCTCTGCTCTTCAACTCAATTCACTCATAAAGACTAACAGATAGGGCTTCTGTCTGAGAAATTACCACAAACCAACAGACACGGTTTCTATCTGAGAAATTAACATAGACCAACAGACAGAACGCTGATATCACAAACATTCTTTCTGTTAGGCCTCCCCACAAAAAGTTCCTTTAGCCTGCTCACACACTTCTCTCTCTCAGTTCTGCTCCTCTCTTTGCTCTCTACTCTCCCTCCAAGCCGTACAATATACTGTTTCCAATCAGAGACTCTTGATTCAATCAAAAGGCAAGATTCAATCGAAGGCACTTGATTGGCTAAAAATCAATCCGGAAAAACAACAAAAAATCCTACTTTGCTTGCTCTTCCAGGCCATCAGGTCAAACAGATGATAAACTTTGACTTACTTTGGCTACTTTATCAACATGCATTTATTTGATGCCTAGAGATGGAGTGTTGTGGTACAAAACAGAAGTAGGGTGAGGTAATTGGTTTGTAAAGTACCTGAAAAGGACTTAGAAAGGTAAGAAGGGACCAGGTTTGGAAGGGTTTTGAATCCCAAAGAGTAATTTGCATCCAGTCCTAGAAATAATTTGGAGCCACTGGAGTTTATTGAATAAGGAGGTAATGTGATCAGGTATGCCCTTTAGGAAAATCACTTTAACAGCTGAGTAGAGGCTGGGTTGGAGTAAGGAGAGACTTGAGGCTATTGTAATAGTCTAGTCATGTGGTAAAAAGGATTAGTACTGTGTAAATAGAGAAAAGGGGATATATATTAGAGAGATTGTGAAGGTAGAAATTACAACATTTGGCAAAGGATTGGATACATAAAGTGACTGAATATGAAGAACTGAGGATGATCCTGGTAGTAGAGAATAATGCAAAAGCCTGGGGAGTGAGGAACAGTAAATCAGGCTCTGTGACATTGAACTCTCTCCTTGGTCTTCCTGGAAGATTTGTTCTTCTTCCTTGATGGTCTCTGTCTCACACTGGCTCTCAACCTGTGGCCTCCCCCAGTCACCCACAGCCATATGATGCTATTCACTTCCCTACCTTTGACTGGCATTTAGATGACTGTAGATAGTAGGACATGGTGGAATTCCACACCTCAACCTCAAGATATATTTTTCTGGCTTGACAAACCACTGGTTGTAATGGAAGACAAGACTGAAAATGCTTGAAAATGCGGACTATTTTTCCTGTAGAAACTCCCATGCTCCCTCTTCTCCTCTTATCCTGGTGAAACTTCACCCTTTTTGTACATAAGAATTCCAGGCTTCTACCCACTGTCATCTCTTCTGAGTCTCTGACATTGCGAATGATCAAATTTTCAGTAGCCAATAGCAGAACAATTGGGGCAGCATGTACAGGTCTGTGCTAAGCCATACTGTCCAGTGAGTGTGTTCATACCAGCACCTAGTAGCTACAAGATGCAGGGTTACACAGGAGTGGACAATCCTGAGGGGTGAGGCCAAGCTGGGACACCACTGAAGGATTCTAAAGGAGGCAGTGCCAGGCAAAAGCTGGTCTGATAATGAGGGAAGAAAGTTGTGTCCGCTAAAATGCATAAGGCTGCCATTCTCTAGGGGTCCCATGGCCAGCACAGATCCAGGTATATCTATAAGTGGGTGGACATGGGAAGTCACGAAGCAGCCCCAAGGCAGAAGCTTGGTAGCCTGAAGATCTCCACAGATCTACAAGTTTACTCCTATTACTCCACTTACTCATAATCCACTCAAGCTTCAGCACTAATATCCTAGTGACCTTTACCAGCCTAACTCTATTGAAATAGCTGCCTAAAGGGTCTCTTTGCATCCATCCTCTCTTCTCCTCAGCCCATCTTCCAAAGCTGCCAAAGTGATCATCTTGAAATCCAAGGTGATCTCACAACCCAATTCAAGAAATGTCAGTGGCTCCCTATGATCTCCAGGATAGCATACAAACTCATCTGACATTCAAAGCCCTTTACAATCTATCTCTTTTCTATTGTTCTTGGCTCATTTGTACATCTAGGCCATTATAGGTTCAGGGAGGCCATGATCAAAGTCAAGGAAGTAGATGTTATAAGCAGGGTTGAAATATATGTCATAGCTTGTTCTATTTCCCTACACATAGTTTACACTCAAATCTAAGTAGTCAATTAATCAGCAAGGTGGACAATGTCACGATTTTTTTAAAAAGCAGTATTTATAGATCTTCAATCTGCAGATAATCCTCTGAGCTTAACTTTGTTTTCTTGAAAATTTCTGTAACGAACCATGAAAGGAATGGTTTATAGGATCTTGAAAGAAAAATGGTGATACTCCAATGCAGCATGGATTCCTCAAGAACAGATTATTCCAGAATAACTTCATTTCCTCTTTCTATGAGCTTACTGGGCTGGTAGATCAGGGGAAAGGCATAATGCCAAATTATTCAGTCAGTCTTGTGACAGGGGCTCTTATGCTATATTTGTGTACAAGACAGATAGGTGTCAACTGAGTTATGGTACAGTCAAGTGGATTCAGAAGAGGTTGAATGATCAGACCTAAAGTATATTAAATGATTAATATATTATCAATATCAATATAAATTAGTGACTTTAACTAATTAATGAATTAATGACTATAGACGTGTCTATAGTAGAAATGCCCAAGGTTCTGATGTTGGCAGTTTTTATCAATGTCTTTGATAAAAATCAAGAAGACATTCTTATCACGTCTTCAAATGATATGAAACTCTAAGGGTTAAATAATATGCTGGATGAAATAACTGGGATGAAATGACAATAATATATGAAATTTTGTGGTATAAAGGAAAGTTCTGTCCTTAGATTAAAAAAAAAAAAACGAAGTACAAAAGCATAGGATGTGGGGGGTCATAATTAACTATAGTTGATTTGTAAAAGATGAGGATTTTTTAGAGGATAGTAAGCCATATATGAATCAAGAGGGTGATGTGGCAGCCAAAGGAGTTGAAGCCATCTTGAGCAGCTTTAAGAGTAACAATGTGCGGGATGATGGAGGTGTTAGACCTTCTGTGCTTTATTCTGTTAAGGCTGCATTTGGAGTCGTGTTTAGCTTGGGTAGCCATGTGGGAAGAGTATTGAATAGCTGGCATGTGTTTCAAAAGATGATGACCAGAATGGTGAAAGCACTGGAAACCATGTTGTATGGAAGCACCCAGGGAAGAAAAAGTTAATATGCCCTTTCTGGGATTTGTAGGGTTGTTGTGTGGAAGAGGGATTATGGGTGTTTTGCTTGGTTCAAGAGTGCAGAACATAAAGTTTCATTATGAGTAGAAATTGCAGGAACAGAGATTTCAATTCAATAAAAGGAAAAACTTAATATTTAGGACTGCCCAAAATGTGGAAAGAATGGCATTTTTAGGTAGTAAATCCCTCACCACTGGCTACTTTCAAGTGGGGGCTAAGATTAGTAGAAGGGTCAAAACATAAGGCAGGACTGGGGAGAATAAGGGGCAACTCTGACTGGTATTCACTTCATGGAGCAATTCATTGGTTTTTCTCTCGTGTCTAAACTGTATTTATTTCTTTTGATTCCAAGATTGCTTACTAGCATCTGTACATTTGACAGTGGTCTGGGATCTATACCCAATCAGTAGGGGCCAAGGTGCAGTCAGAAGATGGACCTCAGGCTCAGCTGAGCAAATATTGCAAGCCAAAAATATTCCCTTTTGCTAAGAAACAGTAACTGCATCCCAGTAGCTCCCATCTGGCAGCAGCCTACATAATCCTGGACTGAAGAGAGCATCTTTAACACCTTGTCGTCTTAAAGAATAACCTCTATGTTCCTGTCAACAACCCCACTGCCTCCACCACTGCCACCATCATCATGTCCTGGCCCCAGCTATCTGGAATTTAGGGAAACCCAGCACAAATATAGATACCATCTTTTCCCTCTCTCACCTAAGACCCAAGAGATGCATCTCTCTCAAACAAAACTTGATTAAACTTCTTAGGATCAAAAAAAGGAATAGTTTACTCAACACATGGTGAAGAGAACATGCTGACAACAAAGGAAAGATGAACAATATATACAGTGCTAAGGTGCCCAGTGGATTATCGAATGGTGCTTACAGGATTGTCAATTTAGAGATTAAGAACAACCTTGGAAGTCATCTAACCCAAATCTTTCATTTTATGGGTGAGATACTGAGGCCCAGAAGTGACAAGTGACCTGACCAGGATCACAAAATAAGTGTCCAAGTTGGACTTTGAACCCAAATCTTCCCAACTTCTAGTCCAGCACTCCACCCCCCTACCCTTCCAGTCTTCTTGCACATCACTTCCCATTATGTACTCTGCAACACAGGAAAACTTCCCTCCTTGTCACTTTCACAAGACTCTCCATCTTCCAATACCAGGCATTTTCCCTGGTTGTCCCTTATGTCTTCAATTCTCTCCTTCATCTTCTCTTCCTGGCTTCTCTCATTTCCTTCAAGTCCTAGCTAATATCCTAACTTCTAAAGGAAGCCTTTTCCAATCCCCCTCAATGCCAGTTATTTCCCCTCCATGAGCTTATCTTGTATAAATCTCATTTGTACATAAATTTCTTGAGAGCAGGGACTGGGTTTTTTGTTTTTGTGGTTTGCCTTTCTGTGTAGCTTCAGTGTTTGGCACAATATCTGGCATACAGTAGGCATATAATAAATGCTTCACTGACTGATGATCCACTCCACTTGCCATTTCGAAAATGTATTTTTATATACAAATAATTTATACATTTATTTCATCCCTTAAGGATCTACCATAAAGATTTTCGGTCTTGGTCCCCTCATCTTTTTCTTCTATTCATTACTGTTGTCTTCTTTCTCTCCCTTTTCATGTTTTGCAGGCTGGCAGATTGAATCCAACCCATCTGGAGCTCTTCTCCAGATAATATCATAGGATTTTTTTTTTATTGCTATAGATCTTTGAAGTTAATGCACCTTAAACTAAGAATTGAACTCCCATTTCTTTTCCATTTCTTCTGATGCCCTGACTGCCTCTGCCCTAGTCCTACTCAGTGACTCATCACATCTCTCTATGAATGGGATATAAACCAGAGAGATACCTAGAAAGGGGCATTTACTCTCTGGGATCAAAGTTCACTTTCTCCTCATTCCAGCATCTTTCCCAGTGGAAAGAGCAATGGATTTCAAGTGAAAAGAAGGGGGGACCTCATTCATAGGTGGAACTATGATTTTTAAGTGATTCATGTCTTTATGTGGAAAGTGGATTTATCTACAGTATTGAGGGTAGGCGTTGCCCTGGGGCACTAGCAAGTTCATTTCGCTTTTGAGGAGACTGCAAAACACAAGAATTTGTGTTAATTATTTAAGAACTAATGGGAGTTCTTTGTTTCCCTTTCTGGCATTGGATTTTCCCCCTCTGAGTCCTTTGATTTGTTTGCCTTGAGTATTTTGAAAGGTTCTGGGCACTGTTGTCTACACAAAGCATTCTTCCCTTGTATCAACCAGTACCTCGTACTAGAACTAATGAAAGAGAAATAAACACATGGTTAGTTAGTCCCATATGACAGTAGAGACACAGTCTCTGCCCAGAGGAAATTCCCAGTCCAAAATCGTGGACACCTCTGGGTCTCTGTGTTTGTTTCTGTCCAACAGCTTACACCAACAAGGTTCCATCTCTTACTTTTTTTGCCATAACAGAAAGTGTTACATTGGTGGTGCTAATTGTTATCAGGGATGACCAGCAACATAATAGCAAGGAAGACAGTCATAAGAAGCTGCCTTGTTGGCAGGCTTTGGCTCTGTGACACATCAGCCACCTAGCTTTCTGGGTTATTTTCTAAGGGCTAAGACATCGAACCTTCCAAAGACTGTCACAGGTAATATTTCCTACTTCATTCTCCTCATCTATGGTGCCAGTTTTTAGACTTATACCATTTTGATGCCCCATTCTGCCCCAACCCCATGTATGACCCTGTGTGTCCTACTCAGGACATGACAATCAGTTCTGACTTTTCTTTGACCCTGAGAGTGAATGAGGTCTCCTTCAAAAGACTTCACTATAGTGACAAGGCAGGGAAGCCAGTCCATCATTGCTTGGGGCATCAAAGGGAGTTACCGACATAATGTTTTACTTATTTGAGAGATAGCAAGACCAATGGGCTTTGTGACAAGTGACTTCTCCTCATACTTCATGGATGAATTCTTCTTCTTTGGGATTCCCATCTTACACTGACTCACAACCTGTCTCATGGTTCTCCCTAAGGAACCCCCAAACACATAACTGTTTACTTCTCTGATAGTGACTGGCAGTCAGTTCACCACAGACTGGAACTTGGAAAAGTCCCACAGCTCAGACTCAAACTTCCATTCTGACTTGGAAATCAGACAACATCCCAGGGACCACAGAGACTGTGAAGCTATAACTGGAAGGTAAGACCACAAGTGCCTGGAAACAGGCCCATGCTTTTTTTTAATGTTCCCCACGATTACATGCTTTCTCTGTTAGGAAATCTCTCATGTTTATTCTTCAATCATATTGAAGAAACTTCCCTTCTATTAAATGCTCAGACTTTGACCAGCAACTCTCTCTTCCCAGTCATTGATTCTAACCTATCAGCTTGGCAAACTGTGGCTGCCTAAGAGGAGCAGATGTGTCTAAGAATCAAAGCAGCCACAGTGGTTCAGAGTCCCAAGGCTAGGCAACTCACAGGTCAAGTTAGTGCCCAAAGTCAAGGATCTGACCTGCCAGAGTCAGGTTCCTGGAATTAGAGAATGGCTAGTCATGACTAATTGTGCCCCTAAGGTGTATAGACCTCTGCCTCCTGAGGAAGGAGAAGAGTGAGGCTCTGGCAAAAGTGGCCAAGACTTAAACGTCCCTTCCCCAGGGGAGTTATGTAGGGCAGAACAGAGAGGTCTGACATATTCAGTGCAGAACACTGGCGTGGAGATGGCAAGAAGAAAGGACAAGGATTGTATAGAATTTGTTTCCAAAAAAATGGGCAGTTTTCTTATGGAAAGTTCCATCTCTCTGGAGGTCTTCAAGCACAGTCTGGATGACCACTTGTCAAGTATGCAGTAGAGGAAGCGTCAGTTGGACTGGACAGTGGATGAGAACCTTTCTAGCTCTGAACCTCTGTCATTCCATCGCTGCAAGAATGCTTCTGTGAATGGATGTCAAGCTCAGGCAACAATTTTTCTTTAGACAAGGGGCAATGCTCAGGGAGAAGGTACAGCTCAAATTATGATTAGCTATTCCCCATCCTTCATACTGGGCAGGTAGGCAGCACAGCGAAGAGAGTGCCAGGCCTGAAGTCAGGAAGATTTATCGTTACGAGTCTGAATCTGGTTTCAGACATTACTAGCTTTGTGGCCCTGGGCAAGTCACTTCACCCTATTTGCCCCAGTTTCTTCATCTATAAAACAAGCTGGAGAAGCAAATGGAAAACTCCTTCAGTATCTTTGCCAAGAAAATCTCAGATGAGGTCCCAAAGCGTCAGACATGGCTAAACAGCATCCTCAGTACTATGTCCTGGTGCCTCTGGGCTGCATGATAATTTCTGCCCTCACTCCAAAATGCCTCCTCCTAGGGGATCTGGTGAGTTTCCCTTATCTCCTTTATCTCTGTCCCCAATCGGAAGATATCTGTAGGAACATATCCCTGAAGCAACAATCTTCTGTTGGCAATAGTAGGAAGACAGTGGTTAAGGATCAAGTTTTCTCAGGGTAAACAGATGTTTCACCACCTTAGCCACAGATATCTCTAGGAAGACCCCCTCCTCCTACCCTATCTGCTCTGAGTCCAGATCTTTCCCTGCCAAGGTTCAGGTCTTTCTCGGTTCCTGAGAAGTTTCCTTTATTTCAGGGTCACCTTGAAATTTGGTGTAGCATATGAAGAGACGGTCTCAGAATCAGAAAGACAGGGGGATGAGGAATGACCTGAATTCAAATGTTGTCTCTGACATTAAAGTTGTGACCATAAATGAGTCGCTTCTCTTCTTTGCGTGTTAGCTTCTTCATCTGGAAAAAGGGAATAATAATAGTGCCTCCCACAAAGGGTTGTTTGTAAAGATCAAACAAGATAGCCATGCAAAGTGCTTTGCAAACCTTACGGTATAGTGCAGTACTAAGCAATTGGGAATTTTTACTATAAACACAGAGAAGGGGAAAAAAAACAGGACCAGCTGCCTTGTAAGGTAGTGAATTTCCTTTCGTGAAGAAGTCATGTGGAGTATAGCTGGGTGCCAATTAGTGCAAATAATGAATCACCTGACATGATCACATTATTGAAACTCACCAGGGCTGGAACTATTTACCATATTTTAAATAATTATAATTACATGCCATCGTACAATTAGCATATAATATTGTGATTACTATATAATTATGATTTCAAAATTTTAATTTCAAATACCTTTGTGCACTCCAGGGGATTCATTAACTAACTATACTAGCTAGAATTGGAGTCAAGAAGACATGTGTTCAAATCTTGCCTAAAATTATACTAGCCGTGTAGCCCTGAGTAAATCACCTAATGTTGTTCTTTGGTTTGCTCATTTGTAAAAAGAGGTGTTTGGATGGAATGGCCTCCAAGGTGCCTTTTTGCTCTCCTTCTATAAGCTGATGAGCACAAACAGAGCTTGTATGACCATCTCGCTGAAATGTTGTGGGAATTCTCATTTGGTTAAGGGTTCAACTAGATGGCCTATGAAGTCCCTTCCAGCTCTGAGACTGTATGAGAGTATGAAAAATATCCTGTCTTAGAAAAACATGCAGAAATTTGCATGAAATAATGAAGAGCAAAATGAGCAGAACCAAAAGAACATTGTATACAGGAATAGCAATATTGTTTTAAGAACAATTTTGAGTGAATAAGTCATCTTGACTCTCATAAATACCCAAATTAACTCTGAATGACAGTTGAAGAAAGTCACTATCTGAATCCAGAGAACTGATATGTAGGAGATAAAGAGAATAGTTTTACATATACATCTATTTGTCTTTAATGGTAGCCATCTCTAGGGTAGGCATGGGTGAGGGGGGAGAGAAGAAAAAAGAAATTTACATGAGGATTTTGTTGTATATTTGAAAGAAATAGCAAGTCGTGCATAGTAGATTTGAATTTCTATGTGCAATCATCTTTTGTACCATGTTATGGGGGAAAGAACTATAAAGGACATATCTATACTAAGGGAAAGAACTGAGAAGAGTATTATTGAATAATTTTACATACATATACCATATAAGTATATACATATATTTACTTACATATACCAATCATCTTTTTATTATACAATGTTATGAAAATGTTTATTTTATTTCATAAACAAAAAATGATTTTTAAAAAAATACATCCTCTGTTCTGCGTAACTACACATGTACAGCCTGTATTGAATTGCTTGTCTTTCCAGTGGAGGTGGGTGACGAGGGAGGAAGGGAAAGAATCTAGAATTTAAAGTTTTATAATCAAATGTTAAA
>CM053585.1:19976100-20010279 GCA_028646515.1 Pseudochirops corinnae
GGGGGTATACAGTGGGATCACTGTTTTGGGGGGGTGGGTAGGGGAAAGATGGGGAGAAAATTTGTAACTCAAAATCTTGTGGAAATGATGTAAACTAAAAATAAACAGAAGTTAATTTAAAGAAAAAAGAAATACATCCTCTCCTAGATATTGCTCATGCCTCAGGCCTGCAGATACAGCTCGGATAATAATATTTTACTGTACTATAAACCTTTAATGATTAGGGATTTAACCTGTGAGGGAACCTTCCTCCTTCAACTCAGATTGCAACTCCTCTATAACATACTCAATGGACTCTGAAAGCTGTTCTGGTTGTAAAATTCATCTCCAGGCTACGAAGCTAGTGAAGAGCTTCTCTGGTGTTAGCTAGCCTGGTCCTTGGACAATGAGCCATCTTTGAAGATTTTCCAGTTTATTAAGATCTGCTAGAGTTAATACTCAGCAAAAGGTAGAACTCTGTTGACCTCATTATGTCTCAGCATCCTCAGTTATAAAGTGGTCATGAGTACTATGAGACAATGAGTGAAAGGCAAACTGTTTCTCTTTTATATGGGTTGGGTTTGGATAGTTATTCCTGCTCATGTCTCTCTCATTAGAAGGTAAGCTGCTTGAGGGCAGGGATTATTCTGCTTTTTTTCTTTGTATTTCCGGTACCTAGTAGAGTACCTTGCCTTATAATGAGTGCCTGTTTGATTAAGATGATTGTTTGATAAGTCTCTACAGAGCACTTGCATAAAATGGGACAAGACCAGAATTACATAGGATGAGAGGGCTTGGGTGGTTTGCAATCTGCCCCTGTGAAAATAGCACCAACTGAGTTGAGAGATTGCTGTTGTTCAGTCACATCTGACTCTTTGTGGCCTCATCTGAGGTTTTCTTGTCAAAGATACTGGACTGTTTTGCTATCTTATACTTTGATTCATTTTACAGATTGGGAAACTGAGGCAAACAGGGTTAAGTGACTTATCCAGGGTCCCACAGATGGGAAGTATCTGAGGTCACATTTGAACTCATGAAAATGAGTTCTGATTCCAAGTCCACTGCACCACCTAGCTGCTCACTAAACTGTGACGCTCACATATCACATAACAAAGCTCTGTGAATCTATTGGTGGGGGAAGACTTGGAGCATCCCTCCACAGAGGTATATCACAACCTCATCCAAAGCTTGCCTTAGAGAGCTGCCTAGGACTCAGACAGTTGTGACTTGTCCGTGATCACACAACTATTGTCAGAAGCCCAGTTAAACCATAGCCCCCTGACTCCAAAGCCAGGGCCTTCTACTACTGGCTTATGCCTCTAAGCAGGAAGAATGCAGGCACTGAGAAAACAGGAGCCACACCTCCAAGTTGGAAGAGAAGAGGAAAGCCATTGAGGACAGGAAGGAGAAGAGGCTGGCTGGCACCAAGCGGGGTTTTCATTCCAATCAGACTTCTCTTCCTCATATTCAGCAAGGGCAGGCACATAATAGCAGTGCTCAGTCTTCTGTGTTTCCAGGGCCAGCACCGCAGAATGTTCTAGTGTTCTTGAATATCCGTCTGAATATCTGGTGAGGAAATGTGGGGTTCCCCCACTTTTATATGCAGACAATCTACCTCAAAGCCTGACCCTGAGAAAACAGCTAACAGGGGAGGAGCCCTCTGTGCCCATGCCTCCCTTCCATTCTGAAGGCCCATCATAGGTGGGTAAAGGGAGAGGGATGAGGAATCTGGCATTACACACACGCACACACGCACACATGCTCACAGCCAGACCCAGTTCCCTTCCCAGCTGCTGTTCCCCATTAGATGGAATCCCTCTCTGCCCTGCCCCAGGAGTCATAAGTTCTTGGAGGACAGGGATATCTTGTATTTCCCAACTACTCCCCTGTGCTCCCTCACCCATTCCACTCCCTGCCAGTGTCTCACCTTCCATTGTGGCATACTCATGGATGCTGTAGCCTGCAATATAATTAGAGTCACAAAAAAGGTTACGGCTATAGGGGATCTGGAAATGTGGCTCTTATAAGGCCCTGCCTCTAGGCAGGACCACATCTGATCCCAAATTGTCTCTTCCCTAGAGACAGGGACTGTGCATTTTGAAAATCAGGGTGGGAGCTGCCTGTGCATGAGGACTATGTCTCCGTAATCAGATCTATGGGTCCCTAAGGATAGGGCCAAGTTCTCCCCTCCCAACTGGATCAAGCCCCAAGCATCTATCTTTGGACCTATGACCTTCAGCATTGTTTAACCAATGAAATGAACAAAGTCATAGCTAGCATCCTATCAAATGGTAGGCACCAGAAAGCTGAAAGGGAGAGCTCCCATGCTGGATGACAGTCAGGATCTGAAAAGATCAAAACAGGATAGAAATATGAGCCAAAGCTAATAAGATGAAATATAATAGGACTAAATGTAAAGTCCAATATTTGGATTTTAAAAATCAATTGTACAGTAGGTTAGGGGAGGCACGACTGTACAATAGTATGTGTGTAAAAAAAATCCAAGTGTGGAACTGAATTGCAAGTTCAATTAGAGTCATAACAGCTGAAAAGGTGAATATCGTGTTAAGTTAAAGTAAGAGAAGGGTGTAGTGTGCAGAATGAGGGAGGTCCTGTGCACAGTCTTCCAGCTGGTCAGACCCCACCTGGAGTATTGTGTCCAGTACCACATTTTAGGAATGATGTCAGCAACCTGTGGGATACCCAGAAGTCTACCCTGATAGAGAGAGTGTTAGATACCGTTCCCTATGAGGAGGCTTTGAATGATGCTTTTTGTATCCAGACGAGATCAGATTGACAATGAAGCATCTTATAGCTTTTGAATTCTGTGATTTGGGGAGAGAATGTTTAGCCTGCAGAAGAGAAGATTTAGGAAAGGTCTGATAGCTGACTTTAAGTATTTGCAAGGCTGCCACATGGAAGAGGGATTAGATGTGGTATCAGAGGACAGCACTCAGAGTCATGGGTGGAAATCACCAGGGATCAAGAGAGGAAGGAGAAATTTTGGTTCGATGTAAGGAAAAATATATAATAATTAGAGTAGTTCAAAAGGGGAGGGTATTGTCATAGGAGGTAGTGAGTCCTCCATTCCTGCTGGGATTCATTCAAGGCAGGTTGCCTACTTGTCCGAGTTGGTGCAGAGATGCTGCTCAGTCAGGTGCAGTTTGGACAAGTTGACCTTGGTAGGATCCCTGAACTCTGAGATTATGGAATGCTATTCACAAAGCTCTTTTTTAGTTCCTACAACCTCAAGACATTGATAGAACATTGCTGTCTTCCATTCCCTTGGGACCTACTGTTCTTGTCCTATTTCCTGTCTCCTCAGACACACACACCTGTGTTTATCTTCTTCCACTGGATAAAAGCCACAACACAGCTCAGCACCAGGATAACAACTCCAAGAATGCTAAGTGTCACAGTCCAGGTCCTCTTCTTAAGGGGTTTTTCAGGCACTATGGGATATAGTAGTAAAGAGCGGACAATTAATATAGGTGAGAATCTTACCAGGTAATAATAGAGAGTACACCAAAGGGAACCCACCCCTATGGGTCCATTCTGGACAAGCTAGGGGAAAGGCAGGGGTCAGCAATATATCACTGCCTAACTTCCTGGGGCTCAGACCAACAAGGGGAAGGCAGGCACTCACCAGTAAATACTTTTGGTGTTCCAAGCTCAATATGTTCTACCACACACTCATAATTGGTCCCTGTATCCCCTGGTGGGAGCTTGATGACGGTTCTTTGGTAGAAGGTACCATCAGCATTGGGCAGGGTGCTGCTGGAACTCTCCTTCCCTACCACAGTTATGTCACTACCCTTCTGCCAGTACAACAGAATGAAGCTGGGGTAGAAGCCTGTGGCAGAGCAGGAGAGGCTGATAATGCCATCCACATCTTCATGGTAGAACACGGTCACTTCAGGAGGCACTGAAGACAAAGGTTGGAGAAGATGGCATGTGCAAATCTCCATGTTTATTTTCCATTACTCTGTCTCTCCTTTCCTTCACTTCCCTTATTGTTAAAGCTCCTACAACTCAGCAAATTATAAGATATTTGAAGGAAGGATAATACATTATTCATTCCATGCCCTCTCTGGACCTACTTTCTACTGCTCTATTCTCCCCTGCACATACTAGGTCCTCAATAAATGTTTGTTAATATTCATGACAATGTCACCAAATTTTTAACCTAACCAAAAAAAGTCAATGGATCTTTGTTAACAATGAGTTAAAAGCCAGAATCATCTTCAATATTTCAATATTTTCCAGTCATCAGATCCATGATTTCATACATGGGCTTCTTCCCTTCAGTGAGTATCATAGACCCTCAGGATCACAAACTCACCCATCCACACAAAACCTGTAAAAGAGGCATGCTATAGAAATAACATGTGACTTTAATTATCCATACATCCACTGAAGTTCTCTCCACCAAGAGCACAGCAGCTAATAACACGGTGACTTGGCTTAATAATAACTTTATCCTTTAAAGTGCAAAGAAACCAATTAAAGAAAGTCTTTCCTGGATCATTTTCTCACTAACAAAGAGGGACTGGTTCCTGTGGGCAGAAACAGAGGGGTGCAAGAGCCAACTCAAACCCACAGGTTTCAATTTAAACCTACAGATTTAAAATACATAGGTTTACATTTTAAACATGAGCAATCACACCTCAAAAATCAACAAATGCTACAAATTGTCTTGAATTATTGTTTTGTTGATTTCCTAGACTTAAAACTGATGGAGAAAATGTATATAATGTAAATTAAACCTAAAATTATATTCTGCATATTTTCCACCCCAGCCAGTTACTAAGAACTTACTAGCACACAATTGGGTGGAAATGACAGGAACCCTGAGTGGAAGTGAATGTTATCTTTTAGACTTTGCGATGGAAATTCCAGATCTGGTCTGACATGTACCCTATTTTTAGGAGAGGAGATTTCCAAGATTTCAGAGAATAAGGAGGACCCTCATAGACCAAAATTCTGCAGAGGAAGTCCACCCAGGAGGCATGGAAGATGGTCTAAAAATCAAGCTCTGAAGAAGCAAAGGGAAATAATTCTGATGAAGAGAGAAAAGGAGAGTTACCTAAAGAGATTGATGCAGATACACAGGGAAGTGCAGACTATATGAGCAAGGGGAGGTAACAGATGACAATGCTATTGTCTTGTAAAGGTAGATGAGTAGTACGAAGGCTCAGAAGGAGCTTTACCTGGTGAGGAAAACCAAGGACAACAATAAAAGGGGTGTTTTATGTGATGGCACTCCATCAGTAGCTGTTGCCAAAACACCCCCATGGTTTCATCATATGGTACTTTCCCTTTTGGTCATAAGCATTACCACCTTTATCTAAGATGGAGACCCAGTCTGCCTTTGTGCCTGGTGGGACCAAGTAGAGCTTGTACTCAAGCAAGTGTAGCTCTAAACACCGCAGGGTTACCTCCATATGATAATGATCCATTAGAGAACGACTTTCCTCCCTTGAGCAAAAGCACACAGAACAGCAGTTCTTTAGCTTTCTTAGAATAATTAGAATTATAGCAAGGATCAAGACAATTCTTTGATTTCCCACATGAGGGCATCGGCTACTACCTAGAAAATGCAGAGATGTAGTGGACCAACTCACCATTCTTTCTGCCTGAGTGCTGCAGGATTTTTTTCATAATGCCATCACAATATTCCTGCATGTAGGATGCTTTCTGATTGGCCCAGAAGGTACTCATCAGAGTAGGTTTGAAGGACTCGGCCTCAGGCATCAGGAAAAGCCATTGTCCAATCTCATCCAACCAGCAGAAATCCTCCCCATCCACAGCAATCTTGATTTGGTTGCCTATGTCATTGTCCCTTTGAGGTTCACAAACTACGAAGAACTGCAGTGTGATGTTCTCTGTAAGGGGAGATTTGGAGGCACATGTTCCACGAGAGTGGAATGAGCATTGGGCTGAGATCCAGTAGGAAAAGGGTTGAAATCACAGAATGACAGAGTAAAATTGTGGAGAATCAGGGTTCAAATTGGAGTCCAGTGATTGAGAAAATGTAGAAGATAGAGGAAAGGGCAATTCTAAGGATGAAGGCAAAGACCCTTGGGACCATTTCCAAGAGGAAGAGCCAGTACCCCAGGAAACAGATGCAGTTCAGTGAGGCCTAAGTCTTGGTCTTCTCCCTAGAGTGCTCTTTGATCTCGAATCTCAGCTCAATATCATGCTTTCCTATGAAGGCAAACCATGGGGCTCAATGAAGAGAAAAGCAGAAGAAAGTAGGGGAGAGGGAAGGATTAGTGGAAAGAAGAAAGAAGCTGACTCACTGTCACTCTTGGTGTCATTCTGTCGCAATTTCTTCAGGAACCAGAGGAAGCTCTTCTCATGGTCTAGTAACTTCTGCTGAGTCTTCTCTATGAACTTGGCCCCCAGGACCTGGGAGATCCAGGCTTCTTTGGCCATGAGCTGGCTGTGCTGTTTGTCATAGAAGAACACCTGGATGTCATCCACAAAGTCCACCATGGTGAGGTCCAAGAGGGAGTTTCCTGTGCCCACTACTGTGAACTGTATCTCATGCTTGTGATGACCTACAGGATAGGAAGGGAGGGGAAGAGAAAAGGACATCAGGTGTGTGGGGGCCCAGAACCCTCATGCCTTCTCCCATTCATCCCTTTGTCCTGCTACTTGGGAGGCAGCTAGGTGTCACCATGGCTAGGGCATTTGACTAGGAGTCAGAAAAACCCCAGTTCACATCCTGCATCAGACCCCTGTGACCCTAAGCAAATCACTTAACCTCTCTGTGCCTCAGTGTCCTTATCTATAAAATGAGGGAAGCTCAAAGGTTCACTTCTATCTCTAAATGTCTGATCTTAAGATCCTATTGGCTCCCACTACAAGAAATGAAATTAAAACTAAGGGAGCAGGACAATTCAGAGGACAAGACATCCAATATTCTTTCCATTCCATGCCTAGACTAGGATGAGGCTCAACAAGTTTGTTCAGAAGATGGTAATTGATCATGTAAGCATTGTACCAGCCTTGACCCTCTCCTCAGTATTGAGATGCATTTAGGGAAGAGCAGAGAGGGTCGTGTAAACGTTAGTATAAGTACAAAGTGAGGCTCTAATGCAGCTGGGTGGTACAGTGGACAGAGCACTGCACCTGAAGTCAGGAAGACTCATCATCCTCAGTTCAAATCTGCCTTCAGATATTGGCTGTGTGACCCTGAACAAATCACTGAGCCCTGTTCGCCTCAGTTTCCTCATCTGCAAAATAAGTTGGAGAAAAATATGGCAAGCCACTCCAGTATCTACACCAAGGAAACCCCAAATGGGGTCATGAGTGAACAACAGCAACACAGATCAGGGAGGAGCTGCCACTAAACTAAGAAAGTGGGAACACAACAAAGATGCTGATGTAGGAGAGACTCGTCTATCACACTCCTTTAGACATAGAGCAATACAGCATAAGGAGACAGGGAAGGGGTTCATCAAATACGGGCAGGAATACTGGTTGCATTTATGTTAGGATCCCAGGGACTTTTGCCCTGTGTGGATTCTTGTGTTGAACTTCCCTCTGCTAAGGAAAACCTACAGGGAAAGTCCCACCTTTGTTCCCTCAGTACACCAAATGTAGCTGCCACTGTTTTGTCTAGAGTTACACACATAGATAGCTCCCTAAGACTCCTCCTATGCAGAGTCAGGAGAAGTTTTCTGACCTGATTGAGAGAATTTGAAACTAAAATGGATTTGGAGTCAAAGAACCTGGATGTGAAGTCTGGCTCAGTTACTGCCTGAGAAAAATCACTTTCTTTCCCTGAGACTCAGTTTCCCTTTCTGCAAAATGAGAGCTTAGAAGAGATCACCTCTAAGGTATCTTGCAGCTACAGATCCTATGATCTGATATGGCAACATCGCAACCAGTGGTAGCAAGTATATCATTCAAGAGGATTAGAAGAAGCTCAAATATAGTTTGGAATCGCACCCAAAGGACTATAAAGCTGTGCATACCCTTTGACACAGCAATGCCCCTTCTAGGACTGTATCCCAAAGAGATCATAGAAATGGGGAAAGGACCCAGATGAACAAAAATATTTATAGCAGCTTTTTTATATGGCAACTGAGAGCTGGAAATTGAGAGAATTCCCATCAATTGGGGAATGGCTGAACAAGCTGTGGTATGTGAATGTAATGAAATATTATTATTCTATAAGAAATGATGAGCAGGCAGACTTCAGAAAAACATGGAAAGACCTATATGAACTGATGCTGAGTGAAGTGAGCAGAACCAGGAGAACATTGTACACAGTAACAGCCATAATGTTTGAGGACTGATTTTGATAGACTTAGCCCTTCTCAGCAATGCAAAAGATTCATGATGGAAAATCCTGTCCACATCCAGAGAAAGGACTATGGAGTCTGAATGCAGAGTAAAGTAGACTGTTTTCTTTTTTGTTTTTTTTGTTCTGGTGTTTTTTTTCTTTCTTGTGGTTCCTCCCATTAGTTCTAATTCCTCTATACAACATGATTAATGTAAAAATATGTTTAATAGAAAAATATATGTAGAGCCTATATCAGATTGCAGGCTGTCTTACAGAGGAGGGAAGGGAGGAAGGGGGAGAAAATTTAAAATTTACAGTAGTGAATGTTGAAAAATAAAAATTAATTAATTAACTTTGAAATAAAGAGGCTCAAACACCAAATAATTAATAGACTATTTTTTCCAAGCAGAATGTGATCATTCCTATGACCTTGATTTTTTTTTTCTACATCCAAGATTCCACAAGTATAAGGAACTATAGGGAATAACCTCCCTCTCCAGGTTCTCCTCTTGACTCTCTGGACTTCTCCACCATGTCCCAGAAACATTCTCATCCAGAAAGATCCCTATGCTCCTAAACTCCATCCTCTGCTTTGTGAATTTCTCCTAGACTCTCCATTCTGATGAAATGCGTAATTCAGTCATGCTCATTCCTCTCTTCATCCAGTTCCAATCTTGACTCTGCAGACTTCTCCACCATGACTCTATGGGGAAACCTTCTCCTTCCTCCCAAATACACCTTTCTCAGTTCCATTTTATCCATTGTTTCCCCATTGGATTGTACGCTCTTCGAGGGCAGGGGCTATCTTTCTAGCTCAGTGCCTGGCACATGGTTAAATGCTTAATAAGTATTTGCTATTAACTATTAATTCCAGTGAACACCTTCTTTGAAATGCAACATCTTTAGGAGTTCTTTGTGTACCAGGATGTGGCAGAGGAAGAACTTGAATCCACGTTTCCCTGACTCTGAGGCCAGCTCTCTATTCACTATGTCATAATGCCTGTTGTCTTAAATAACTATACATTCTATGTATATAATTCTACACATTCAATAGAACATTAATAATAAAATTAACTAGATATTTTAACACTGAGACAACTGCTTTATCCCTTTATTTCTGCTGCCCTGTATTCTTTCATGGGGATTTTCTGTTTATAGAGGAAATCTGGAGAACCTGGAAATTTCTGACCTATTCTGCCACCTTCCTCATATGAATCATATGGTTTTTTTTTTCTTTAACATTAAGCCTAAAGATGCCTCTTTCAAACTTCCTCCTTAATACTACTGGTTCTGCCTTCTAGTTGCCAAAGAGAAAGAGTCTAATCTCTCTTTCACTTGATACTCATTTAAATAATAGAATATAGCTGTCTATATACTGTCTATAAAACAATAACCATCTTTGATCGAATTTTCTCTTCCACAGGCTAAATATTCCCTGTTCTTTTACAAATGAAGTGAGATCCCTACCACCAGAGGTCTTCAGAGATTGAAAAACCACCCTCTGGAAGATGTTATAAGAATGGGAGTTCTCAGTCTTGCACGGGTTGGACTAGAAGGCTTCTGAAATCCTTTCAAACTCTGTCCCTAAAGCCGTCCCCATCCTCTGAAAGATGTCAGTAAGAGCTGACAATATAGCAGATGATGGCCATGGAGTTGGAGAAATGTGCCTTTTACCTTTCACCAGGATGAGATGGAGCATCTTGGCTGGGGAGAAAAATCAGGAGCTTCAGTTCCTAGTTTAAATTGATGAAAAGTCCTAACGGATACTAAGCCAAGAAATAGTCAGTGGACATACAGCTGGAGGCAAGAGTTTTCCTTCCATATCCTCCTTAAAGAAATAGAGGTAAAGGGGCGGCTAGCTGGCACAGTGGGTGGAGCACCAACCCTGGAGTCAGGAGGACCTGAGTTCAAATCCGGCCTCAGACGCTTAACACAGAACTAGCTGTGTGATCTTGGGCAAGTCACTTAACACCAACTGCCCTGTCTTTCCCCTCCCAAAAAAAAAAAATGGAGATAAAAGAAAGTAATAATAAGGAGAAATTCCAGAGAATTGAAAGAGATTTTGTAGTTCACTGTACAGTCAAGGTGGTCAGATGGAAAAGAATCCCATATGAGATCCCATAAATTGAACCAATCAACCCATTCTATAGCCAGATCCCATAAATTGAACCAATCAACCCATTCTATAGCCAGGCATTAATGAAGTTGGGAAAATAAGCTTGTATTCTGTCAGTTTCTTTGCTACTATGCTAATTTTTTTCAATTATCCAAAATAAAGTGTCTTGAAAAAATCAAAACTTGTCTTCATTGAACTAAGAGAAAAAGGTGAAGACTGCCTAAAATGGGTCAGAATACATGAAATCCATCACGCCCCCTGGTGGCTAAACATGATAATGAGAACAGAAAGCATCCCAGTCGTCCTTGTGTGAGTTGGTGGTTCTAGTGGTTGAATTTTTTTTTTTGCAGGGGGGAGGGAGGTTGGAGGGGGGGGGGTGCCCTGTGATTTCATCAGTGTGGGGAGTCTCCTATATGGAAATTTCTTCCATTGATGTTTATCAAAAACTAAGCCAGAACTTTTAGCTCTGGGTACTTTCTTGGAAAACTAAGGCATTACTTGGCTTCCCCATGATTACATAGCTAGTATGCAGAGACAGGAATTAAACTCAGAGCAACCTGACTCCAAGCTTGATCAATTTTCCACTAATCCACAATGACATAGTTAATAGAGAAATGAAAATAAAGAAGAGTCCAGAACTGATGTGGACAATGATCGCTTTTTTTTCAAGAATCTATGGATGCTCCCATAGTAGCATCCATAGATCTAATCATCAGGTATAGTCTCTGGCTACCATTTTCCCAAAGCCCCTTATTTTCCTCTGTGTACTTGATGCTGGGCTGGGCTCTGTCCTCAGCAAGGAGCACAGATGTTCACTACATGTGTAATCAGAGGCAAGTCACTTCATCTCTCAGGGTCTGTAAAATGAGAGGACTGAATTAGATAAACTTGAAGTTTCCTATAGCTCTAAGTCTATCTACATTGAGGATTCTAAGATGCTGGTTCACTTGAAGCAAATATGAAAACCCCAGAGCTGCTGCTTTCTCTTGAAAAACCCATCAATTTCCCTCATTGGTGGAGGCTGCCCCTTCCAGCTGCCTCCATACTCCAGAGATCAGTGGCAACATCTTAAATCCTCATTGCTTGTAAAGAAGACCCTCTATATTTTGATTAATGGGACCACCCCCTGACAGCTAGGACTCAAATCTGCCAGTTTCCTAGTAAATTATTGGTCTCCCTAACAATAATGCTAATAATGATGATGCAAATGTTTCTATAGCTCTTACCACATGCCAAGTACTAGAGTAAGTGATTTACAATTATCGCATTTGTTCCTCATAACAATTCTGCAAGGTAAGTGCTATTAATATCCCCATTTTACAGATAAAGAAACTGAAGGAAATAGAGGTCAAGTGACTTGCCCAGGGTCATATAGCTAGTAAGTGTCTGGGGCCAGATTCAAACTCAGAACTTTAGAAACTTGGCATTATCCCCTGTACTGCCTCAGGGCTAAGATAACTCCTTCTATCCAGAATCCAAGGATATCCAAAAACAAATGTAGATGTCAACCTTCTCTTGGTTTACCCAAGGTCCAGGGTAAGCATTGCCTTCATACCTATTTAGATTATTATCATCTCATTCTCTTTGATGTTGTCAATGGAGTTCAGAAAGAAATGGTCCTAGGACAAGTCACTGTCCTATTTTCATTTGTGTGTGTGTGTATACATATATATATACATATACATATATATGTACAGACTATTGTACAGATGGGCAAAATTACTGCATTTTGTACATAAATAAAAATACAATAATGCAAATTCATCCAAAGCAGGATCTCTGAAAGCTGCATCAGTAAAACTCTTGAAGCAAATGGACAAGAGGGATGATGTGCTTTTCATCCTGATAATAGTAGAAGCAATCATTGTAATAGCAATAGAGGTGTTAAAGAGGGCTACACAGTATAGTGATGGAGAGTCCACTTTCAAATTAAGTAAGCCTGAGTGCCAGCCCTGCTTCTGACGTATAGTACTTGAGTCCTTTTGCCTCTCAGTGGCCCCTGCAACAATTCCCTGAGATTCTAAGTTCCAGAACAGGTGCTGATCTGCATAGATAGAGAGAGGCTCCTCCTTATGAGTCTCCTAAAGTGATGAAATCACAGATCTAAAACAATAATAATCACAATTGTCACTGATGTTTCTATGGCACTTTAAAATTATAAAGTGTTTACCTGCAGGGTCTCCTTTTAGAATACCCACAACCCTGTGGAGTGCATGCTGATTGAACCCTGCAGATGCCTTTGGTTCAAAAAGAAATGATCAACTCAATACGAGGTGAATCAAACGAAAAATCAAATCAAAGTTATTTTTCATGTGGGCACTAAGTCATGTGTGGTTCCTGCCTGTGAGACACTGCACCTGAGTCTCCCCTTTTTTTCTCCTGCACTTTCTTTTCAAATGCTTCCCCAGTTGACCTCTCCATTTTTTGTCTAGCCCTTCTTTCTTTGATAACCTAGCAGTTCCTGTCCTCCCCTCTTCTCCAAATGACACACAGGTCTGTTTCTGTAGATCCTTGACATGACAGCACCTTAACCAAAGACTGTTAGCTCTCATCCCTCTCTTCCTTTTGCTGTCCTAGTGACCTCAGTCCCAAACCAGCCCTAAACACTTTAAATTCTTACTGGGGAATGGTTACTTGCAGAAGACACCATAAAATCATTGTATACATAAAACTATGATTTGTTCTAATTGATTAGGGGAAGGGTTATCCCATCAAAATCACTTCCTGCCCTGATGTCATATTGTCCTTGTTAGTTTGACTCCCTGGATGTCTTTCATATTGTACCTTCCCCATAAGAGCAGGGTCTGTGTCTCCACTATCAAATCCAGACCCCAATATCCTCCACCCTCCTACCCACCTGCTCCCTAGACTCACCTGCCTGGATCCCCATGAAAGCAAATGCCCCCAGGATAAGCAGCAAGGGTGAGAAAGGTCCCTTCCTCCTTTGACTCTCCATCCCACTCCACTTGTCTGTCATCCTCAACCACACCCTAATTGGAGCAGGCTCTGCTCTCCAAACTCTGCACCCTGGCAGTGATCAAAAGTGAAATAAGGTCCATATATAGATGTACTGGATCCACCCCTTGTTTCCATTCTGCTTAGGATTGGCCCTGTGGGGACTAGCCTCGTTATCATTGCTCACTGAGATGTTTTTTGCTAGACAACTTGAGTGTGCTTGGCAATCTTGAGAGTGGAAGTGAGATGGAGTTTATGGTTAGGGCAGGAAACACTAGAACAGAGTCACTGTCAGGTGCTGTTGAGGAGTACTGGAGGATGAGGGTTGGCTCAGTTCCATGGACACAGATGGAACTTGTAAATGTTTCTTGAATTTAGAAAGTGCTAGGTCTCTTATAGACCCAAAGATCTAACCTAGAGGATGCCCACTATAAAAGCATGGACACCATTAGATGCATGTACTTTTCTTACCTCATGACCAACAAGGTTTAGTTGTTCAAACTTCTCCCACAGAGAGCCTTGGTCCCTGTCTTATTCATCCTGGGCATGATCAAGAATCTCCTGTACATGATCCTCAACAATGGCTTATCCATCTCTGCTTGAGGACGTCTAGTGATGTGGAAGTCACTACCCCCTGAGGCAGCCCATTTCACTTCAGGATAGTTTGAGTAATTAAGAATCCTCTTTACATTGATCAGAAATCTACTTCTGTAATTTTCTCCCACAGACCCCAGAGCTCTTCTTTCCTCTAGGTATTCTCTTGACATCACATGGTTACCAATGGAATTCACAGATTGTCCATCCATTATCCTTCATTCTCAACACATGACTAACCAAACTTTTTTCTAGTTATACTACCTCATTGTTGTTTGAATTGCTTTGTTGGAGATACGCTGCAAACTACTTAAACCTCATATATATCTTCTTTGGATGAGCTTCATTTTAGTTCTTTAGAAATTATTATTTTTTCATGATCCATGAACATCTAACACCCCCAGCAGAATACTGGTGTTAAAAGGATGGTTTTGCTTTAGGAAGGAGTCTGAGGATCATGAAAAACATTGAACAAGTTCACAAACGCAGTCCTACAGTGCAGGTCTGATCCTGTCACTCCGTCTCTGCACCACACGCTGTAAATTCTGGTGGCTTCCTGTTACCACCAGAATCAAATGTAAAATCGTCTGTTTGGCTTCTAAAGCCCTTCATAACCTGACTCTTTTCTATCTTTTCAGTCTTCTTATACCTTGCTTCCCTCTACGTATTCCATGATCCATTTGCAAGGAAGATGATCACCTTCATGCTATTCCTCTACCACGATAGTCCTTCCAACTTCAGACATTTTCTCTCATTGTCACCTTATGACTAGAGCTCTCTCCCTCCTCCTCCACCTTCTGCCTCCCTTGGCTTCCTTCAGGACCTTCAGGACCCAGAAAAAAAAAATCTCATCTTCTTCAAGAAGTCTTTCCTAAACTCCCTTAGTCCAAATACTTTCCCCCTGTGATTGTTCTATTTGCCCTATTTACATAGTTAATTACATGTTGTCTCCCCCATTTGGAGAATTAAAGGGACAACATCTTCCTGATGTCATGATCCTCTTCAGGAATGAAGGACAAACCACGATCACAACCCCCATTAGACTGTTGATGGCAGGGATTATTTTTGCCTTTATCTATATCCCTAGCACTTAACATAGTGCCTCTGGTGCTTAACAGATGCATGTTGACTTGATTTGACTGTCTTTATCCTATTCAATTTTAACCCCAACTGATTGCCATCTGCAAAAGCTATCTAAGGTACTTATTAATGTACTAAGGTATATACTTATGGAACAACTCTGTGGGCTGTCCATGCCACTCCATATCTTGTGAGCACAGGGTAAAGGCTCAGGAAAGTTTTCTTAAAGTGAATAGGACAGAAGTGGGCTGAAGACCCAGGTCTTCTGATTCCAGTAGATCTTTTACTGGAAGCTAGATGGTGTAGTGGATAGTGTTGGAGCTGGAGTGAGGAAGAACTCAGTTCAAAACTTGCCTCAGACACTGGTTGTGTGGCCCTAAGTAAGCCATATTTCTACTCTCAGTCTCATTTTTCTCCTCCATAAAAGGGATATAACAATAAAAACCTTCCTCTTATGATTTTTGTTAGAATCAAATGAGATAAGATATGTAAAGTGCTTTGCAATTCTTGAAACATGCACAAATTATATATATATGTATACATGTATGTATTATATATACATGTATGTGTACATTATATATGCATGTATATATATAATAGCTATTATTCATTTCTATGGTGCCATATGTTATTTCCTTCATTTTTCTCCCTAAAAATTCCTCTAAGTGAGGGGAGTCAAAGGTAACAGAGTTCATGATAGGGCACAATTTTAAAAAGTAATTATACAAATTGGACCACTTTGTATACTAAGTGAACCACGAGCCCAAAAATCCTGACAAAAAAGTTCATAAGGAAACCCTGGGGAGGAAGAATTGCTAGGACAGGGCTTGAGGAGAGGAAAGACCAGAGCTGGAAACACTGGGGTAACTGACAAGAGATTTAAAAAACCACTGGAGAAACTGACAAGAGTTGGAAACACTGAAGAAACTAACAAGGGATTAAAAAACCACTGGAGAAACTGACAAGAGTCAGAATCACTGGAAAAACTGACAAGAGCTAAAAACACCTGGGGAAAACCGACAAGAATTGAAAATAAGGAAGTGTCTAGGGTAGATGGAGCAGGGCTTTGGGAAGGGTTCACCACGTCAAAAAAGCATGAATCGTCCCTGCAACATTCTAGAGGCCTCTGTCCCTTTGCCTTGCAATTCACTGGCAGCCTGTACCTTTGAGGATGTTGAAAGAAAAAAAAAAAAGGAGGTCCCAGGAGAGGATAAGGAAGTATGATGATTCAGTGAGGCCAAAGTCCCAGGAGTCTTCCAGGAAGGAGAAGGGGGCATCAGTGATCTGAGATCCTAAACACTCAGACCTAGACCTAGCAAGGCTTCCTGAACCATCTGAAAGGACGACAGATCAGAGATTAGAGAGAGATGATGAATCTTAGATTTGGAAGGGATCTCAAAGACCATCTTGTCCAACCCATACCTGAAAAGAAATCCCTACAATAACAAGCCACAAAAATGATTATTCATTCTCTGCTTGAAGACCTCCAAAGAAAGGAACCTACCACCCTACTTCATTCTTTTCCACATACCATTCTTAACTCTCTAGAATTTCTTCACTGTACCACAGCAATCTCCTCACCAGGAAAGTTATTCTATCCCTGCAACATTTTCCTTTGATTGGTTAGCTCCTCCCAGAGCATTCTTTTTATGGAAAGTACCTACTCTGGCCATGTTTTCATTCCTTTCTGAGATTCCTCACTGTAAAGTCTTTCTCTCATCACCACCACCCCAACCCTCCCACGAAGATACCTTCTCTCCCCACCTCTTTTTAGCTTCCTTTTATATATTGCCTTTCCCCATGTAAGCTCTTGAGTGGAGGGAATATCTTCCTGCTTGCATTTGCATTCCCATCATTTACCATGGTGCTCAGCACAGAGAAGATACTTAATAATGCTTGTTGACTTGACTTGATTTTGCTAGGTGGTCCATTATACTTTAGGACAGCTCTAATTATTAAGAAGTTTGTCTCTGACATCAAACCTAAATCTAGCTCTCCACAACTTCCTCATGTTTATCCTGCTCTACCCAGGGCAGACCTCTGGGTCGGGATGTCCCCACTTTTGCAAGTGGTCCTTTTACCCCTCTAACTTTCACTTTGTGTTCCGTATTACTGGTTTCTCCCTCATACTCTCCTCAAATGCTCTCACCTTCCGCCTTGAAAAAAATCTCTAGTCTACTTTTGGTTGAGAGAGCCCCCAAGAAACTAAAAGAAATTAGAAACAGTAGCCTCAGTAGGGTCAGTGACCTGAGCCCTGGTCAGTAGCCTGATTCTTCTAGAAGCACATAGTAGGCACTTCCTTTTTTTATTCATTTATTACAGCCTGCCAGGAATGGAGTGTATGTGACCGGGGCTAGGTTTTTACTGGGAAGGTGGAGTTGGTGCTGCCCTATCCTCAAATGACTTTGCTCTTATTTTTTTTGCTGCCTTGAACAAATTACTTCCTCCCTCAGGCTCAGCCTCTCCTCCCATAAAACATGGTTATTGGACCTTAAGGCTATATTGCAGCTCTAGATCTGTGATTCTGTGATATTAAAATCTCTTATGTCAGAAGGAATCTGTATAACAATGGCTCTGCAAAAAGAATAAGACAGGAAACTAACCTGAGAAATTAGCTCATCCTTCTGTCTCAAGGTGAGAAGAGGGAAGGAAGAGAGGATATCATTTCAAGAGGAAATTTGGGGTCCTGAGATTCTGACCTGATACCCCCCTATCCTGTCCCTCCAAAATCTCATTCAGTTGAAAGGTAAGAGACACATTGGAGCTGACCTAGGGGTAAAAAAAAGAAAGAAATATCCACTATAACTACATTCATCTCTTCAGTGGCATCCCACCCAAAGGATGAGAAAAAATTATTTCAGAAAGAGCTTCCTGACAGATCATCCTCTGCCTCAAGGGAATTTGCCAGGCCACAAGGGCCCTGGGAACTAGAGCCCAGATGATCCAATCAAGCCTTACTAGGTGCTTGAAGGATTTTCCAGCTAAGATAATGGAAAAAAATAGGCTTTCCTTTGTATTAGAGGGGATCCAAATCAGAGACTCTGATCCATGTGGATGGAGATGGGGTCAGAGTCAGAGACTCTGCCCACTCAGGAATGCCAAAAACTAATGACGGTCAGGTTGTAATGTGACAGGATGTCTCAAGGAATTTCAAAGACTCCAACCAACTCCAAGTCAGTTAGAGAGATTTATTGTGGTTTTGAGGTTTCATGCACTGGTGAGTGGCTAAGTTCCTTAGAGGAACTCGCAATTTCAATGAGATGAGACAGACAATTTTATAGAGTATATGATGCTGATTATACATTTAAAGTTTACGTAAAATATAGGAATATGACTAATATTAAAAAGTCAGGAGGAGTTTGTCAAGCGATTAGGTAATAGGGGAAGGGATTCCTTCCATGGTTGGTCAAACTTCCTGGTTGTATTGCTTTCTGATTGGCTAGTTATTGTGGTCCTGTCTAGTCAAGATGGATAATGAGGTACTGTGGTCCTGTCTTGGGCTAAATGGATGATGTGATGGTGGTTGAGTATAAGAACACACCTGTTCAAATACGTGGATTGGATCTGGGGACGGTGGCTGTATTGAATCTGGGGGCCTGTGGTATGGTTAAAGCCAGATTCTGTGGTTAAATCAGGACAAGCCTGCTGTTCAGTGGGGTCCATGAGGAAGTTAGAATACTGGGGCTAGGGGCAGTTTTATTAGGATTCCATCCTAAAATCCGATCCAATGGGTGCGTTTTTTGGCAAAAGGGAAACAGCCAGTGGGGGGAGGAAGGAGGAAAGTAGGGGGTGGGAGAGAAAGAGAGAGAGAGAGAGAGAGAGAAAGAGAGAGAGAGAGAGAGAGAGAGCAAGAGCAGTCATAATAGAGGGGTCAATCTGATAGTAAAGACAAGATGGAAGGGAAATACTCATTCTTGAAGAAGGGTTTGCCTTGATAAGAAGAAGGGCAAGCTTCTCATTTGAAAAAGGTAAAGGAGATAATAGCAGAAGGCAACTGAGTCATGTGAGATGAAGGTAAGAGGAGATCAATTGGAGAATTGCTGAACAAGTTGTGGTATGTGATTAAGATGGAATACTTTTGTAGTGGAAGAAATGATGAGCAGGATGCTCTCAGAAAAGCCTGAGAAGACTTATATGAGCTGATGTAAAGTGAAATGTACTGTGTACAAAGTAACAATAATATTGTAGAATATCAATTGTGAATGACTCAGCTACTCTCAGCAATACAACAATCCAAGACAACTCTGAAGGACTTATGACGAAAAACACTATCCATCCCTGAAGAAAGAACTGATGATGTCTGAATACATATTGAAGCATACTTTTTAAAACTTTCCTTCTTTTTCTTGAGTTTTTTTGTCTGTATTTTTTTGTCTGCATTTTGTCGGTATTTTGACTATTATGGACATATTTTGCATAACTACACATGTATAATCTATATCAAATTGCTTGCCTTCTCAATGAGGCAAGGTGGGAAGGGAGAAATGGTGAGAGAATTTGGAACTCAAAGTTTTAAAAACAAATGTTAAAAATTGTTTTTAAATGCACTTGATGAAAAATAAAATACTAAATAAAAGCTAGAAAAAATTAATTGAAATAATTAACTATTTCAGCAAAGTTTCATGATATAAAATAAAGTCACACAAATAATTAGCATTTCTGCATATTACCAACAAAATCCAGCAGGAAGAAAAAGAAAAATTCTACTTAAAATAACTACAGAAAGTATAAGATAATAAATTAATGAGTAATTATTAAGGACGTGTGTGTCAGGCACTGTACTAAGCTCTGTGAACATAAATACAAATATCATTGTATTGTTTGTCCTTTGTTTTTGAAGAGGACCACTGACATCAGGGGATGATATCTTGATTTGTTTGCGAATTGGATTTAAGCGAGGCAGAACTATGCAAAGTCATCAGCTTCACTCTCTTCCAAAGTCATCAAATTCCAGTGATAAGACAAAAGTCAAGATAACTGGCAATGGCCCAGGATCCAGTGGATGACCTTGGCGTCTTTGACATCTGCCCAAGCTCGAAGTGCTCCACAGAGACCACTTCAGCTACTTTCACAATCGTTGAAACAAATTGTTCTCATCTACATAGGGGAATTCTTGACATGCTTGGGCTAGACACCCCACTACCTCACTGGCAGGTTTGAGGCCCATTGGTTATCCTCAGCCTAGTTTAGCCCATCTGCCAAGACAGTTTACTGGGGCATGGCCACTGTACATACCATAGCTTCTTGGAGTCACAGGTGAGTTCCAAGTAGGCAGCTCTGAAAAGGGCTAAGCAAGCCCTCACACCAGAGAGATTAGGCCTCCTTAAACACCTCATAGAAAGATAGTCTGTGCCCACAGGCATCCTACATTCTAATAAAGGAAGCTGAAAAAGCAGGAGGGTAGGGAAGGTACCTGGTATGGGAGCATGGTAAAGAAAGTCAAGAGTGCATTCTGGAAAGGAATGATACAGGCTAGTTTGGGTGCTCTCCTTAAATAGAGGTTCTGAGAGGAGCCATTCAATCAGAGAGAGAGGCAGAAGGTACTTTCAACATATGGATTCCAGGGTCAGAATGAGGCTTGAAGATGAAAAGCTGGAACATGATAGAGGAAATTCAGTGTTTATCCTATAAAGGAATTTGCCAAGACATATGCATGAACTCTGTGAATAGAAGTACAAAACACTCTTGATACAAATTAAGACATTTAAATAACTAGAGAAATATTAACTGCTAATGGGTAGGTTTAGCCAATAGGATAAAAATTATAATATTACCCAAATTAATACACTTATTTAGTGCCATAGCAAGCAACCTACCAATGGCTTGTTATAGAGCTAGAAAAAATAATAACGAAATTCATCTGGAGAAACAAATGGTAAAAATGTTAAAGGAAAATAATGAAAAACAAAAGTGAGAAGAAAGGGGGTCTGACCAAATCTCAAACTATACCACGAAGCAGCAATCAGCAATTCTCTCATGCGTTCTCTCTCTCTCTCTCTTTCTGTCTCTCTCTCTCTCTCTCTCTCTCTCTCTCTCTCTCTCTCTCTCCCTCCCTCCCTCCCCTTCTGTTTCTCTCCCCTCCCCCATACACACACACACACACACACACACACACACACACACACACACGGTACTTGTTAAAAGAAAGGTTGATTGGTGAAACATGTTAGGCACACAAAGTACTGAAGCAAACAAGCATGATAGCCTAATGTTTGATAAATTGAATGATTCCAGCTATTTGGGGATAAGGATTCCCTATTTGACAAAAACTGTTGGGAAAACTGGAAAGCAGTCTGGCAAAAACCAGGTATAGACAAACATTCATATTGTATGCCAAGGTAATACCCAAATGGGTACATGACTTAGATGTAAAGGGTATAGTATGAACAAATTAAAAGAAAAAATTACCTGTTAAATCTATGGAAAGGGGAAGAGTTCAGAATCAAACAAGGGATAGGAGGATCACAGAATATAAAGTGAAAATTTTCTTGCCATAGAATTTAAGTCTTTGTACAAACAAAACCAATGCAACTAAAATAAGAAGAGAAGCAGGTAAATGGGGAGGGTGAAGCTTTGCAGCAAGTTTCTCTGATGAAAGATCTTATTTATACTATATATAGGAACTTAATTCAAATTTATAAAAATAAGAGCCATTCCCCAAATTGATAAATAATAAAAGATTATGAACACATAGTTTCCAAAGGAATTCATCTAAGTTATCAATCATTGGTTTAGATATTCTGGGAAGCAATTTGGAACTATACTGAGAGGTAATAAATTAAATGTTTGTTCTCTCCCTCCCTGCATTCTTAATTCAACCAACATTTAAGGATGACAGCTGGTGATCGGTCCATGCTCTGGGTGTCTCTTTTACCACCTAATGAGGGCTATGTTCTGGTGTAACCTGCTATCACCACAAACTACATTTCACTTCCTCTCTTGTACCTTGCCTGCAAGAAAGGTTCCTGCCTAGTGACAGATGCCCAGCTGGCATTGAGACAAAGTTAGGGCCTCAACAGAGCCAATCACAACTATAGTGAGGATGAGAGCTAAATAGCCACAGTGTATATGTTCCTATTAGACACTGTCTAGGACACAGGATGTGGGGACGACAGCCTGTCCTGGCTGGGATGTTGTTGAAGAAGTCAGGCAGTTTTCAGCTGAGGAGCACAGAAAACCAGAAAAGATGGAGATGGTCAGGCTTAGCCTGGCTTCTCGTCTTGGGGTTTTTTGCTGGGAGAATGACCCAGGCAGGTGAGTCCATAGAAGAAGGGGGTTAGGGAGAGAGGGTGGAGACTATGGAGCTTTGGATCTTATGAGAGAAGGATTAGTCATTGCTCAAGCATAGGTTATCAAAGTGGGTGATACCACCCTGTGGGAGGAGAGTGGGGGAAGCATGCTGGCTCCAGGGGGCTGTAGGAACCTCCAGTGTAATTGGGGACATTGAATAAAAATAAGGGGGAAATAGAAACATAAATAAAGAAGAGAAGAGAATTTTGAAAAAACTGTTCGTATATATTTCATTTGTTATGTGACAGAGTTAAAGTTGTAGTGATTACACTATTTTCCAAATAAAAGCACAAAATGCAAGTTATAACCCTTTAAGGGTTTTTAACGCAAATATTGCATCATCCAATTTTATGTTAATGGTTACACAATATTGATGATGTAATATCGTGTCATCAAAATTTCAATGCAAGGAAAAAAACATAAATTTACAATAAATTATTAAAGTTAAGATGCATCTTTTTTTAAAATATATATATTTAAATTACATGAATTTTAAAAAACATTAAAGAGTTTTAAAAAAGTAGATTTTTAGGGGGGCACTGAGTATGTTTTTTAAAAGGGGGCACTAGGCCAAATAAGTTTGGAAACCTCTGCTCTAAAGGATCTCTGGGTGATGGGGGAAATTCAGTCTCATCTTCTGAGAGCTCCCTGTTCAGTATGAGAGATATTGTTCCTGCCCTCAGGTTTGATATGGGAAGAGCCAGGCCCTACTTTTAAGGAACTCCCAGTCTGATGAAGAGTACAAGAGAGAGGCATAGGATTCAGATAGAGAAGCAAACAAGACAAGCTATAACCAGGTGCATCTGTTCAGAGAGCTATTACCTTGAGACCCAGGGATGGTTCTGAAACAAGCTAAGTAGAGCTAATCAAAGAAACCTTGAGGAAAAAGTAGCCTTTGATCTAAGACAGTTCTACAACTTAGACCTAGAGATGGGGGGGCAGGGAATGGCAGGGTTTCGATCTGATGAGGGACTGATGAGGAGAGGCATGGTTTTCAGAATGTTAGCTGAAAGTGCTTTAATTTCAAAGCCTTATAGAGACAACTCTAACCACTTACAAAGAAGAGGACAGAAAAGAAACTGTCACCTGCTTGGTGTAACAGTAAGCACCCTCGCATACCCAGAATGGCTGCTAACACAGGTTTTTTGATCTGATTTTCTAAAGGAAAGCAACTCAAAAAAAGGTTAACAATCTTAACTTTAATCAGACATGTATATCATTCACTTAGTTCAAGGGGAAAAGTTAGCACCCTGAACTTCAGAGAAAATACAAACGGAAACTATAAGCAGACAAAACTAACAGAGAAACTAACACAATTCAACAGACCAACAGATAGGGCTTCTAGCCGTCTGACCATTACATTCCTATAGAGTTAGTTACCAAAGAGAGAAGCGCCAACATCTGGGTTTTCAAGTCCGAGGAGCTCAACAGCTACCGAGCATCTCATCTGGCCAAATCACACAGCTCTTCCCATAAGTGAGCCCCAAAGCAAAACCTCACTTCAGAGTATATGTACCCTTCTTCAGGATCAGAGGACATCACAACCTTCATGATCCTCCGTCTAATTACAAAGTAACAGAAGGTGTGGGCCTTCCTGAAAAACCAGCCTCCTCCCAATCAAGCTTCTCTTGCTGGACTCCAAGCGAGGCCCATTCAGGGGCAGGGAAGATCTTCAAACTCCCTTCCCACTACACCTGGTCATTAATCCTGGAGTGGAGAAAGAGAAAGGAAGGGAAGATGTTTGAAAAAAAAAGAATCGAGAACAAAACCAGCCTATGCTGCTAGACTCTCTTTACCAGATAATCTTAAGGTGGAAATGTCCTTGGACAGTCCCTAAAGTCTCAGCTCTGCCAACAGTATTAATTTCTGTATTTTTAATTTTATATTTGTTATGTTTGGTTCACGTTGCCCAACCCTTGCTTTTTGACCTTCGGGTACCTGAAGGGGAGCCTCAGGTAAACCAGAGAGGAACCAAGAGGCTGTAGTTGTTAGGATCCAATAAAGAGGAAAGTCAGGGCCTCAAAGGGAAGGAGTGAGCCCGGTTTATTGGCTCATGAAGGCTGGCCCCTGCTGACCAGAAATAGGGGCTGTTCTTTACAGGAAGTAGGGAATCAAAGAAGTTCCCGTGGGTCTCTATGATGTGAGGCTTCCAGAAAAGCAGCTGGACTCCAGAGGAAAATGGGAGCCAGGGAGGGTTACTTAAGAAACAGCAGATGTTCTCTGCTCACCACTCTTTCTGGGAATAGACCTGAACCGTAAGACTCATACTGTGCCTGGACTCCTCTTTGCTGGGTACAGAGTATCCAGGATGACCCTTGGGTACAGTGGTCAACAACATATATGCTTATAGAGGCCTTGGAATAATGATAAACAGAAACACCTTATACCTGGGCACCAGGTCTAGCAATGTCTCTGAGATGAAAGACCCCAGCCAGGGAGGTCTTAATGTCCATAGCTACTTCTAATAGTTCATTCCTCCTGCATTTTCACCTGTGGTGCCACTGAGTCACATAAGCCAAGAGGTAGAACCCTCCTGCTACTACCAACAGGGGTGGTCCTTGAGATTCTGCTGACCTATTTATACTCATCTGGATGAAAACATATCTCTTTGCCTACTGGCGGAGTTGGAATATGAATGTAAACAAGAAAAAAAATAGAAAAACACTGAAATACAGAGTTCAGTGAATAAACATTTATTAATTTGTGACCCTGGGTAAGTCACTTAACCCACTGCTTATTCTAACTTTGCTAATGTTTAGGAATCAGTTGGCAGAATTTAGCACAACCCACCAAAGTTCACTTTCCTAGGTCTCATTCCTGTATGAGGGTGATTTTCAGTCGTTTCCATCATGTCCAACTCTTTGTGACCCCCTCTGGGGTTTTCCTGGCAAAGATACTGGAGCAGTTTGTCATTTCCTTCTCCAGCTCATTTTACAGATGAGGAAACTGAGGCCAACAGGGTTAAGTGACTTGCCCAGGGTCACACAGCTAGGAAATATCTTCACAATATCACTTAGCTATTTCCCTCCCCATTAATCCTTACCCAATGGCTTTCATTATCCTTCCCTTTTCTAGTTCATGGCTTTTCACCTAGGAGTGTATCTTCCTGGTATGTAATGTTCCTCCCCCTCTTCTTTTTATACAGCCTCTTCCATTTGAATTAGGTTTACTTTCCCATTACCATATTCTAATCATTGACCCATCCCATCATGACTCAGTGACATCTGTGAGGCCATATTTAACCCTTGTATTAAGATGTCCAGTACACTTTCTTATCTATATTTTATGAACCTGTGTCCAAATCAGGGGGGACAGCTGAGATATACAGATGGAATCCACCCCACTGGTTTCTATTTCTGGAGGTAAAAAGTCCAAGCAGTAAAAAATAGCCATAAAAAGAAGAATATAAGCTCCTTGGAGGCAGGAATTATTCTATTCTTGTCTTTGTAATTCTCCTACCTAGCTCAGCGTCTGACAGGTAGGTAGGTAGTTGTTCAACACGTTTGATGAATTTAATGTGTTTGAAGCCCCCTAGACCCATTATCAATGGCCACTTGACGCTACAAGTTTTCTTACCACATCTCTTCACTAATGCTTTCCTCTGTGACTCATCTCTCCGTTGCCTTCCTCTTGCTATGCTTCAACATCTACTGTGACATTTCTGTTGTTCATTCATCTCAGTCATGTCTGAATCTTCATGCCCCCGTTTGGGGTTTTCTTGGCAGAGATAATGGAGTGGTTTGCCATTTCCTTCTCCAGATCATTTGACAGATGGGAAAACTGACCTGACGGTGGTTGTGATCTCAAGGCAACTCCCTTGTTTATGTCTGTTTCTCAGCAAGAAGCTATAGGGCTTGGGATAAGGGTATATATCAGTCAGAACAATGTAAAGATGGGAGGGCAGCATCTTAAATGTAAAGATGGGAGGGCAGACTCAGATTTCAAGGATCTCTGAAGATGGACTGAATCCACAAAGAGGGGAGGATGAGAGCTTCTCAAGCGTCAAACTTGAAAGGAGAGGAGAGGGGAAGGGAAGAAGGAAAGGAGAGGGGAGAGGAGCAGCTTTGGGCTAGGCATGTGTGTGGGGGTTAGAAGGGAAGCCTACTGCTATTACTAAGTCTGATCCCCTCCTTACTGGACACAGAACCTAGCCCAGAATCAAACATTTAGATGCTAGAAAGGGACAGGGGCAGTTTAATCTGCAGGGAGGGGCAGGCACAGATCTACAAATGGCCATATGAGGGAAAACCCCAAACAGCCGTTAGCCCTGTCCACATGTGTCTCTTATGCTCCACCCCCCCCCCCCAGCCTCAGAACCACCAGCTCCCCTGGTGGTTTAGAGGTCAACTTCCTGATGTCTTCCCTACATCAGGTCACTAGAAATGGGCTGGTCCCTTTATTATCTACCATGTCCTAACAGTAGGCAGAGTGCTTTTCCTCTTAGTTTGATTTAGGTGGAGTTGAAATGTTGCCAGAGAAACTTTTCTCAGGGTAAAGGAAACTAGAAATACAAATGAGTGAATGGAATAGAAGTTTCTTGTTTCATGAGCAGTTACTTTTTCCCCAAATAACAAGCATATTATCCATTTAGATCAACTGGAGCCAGGAAGACCTGATTTCAAATTCTGCCTTAAATGCTTATTGACTGTGTGACCGTGGTCAAGTCACTTGACCTAAGTCTTGGTTTCTTCATCTCTGAAATGGGAATAAAAATAGCACCTACTTCACTTACCTTGGCAGTATACTTTCCCTGGATGTACACATAGATGATGAGGTTGACACCTGTGTTGTCAGAGCTAGCTCAGTGTTTGGGAGGTTCTGCAGAAAAATGTGGAAGAGAAGAGGTATTGGACTGACTACCAGACTGAAGGTCTGCATGCTGTATGCCTCTAAAACCTGGGTAGTATACTAGCTTCATGCCAGGAAACTGGATCACTTCCATTTGAAGTGTCTTAGGAAGATTCTGAAGATCACCTGGCAGGATGAGATACTGGACACTGAGGTTCTTTCTTGAGCTGGACTGCCAAGTATTCAAATCCTATTACAGAGACCCCAACCCTGATGGGCTGGCCACAGTATTCTAATGCCAAACATATATTTGCCTAAAAGACTGTTTTGTGGAGAATTCACACAAGGCAAGTGTTCACATGGTGGTCAGAAGGACACTCTCAAGGTCTCTCCATAGAACTCTGCAATCAATTATGAGACATGGGAGACACTGGCACAGGACCGCCCAGCATGGTGTGCCCACAACAGAGATGGTGATGTGCTCTTTAAGCAAAGGAGAACTGCAGAGCTCAAAAGAAACATGATTTGAACAAATTTAGAGCCGTCTCTATTCCCAATGTTCATATGGACTATTTGTGCCCGACCTGTGGTAGAGCTTTCCAAGCTCATATTGGTCTAATCAGCTACAGTCACAGTGCTCCTGGACCTTGATGTCACTTTGATCCCCTTCAGGAAGGAAGGACAACTCACCAGGCCATCTCCCATAATTTGAGTAATGCCTGTGAGGTCTCTTGGCCTCTGCATTGAGATGGCCAGCTTTTTCTGTTTCTTACTTACATTCTTTGCCTCCTGAAGTCATGAGTGCCATTATGTTCCCATCTCCCTGAATATGTCTCCCATGCATCTCTCATCATTGCTCTTCTAATCTCCCTGGCTGTTGTCTGTAGGAAACTTCCTAGTAAACAGTATGCTTCTTCCCCCACTCCCTCTGCTTCTGTTCTCCCTTGATCAGACCTAAGCTTGGGAAGTCCCCTCGAAACCTAGAAACACAGACTTGTCATAGGTCATTCAGGAACTATCTTCACACCTCAAGGGATGTGACAGATCCAGCAGGTGTGTTGGTGCTTCCCAGCTGGAACACTCTGCCAGTTTTCATTTCTGGAGGTGAAGAGCCCAAGAACAAATATAAGCAGACACACCCTGTACCATGCCGTTGCTGCTTACCTCCATACCCAGAGTCCTCCCTGACTCTTTACCATGGGCTGCCCACCTTGTATCACTCTCTGCATGAAAAGTGTAAGGGGTCAGATTCTCACACCTTAGCAAAGATTGCAGCGTCTCTTCTGCCTAATCCACTAGTTGTCTGTGCCCCTAGAATGGGCAGAAACACTGTTGTGCTCTCTTGGCACCACAGCTGTGCCTGCTCCCGTCTCTCTCCCACAGTTCACCTATGTTGCCTTTCTCCATGTACTGAAACTCAGAACGTTTGTACATCTGTTGCCACTGCCTTATTTTTCCTTTATTCCCCCTGAGATAGAAGGTAAGCTGAATAGAACTGAGCTGGGAAAATGCTTGCCTAAAGAATTCTCTCTAAATAAGCCATAAAGCAACAGAATCTTACTAAGCCTTGATCTCTGCCTAGTTTTTGATGAGCACCAGTTGAAAATGTAGCTGGGGGCCCTGCCCTTTTACAGAATGGCCTCTGGGACCATAGCCCAGAATTCTGTATTGTAGGGAAGGTAGGTAAAAGTAGAACACGCACACACACACACACACACACACACACATACACACCTCTAATCCATCTTTCTGCCTTTCTCCCATCCTGTCATTCAGGACAACATAGACATGTGTTTTATTTCACTGCGGTGGGCACAACCAGCTCCCTCCTGAACTTCACTATGGTCTCCTTTATTGATGATATTCTGCTGTGTTCCTATCACAAACTGAACCAGATTCAAGTAAAGATGGACTGGATCTCCAACGTCCTTGGCACCAACTTCAGTGAGAAGATGCAAAGCCTGTTGATGACCCATGAGGAGCATTTCCACAGACTGATCTGTTACTTGGAACAGAATGACACCAAGAGTGAAAGTAAGTCCATCCACTCGTCCCCAGGCCCCAGCCTTCCCTCATCCTGCCATGTCTCTCCACTCACCTAAGTGTGATAGACCAATTCCCAAGAGTCTTTGTTCTGTTGGACAGTGTCCCAGTCTTAGACCATGAACTCATCATCGACAAAGCTATGAAGGATCCAGTCCTTGGCTTTAGGAATCAGTCAACCACATCACTTTCTCAAGATGCCAACTCTCCCTATTGTAATAAGTGTAGGGGTCCTTGGCCTCCAGCCTCAGGCTTCTCACATTTCACCACTTCCTAAGTTTCCTTGACCTTTGAATTGGATCTCAGTGCACTGACTTTCCTAATGTTCCTTGGCCCTTCAGTTCAGAGTTCAAGGTTCAGTCCCACCAAATCCTTGGTTTCCTTTACTTACTTTCTTGGCACTGCCACAATCTCCAGATCCCTCATTCTAATTCCTACTTACTTCTTTCATCCTATCTTGTTCCACTATTCACTCTAAACCACAGAAGTATGGTTTTTCTAGGGTTTGTATGTAAGAGAAAATATGTGTGTGTGTGTGTGTGTGTGTGTGTGTGTGTGTGGCTATGGAGAGGGGAGAGACAGAGAGACAGACAGAGACAGAGACAGAGAGAGAGAGAGCTCTGTGATTTACTATCCCCAGTGGTATCTAAAACTGTGGGTTGGACCCCTAGAGTGTCGGTGTACTTCCTATGAGTCAGTTAGTCAGCAGGCATGATTAGCTTTGGTACTTAATAAAACACCACCTACTAAACACCCTCTCCCTGGTCTTACTCTCTCACAAATCCACATCATTTCCATGAGAAGAACTGACACTAGTTTAGCCCACAAGAACAGTGAGGTAAACTGGTGGGGAATCTTACGAGCTCCTTCAGTACTGCTAGCCTTCCAGGTGCTTTCTCTCTTCATGCAGCTCTCTGCAGACCAACTTTCTGTTGCCCAGACTAGTACTCTCCTGAGTCTCTGACTGCTGTCTTCTCTGCTGCCAGAAGACATACTCATTGAAGCAGGTTTGAGGCTCTAGGGACTGTCTGACTCTCTGTAGCCATGTCTGTCTAAAGAGGGTGTCCCTCTCAACGATACCTCAAGCTCTCTCAAACTGGCATCCCATGCTTCTGGATTCCATATTTCCGTACTACCTCTGAGTGAGGAATGCTGCTGCTAGAAGCCATGTCCAATGGGGGGAGGCGGGACAGGGAAGGGGAGAATTTCCTCTTCCCCCTCAAAAAGTGAAGATCTGGGTTATTCCTTGACAGCTGGCTCCTTCATTGATTCACCAGAGCTGCCTCACTCCTAATCACCTCTAGGAGTCAGAAATAACATAAATCATAAAAAAATAAAATTAATAAATAAAAAATATAATTTAGATAGCTATTTTATATTTTTATTTCATTAAATATTTCCCAATTGCATGTAAATTTTTTTTTTAATTTTGAGTCCTAAATTCTCTACCTCCCTCCCACTTCTCCCCCTTCCTTCAGGAGACAAACAATTTGATACAGATTATACATGTGAAGTCATGCAAGATATGTCCAGATTAGCCATGTTGCAGGGGGGAAAAAAGATTAAAAAATAAGAAAAATAAAGAAAGTTAGAAAAGTATGCTTTAATCTGTGCACAGATTTCATCAGTTCTCTCTCTGGAGGTAGATAGCACTTTTCATCATGGGTCTTTTAGAATTGTCTTTGATCATTGTCTTAATCATTTCACAGTTGATCATCATACAATATTACCATTACTATGTAATGAGGTATTCTCCTCATTCTGCTCATTTCACTTCGCATCAGTTCTTATGTCTTCCCAGGTTTTTCTGAAACCATCCCACTTGTCATTTCTTATAGCACAATAGTATTCCAACACAATCATATGTCACAGCTTGTTCAATCACTCCCAATTGATGTGTCCTCTCAGTTTCCAATTCTTTGCTGCCACAAAAAAGAGCTGTAAATAGCTAACTATTTAAAGACTCAAAGGCATGACCGATTTTGAGCCTAGTCAATGAACAGATTTTCCGCCTTTGATCCAATTAGAGAAAGATGTTCAAAATTCATAAAGAGATCAATGGAATTAATATCTCATTAACCCTCATCTGTGGTTACATTTTGTAACTATACCAACTGAGGAAGGGAGCGCCGAATTAAATTCCCTACCACCGCCCTTTAAATATATGTGAATTCAAAAATAATACAGCAGGAAAAGGTAAGTTGAAATGCATATGGAAAGCTAGATTGTAGCTATATTCTACTCTTCATTATATTTTAACAGCTCTCCATTCTTACTTGGCCATGGTTTTAGGGTGAGAGGAACAAGCTCTTTCCTCAACACCAAAACAATTGCATGTGACACACAGATCAACTCCAAAGTCCCCAAAGGAACTCTTTACTTTAGACGAGGATCCACAATAGAGGGTCCCTCCCTCACTTTTCCCATCTTCTCTCCCAAACCTTCCCCACACTTGGAAGTCCCAGCAACACCTGTGTTTCTCCCTTTCCCCACAGAAAGCCACACTTTGCAACTCTTTGCAGACTGTGAACTGGAAGATGACATCCAGGTGGATCACCACGTGAATCTAGCTTGGGATGGTGAAGATTTGTTCCGGAGAGATGAGCAGCAAGGATACTGGATTTTCCTGAAGCCAATGGGCTACGTTTTAAAACCTGCTGTGGAAAGTCCCTTCTGGGACAGTGTGAGGAAACACTACATGCAGGAATATTGCTTTGACATAATGAGGAAAATTCTTAGGCATTCAAGGATCAAGGAGAGTGGTGAGTCTTATCAGTTCCCCATAGTAATAGCTGGAGTCCTGCCATCAGAAGGCAGAAGACCTGGGATGTAGACCAAACTCTGGTTCCCACTAACTGTGAAAAAATGCACCCCACAGATAGGTGAATGAGTAAATGAATAAGGAAAAAACATTTATTTATTAAGCACTTATTAACTGATGGTCCCCATCCTAAGAGGTAGTGATTCAAATACAAAGTCAGCAAAGTCAGGTTCTCCTTTCAAAGAGACATTTAAAAGGGGGAAACTAAGCATAAGAAAATGGTGGCTGTAGGAGGAATTTTGAACCAAAAAATGACAAAAATAGCTAGTGAGACCATGGGGGAGTAGATTGACACACTCCTTCTAGGAGAGATGATAGAATTCATTCCATCATGGTTCCAAAACTGAAGAATAAGGAAGTGGTTGGTGAATCTGATGAGAAGATGAACCAGTAGCATGGAGTGAAATGAACTACGGCTGGGACACACTCAAAATCTGGGCCAGGAAAGACTGTTACTAATCTAGACAACTGAGTTCCAGGGCAATGACATCTGATGATGTAATTAATTGTTTTTATTACCTTATTGAAGTGATATGTCATAGTCTGATGCCTCATTGTGGCACGTAGGTATGAGTTCTTCAAGGCAGTGGTCCTCAAATTTATTTAATATGGCTAGTTTTATATAAATTTCACAGATGTCCCTCCATTGTTACATTAATTTCATATACAGCTCCCCTTCCCTCTCTCCCATATTACAGTATTATAATACCAGGATATTGATTTTCCCCCAATATCCAAATCCTCAAAGGTGTATGTGATCCAAAGACCTGACTGTTCCCACAGTGATTCAGACTTCCCCTCTCATGAGAAGCAATGTGATAGAGTGAGAAGATCCCTAGATTTGGGGTCAAAGACACCCTAGCAAGCTTGGTGTAGTACAATGGATAGAACATTAGATTTAGAGTCAAGAAGACCCAGGTTCAAATCTTGCCTCGGACATTTACTAGCTTTGTGATCTTGGGCAAATTTTCTAGGCCTCAGTTTTCTCATCTGTACAATGAGAGGGATGGACTCAATGATCTGAGGTATCATCTAGCTCTAAATCTATGATTCTATGACTATAACTCCTGTGTGACCTTGGGTAAGTCTAATGTCTCTGATTTAGTTTCTTCATCACTAAAATGAAGGGGTTAAGCTAAAAGGCCCCTTCTGGCTCTAAATCTTTGAATATATGCACCCATTCCTGCATGCCATTCTGTTAACTCTTCCTCTAGAGCTTCCCACAAGGTCATCCCTTCGTAACTTCCCAGTGTTGGGGAAACCAACCTTTCTTTCTCCCGACCTGCCATCTAGGGTGATCCATCTGTCATACCTTGAGTCCACTATGTGATGGGCCCATCTTCTTCTGCAATCTGATGTTTATTCAATGTCATTCCTTATTCTAGTTGTTCTTTGAAAAATGGTGATGAATAGCTTTGAATTCAGTAATTATTTAAGTGAATCAATTTTATTGTTTTAAAGCATCATGGATTCAAAACATAATAATGCACATGTGCAAAGCATACTATTTATTCGGTCTAGAGCCTTTATAGGCTCTACAGGAGACAGAGCACAGGCTCCGAAGGCAGAGGACCTGGTCTGTTAATTGCTGCTCTGAGGTTTGGGCAACTCAATTTTCTCAACTGTAAAATAATAGGGTTGGAGAAGATAGTTTCTGAGGTCCTTTCCAGGTCTGAATCTATAGTTCTAGGATCCTATTGAATGGAATGGACCTAAGGCAATAACTTTGCATGACCTATGGACACTTATTAGGTTGTAACCCTAATCACTTAACCCTACTTGCATCAGTTTCCTCATCTGTAGGATGAGCTGGAAAAGGAAACAACAAACCACTCTAGTATCCTTGCCAAGAGAACCCCAAATGGGGTCATGAGAATTGGCAACTGAAACAACTGAACAACAAAATGGTCTATCAGTTGAAAACCATTGATCTGAAGAAAAACCAGCTAGTTCTACCATGCAGAAGTTTTGAATTAAGGCCATGGGTTATGCTGGTGAATCTGTTGTGTGAGAACCTTCAAAGCTAAGTTCAAAAGGCTATTCTTTAGATACCTAGCGATGAATTCATTGGGTCATAGAAAATCTTGAATACAAGTTGTAACAGCAAGCACCCTAGCATACCTAGGGCGGCTACTAGCACAGGTTCTTAGATCTGCTTTTCTAAAGGAAAGCAACTCAAAATGGGTTAACAATCTTACTTTAATCAATCAAATAAAT
>CM053585.1:20010779-20062779 GCA_028646515.1 Pseudochirops corinnae
CTGCCCAGAGTCTCTTCTGGCCAAATCACACAACTCTTCTCAAAGTGAGCCCCAAACCAAAACCTCACATCAGGGCGTATATATAGCCTTCTCCTGGCTTGGAGAATGTCACAGCCCTCTGGACCCACTGCCCAATCACAAAGCTACAAGGCACGGGCATTCCTGGAAAACAAGCCTGGCGCCACAGGCTCCACGTGACTACACTCAGCCTATTAGGGAACAGAGTATACTTTCAAATATCCAAGGGTCCTCAGAGTCACGTAGCCACTTTAGCAAAGGGCCTAGGGGCAGGGAAGATCTTTAGATTCCCATAACACAAGTTTAAATCATTATGGAGCAGGTTCAGTTTTCACTCATGGAGTGGATGCCCCCACCGATAGAATCACATGTCTGGGGAGGTATTGAAACATCAAAGAAGAACCAATTATCATTTCAAATGCTTTTCACCACTTGTTGGTTTAGACACCTCCTGGTCTTCTAGAAAGACAGAATTTCTGAGTTGACAGGAATCTCAATGGCCACCTCATGCCTGAAAAAATACAATCCCCTTTTCTAGAATAGTTCTTGTGTCATATATCCCTTCAGCACCTGGTGAAGCCCATGAACCCCTTCACAAAATTTTAAAAAATTGAAAGAAATGCTATATTTCTATTTAGGGGTTACTAAAAAGTAGATTTTTTTTCTTATCTAAGTTTATGGACTCGCTAAAATCTGTCCATTCTCTCCCTGAGGGTCTATGGATCCAGGTTAATAATTGATATTCTAAAATATACCCAATAAGTGGTCATTCAGTCTTTGCCTTAGGACTCACATTGAAGGGATACATCCTCCCTCCACAGGCATCCCACTCCATTTTTCCATAGTATATCATCGTGAATGAATATTACTTGTATTTCTAGTGAGTGGACTGTCTTAGGCACTGAGGGGGTAGGAATATTATATGGCCCTTATCCTCAGGGTACTTATGACTACTAGATACAAGGAAGGGGTGAGAGTAGAGAGTAGACCAATAAGAAAACAGAAAAATAAGGGAGTGTGCAAACAAAGGGAAATAGCACTACTAAAGAATTTTGGACATAATATCTTCTCTTTTGCCTTCCTTCAGTGCCCCCTGAAGTGACTGTGTCTCGCCATGATGCTCTGGATGGCACCATTACCCTCTCCTGTACAGCCACAGGCTTCTACCCCCACTCCATTCTGCTGAGCTGGGAGAAGGGTTATGAACATGCTATATGGGGGAAAGAGAGCTCCAGCGGCACCCTGCCCAATGCTGACGGCACCTTCTACCTCCAAGTAACCCTAAAGCTACTGCCAGGGGACCCAGGGATTGGTTACACGTGTGTGGTAGAGCACCGAGCGCTAAAAACACCAGCTGTATACCCCCGTGAGTGATTTACCCAAGCTGGTTGGACCTAATTCTAGAAGACCAAGCTAATGCCCAATTCCCACATCTGCCCCTAATTCATAAAGGGCCCAAGGGAAGGGTTCCAGTGCTTCCTGGAGATATCAACTTCTGTCGATCCCCATTAACTTGTTGACCTTTCACCCCTACAGTCCCTGGGAAGCCCACTAAGGAGAAACCTTGGACCATGGCATTGGCCATCATGACAGTTGTCATCTTGGGAGTGAGCTGTGCTTTAGCTTTCATTACAAGGAAGGAAAAGAATACAGGTATGTTTGGGGGGAGAGAGGGTGGAAAGGGGAGATCACAGAGAGACAAGCAGCTGGTCATTCCAGGGTCGATTTTCTTAATTGTGTACTTTGTAAAAGAGAATTACAATGTACCAGGAACTCAGAGTTGGAAGGGACCTTGGCATCCTTCTAGTCTACACCATTTAAGAACAGAATTCCTCTCTGCAACATCCCTGATGAGTAATCAGCCATCCTCTGCCCTGCTCCATTGATTGATGCCACATCTGCCTTTTTGCAAACCCTCCCCGTTGTTCCTAGTGCTGTCCTCTGTGTTCAGGTAAAATAACTTGAATTGTTCTTTGGGGGAACAGCCATGCAAACACGTGAAGACAAATGACAGGAGAAGCTCCAGCTTGGCATTGTTTCCAAAAAAATGGGTTGATGAAAAGCATATCTGGAATAGAATTTCTACACGTTGTTTCCTTCATCTTTTGAAGGAGGGAATTATCATTTAGGCAAGTCAAGAAAATATTAATTGCTATTCTTTTTAAAAAGTGAGCCCCAGCAGATGACTAGATAATTAAAGTCCCCTAACGTTATGAAATCACGCCTCTGTGTTAGGCTGGTAACATCTTTCCCAGATTCCTTATCGAGTACCCCTTTCTGTCCAGGTGGTCTGCAGTATATGCAGATAAAAATATTGCTGATGTTCCTGCCTCCATTTATCATTACCCAAATTCTGTCCTTCATACTTCACTGTTCTGTTTCCTAGTTTTCCTTATCTAGGTATATCTTCTTAATATAGTGTTTCCTTGCCCAGTCACCCTTCTGATCATTTTTTAAAGACTTCACCCTTCTACTGTGAGACAATGTGACCTAGAAAGAACTAGCTTCAGAGTCAGGAAGATCATGGGTGAGGTGCTGCCTCTGACACATCTTAGCTGTGCAACTCTGGGCAAGGTAACTAACCTATCAGGGCTTTGGGTACCTCTAGGACTCTGCTGCTGACAAGATGCCTACCTGCACTGATAGAGAGAGTTCCTCTGCTGAAATGTCCTTATGTCAATGAAATCACAAGTCCAGTCCCTATGCCAACCTATCTCCCATTCCCTTTCATAGCTGTATTCCCAGTCATGGGTCTCATCCCATTATCTCAATGATAATTTTTGTACTATTGCTATCTCTCCAGCTCTTGCCCGTGGACCTGCTTAATCTTGATTGGTGAGAGTTCTCCATGGCTAACCAGGCTCAGACCCACCGTGCTGCTGCTCTTCAGTCATCTTTGTACCAAACCTCGGCACCTGCTTTCCCTATCCCCAACCCTTTTTTTGACCTCTGTCTCTGGAATGACAATTAAACCAATACTACATCTCCAGAAAGGACATGTGTCAATCAATTGCCCCATGATTCAACTCTGTGGGTTCCCTATGACTTCCCAGTCCAAAATAGCCTTTCTTGGCCACCACTGCCCCTATATGTCATTTTCCCCGTTAGAATTTAAGCTTCTTTAAGGTGGAAGGAGAAATAGAGTAGTATAAAGAGGGGTAAAATAGGATGGAGGAGATCACACAGCTAGTAATCATAACTGTGAAAAAATTTTACAGCAAGTTTCTCTGATAAAGGACCCATTTCTCAAATATATACAGAACTGAGTCAAATTTATAAAAGTAAGAGCCATTCTCCAGTTGATAGTCAAAGGATGTGAACAGCAGTTTTCAAACAAAGTAATCAAAGCTGTCTATAGTCACACAAAAAATGCTCTAAATCACTATTGATTAGAGAAATTAAATTAAAACAATCCTGAGGTGCCTATCAGATTGGTAATATATCAGAAAAATGACGAGTGTTGGAGGGGGTATGGGAAAATTGAGGTACTAATGCCTCATCAGTGGAGTTGTGAAATGATTCAACCATTCTGGAGAGGAATTTAGAACTACGTCCAAAGAGCAATAAAAACCATGCATACATACCCTTTGACCCAGCAGTACTATTACTTGGTTTATCCTAAAGAGGTTTAAAAAAAAGAAAATGAACTATAAATACAAAAATGTTTATAGTGGTTCTTTTAGTAGTAGCAAAGAATGGGATATTGAAGAGATACTTATCAATTAGGGAATGGAATACTGTTGTGCTATAAAATATGAGATCGGGATACTCTCTGAAAAACCTAGAAAGACTTACATGAACTGATGCAAAGTGAAATGAGCAGAACCAAGAAAACATTGTACACAGCAACAGTGACATCATACAATGATCAATGTGAATGATTTATATATTAACAGCAATATAATGATTCAAGGAGATTCTAAAGGACTTATGATGAAAAATGCTATCCCCCTCCAGAGAAAGAACTGAAGAAGTCTGAATGCAAATCAAAGCATACTTTTAAAAAATTTTTCTTTATTTTTCTCAAAGGTTTTTTTTGGTCTGTGTTTTCTTTGACTAACATGGAAAAATGTGTTTTGTATGAATACACACACATATATGTGTATGTATATGTATGTATACATGTATATATATATATATATATATATATAATTTCAGTGTTTTTTCAATAAGGGGTGAGGGGAGGAAAGAAGGGAGAGAATTTGGAACCCAAAATTTTTTAAAAACAAATATTAAAAACTACTTTTACATGTAATTGGGAAAAATAAAATATTAAGTACACATATGTACAGATATATAGCTTTTAAAAGAATGTAAGCTCCTTGAGGGCAGGGACAGGCTTGTTTTTGTGGTTGTACCCCAGGCACATAGTAAGCCTTTAATAAATGTTCCTTCCTTCATTCTTCTATTCGTTCATTATGTAAAGGTGAATAACATGAGTAACAATGAATAACATGAATAACAAAGTAGGAAAGGTAAGTTAGAAACACTTTGTAGATAGAGCCTTGAATGTCAGAATTAGGAGTTTATGTTTTATTTGATAAGAATGGATGAAGTAAGGGATAGATCATAGGAAGGAAGATGGGATAAAAGGCTTTTCCAGTCAATCAGGCAAGAAGAAGTAAGAGACTGAAGAAGAGAAGTCAAGGTGGGCCCTGAGAGGAGGTTCTACATGAAAAAAACTTCTATGGAAGTAGAACCCACGGGATTTGACAGATGATTGGGTAAATGGGATGGTGGGTCAAGGAGTTCATCGTTCTTGTCATTTGGTCATTTTTCAGGAGCGTCTGACTCTTCATGACCCCATTTGGGGTTTTCTTGGCAGAGATACTAGAGTGGTTTGCCAATTGCTTCTCTAGCTTAATTGACAGATGAGTAAACTGAACAAACAGGGTTAAGTGACTGGCCCAGGGTCACACAGCTAGTTAAGTGTCTGGGGCTAGATTTGAACTCAGGAAGAGGAGTCTTGCTGACTCCAGGCCCAGCGCTCTCTCCACTGAGCCACCTAACTCCCCTGGCAGAGTTTGTAAATAATAATTAACATTTATTTAGCATTTATTATGCGCCAAGCACTTCACCAATGTTTTCTCATTTAGTCCCCACAACAACCCTGGGAGGAAGGTGCTTATTATCCCCATTTTGTACTTGAGAATACCGAGGAAGACAAAGGTTGACTGGCCAATAGCAGCTCACATTTAAGCACGTTGCTTTTGAGTAGTCATGATTTTGTCTGAGCCTCATAATAGCCCTTTGAAGTAGGAACCGAACTGTCTTCCTTTTCCAGCAGAGGGGCCCGAATCTCAGAGACAGAGACGTTCAGTGACTTTTCCAAGGACACGCAGTCTGTAATCATCTGAGCCAGAATTCAAACCTAAGTCCAGTATTCTATCGATTACCCTACAGTTACCGTCTTGGATGAGGTGACCCTGCCTAAAACCAGCGGTTCAAGGAGCAGACCTCAGGCAGCACCCACAGAGTCATGCAAAAGGGCCCCACACACCTCCACAGGAGGAAGTTAGGCCCGCAGGTAAGGAGTCACTGGTTGTTATACACACAGTCTGAAGCCCAGAGCTTCATCTCAGGTAGCTGGGGACCCAGATATTAGAGAGATAATTCTGGCGCTACATTGGTGGGTTTCCCTTGACCTAGACCAGTACATCTAACCCATCACATCTCACTCTGATGGTTCACAGGGGACCCCTCAAGGACAAAGGGAATCAGATGAGGGACTTCCCACAGGCAAGAACTATGCCTCCCACATTAGATCGGGGCTTCCAAAGAACAGGGAATCTTTCCCTCTTATTAAGCTGGAAATCCCTGAGGGAGGGTACATTTCCCCTATCAGACCTGGGACTTTCTTATTTCTACTGGCATTTGTGGTGGCAGTCCCACATGATGCCCAGGGACAATCCCATTCTAGAACTTCTCAACAATCCTTAAATGCCACCCAACCCTCACCAGAGTGACCTTGTCTTTTAGCTTCCACTCTCAGTCCTTGCCAAAGAAGTCCTGCCTAGAAACTGATGTCCTGGCTGGTAAATCCACATTTTTCAATGTTTATTTCATATGGTTAACACTATTGCACCTGTATAACCTATAGCAGAGAGCTTGCTGTCTGGGGAGGAGGGTAGGGAAGGAGGGAGAAAAATTTGGAACTCAAAATCTTATAAAAATGAATGTTGAAAACTATCTTTGCGTGTAATTGGAAAAAATAAAACTCTATTTACAAAATAAAATACTTATTTCCTTTGCCTTGCCTCTCGGCCTTTAGTTGGAAAACGATGGCCTTCCTTTCTACCTTTACTCCCTTTTTAATCAAGGCCGTCATGGGAGGGCGGCTGCTCCCGGCCCTGAAATAAGTCAGGAGAAAGTCAATGGTAGTGTCTGTGCTAGGGATCCCCGAATCTGAGGCAGAAGATCAGGGTATCACAGGCCAAGGAAAACCTTGGCTAGACCTAGTCTGAGAACCTGGCTGGTGAAGGCTAGCCACTGATGGCCAGAAAGGTCAGCTGACTCTTTACAAGTGTGAACTCAGAGATATTTCCACTGGGCTCTGGGCTGTGAAGGGAAAGTGTGTTACAGTGGTTAGGGTGCTGGACTCAGAGTCGGGGAATCCTGGAAGCAAATCCAACCACTGACACTAATCGTGTGACCTTAAGAGGCAGAATAAATAATGAAAAGACAGTGAAAAGAACCCTGCATCTGAAGGCAAAGGACCTGGGTTCAAATCCCAAGCTGAGGCAGGTTTTCTTTATTCATTCCCCCAGTTGAATGAATAAATAAAAAGCTTGGTATAAGCGCTTACTATTTAAGCACTGTGGGGGGGAGGGGTGTCCAATAGAAGAGACAAACCTTGCCCTCAAGAACCTTCCATTCTGGGGAAGGGGGAGGAGAAGGAGGGGGAGAAAATTTGGAACCCAAAAGCTTGTGAAACCGAACGTTGTAAACTAAACAGAAATAAATAAAAAATACTTATGAAATACGAAAGAATTTCCCATTCTAATGAGGGAGGCTACACATAGAAAGGAAGCCTAGTGAGGACTTGGACGGGTGATGCCCACAGCTGGTCCGCTGGTCGTCAGCCCCCTACCTTAGCTCCATCAATTCTGGCTTTGCAAGCCTGGTGGTTCATCACCAGCAGTGGGATGGAAGGGACTGGAATGCAAGTAACTCCCAGGAGAAGAGGGGTGGCTTTGGGTGGAGGGGGAGGTCCCTGAGGTGGGCTGGAGGTTTGAACAGTAAAAGGATTAGCCTGGAGGGGAGGAAGGTTGTTGGAAAATCTGCTGAGAGCCAACTGCCTTCAGTTCCTGAAGAGTGACTGCAGAAATGGGTTGGCAATCTATATCCTCTTTGTTCCCACGTCACGTGTTTTTAAACTTTAATAATTAAAGGTGCATTCACTGGATTTTATAGTCCCTGAGCACCTGTTACATTTTAAAGTAAGTGGGGGGAAACCTTAAACTTACTGGACTAAGTCAAATTTAGACTTAGCCATAAAAAGCATGGTGGCCAGGGAGGGGGATTCTCTTTGGAAAAATTACAAGGATGGTGAGTGGAGTACACAGGGAATAAAATTAATGAAAGCCGAGAAGAAAGAATAAAGAGAGAAATAAATGGCATACAATGAAAAGAATGCAATCCTGAACTGTTTAATGACATAATTGATCATGTTCATGGGCATTAGACAGCAGAAACTGCATTGTCAATGACAAAACATAGCCTTAAAGACTCTTTTCGAGCTCTGTCCATCCATTAAAGAACAGGCACAATGCTGTTCAATGGCCCTCTGAGCGTCAGCATCAGGTGAGTTCTAAAAGTAGGAGGGATCCTCTCCAGAGGGGCTCACCAATGTGTGCCCAGTGCTGAGTTCAAATTGAACTTATGTCCTTATGGACAGTTCCACCCATCAGATACTTCTGTTTGCAGATAACAGTGTGCTGAGAGAATCAAACCCCAGAACACTGGAAAAGATCCCTGGTCATTCAAAAGTGTGGTCCGACCATCCACATAGGCAAGACAGTGGGTGAAGGATGTCTGTTGACTAGATTCTGACATACGTTTGGATGGACCAACTATAGACTTTATCCGCCTAGCTGCCCCCCTTTAAAGTTTACGAAGCACCCCAGAAATGCCATCTCATTTGTTGTTCACACCAGCCTCGTAAAGTAGGCTCTGCTATTAACCCCATTTTGCAGATGAGGACATTTTTAGTGACTCCAAACTTCTCCCAGAAAGAGACACCCATATTTTAATAGCAATATTCTAACAGTGCTGTGCAACGTTGAGACATGGAATACAACCATCTCAGAAGACTAACGACGAATACAACAGAAAGACAACAATCTCCACGTTAGAAATGAAGAGACTGAGGCTGAGGGAGGCCTTCGTAGTCAAGATGCCCACTTCTCACCCAATCCCAAAGCCAATGCTCTTCCCACTAGATGACTGACACCTTTAGAGAGCTTTGGAGGCTGGTGATAGCAAAGATAATAGGTAACATTTACCTAGCACATGAGGTGCACAAAGAGGTTTGCACAGGTCACCTCCACTGACCCTCACAACAATTATGGGAGGGAGGAATGGAACAAGCCTTTACATAGCGCCTACTAGGTGCTAAGCACGTGCTAAGTGCTTGACAGATTTCATCACATTTGATTCTCTCAACAACCCTGAGGTGAGCGCTGCTGCTATCCCCATTGTACAGATGAGGAGACTGAGGCGGGGAGAAAGGAACTTGCCCGGAGTCACACAGCGAGTAAGTGTCTGAGGTCAGATTTGAACTCAGGTCCTCCTGACTCCAGGTCCAAGGCTCTATCCGCCATCCCATCTAGCTGCCTCCCATCTCTCTTGGAAGATAAGTATTATAATTATCCTCATTTTGCTGATGAGGAAACTGAGGCTCTATGAGACTAAAAGCCTGGACTATCCACAGTCCTTTAAACAGCACTTTTAGGTTTGCCGAGTGCTGTGCAAACACTGTTACAGCCACCCTGGGAGGGAGGTATTACTATTATTGCTATTACTATTATTATTATTAATTATCCCCATTTTACAGGTGAGGAAACTGAGGAAGACAAAAGTTTGTGACTTGTCACACAGCTAGTGAGTGACTGGGGTCTTCCTAATTCCACGCCCAGAGCTCTAATCACTGCACCACCCAGCTACCCGCATAACTATGGTGGCACAAATAGTAAGTGTTTGAGGTGAGATTCAAACCTGGGTCTCCTGACCCGAGGTCCACCACATTACCCACGAGATCATACTGCCTCTCCTCTACGTGAATCCGTAATTTCAGGCTCAATTCCCCACCCTCATCCCACCTGGCCAGAGCTTTGGGGGAGCCCAAGCAGACGCCCAAAGAACGGGATGCTGAGTCAGCTTCCTCACCAGTAAAATGGGGATGATAAAAATACTCGTCTTCCAGGAGAGATGGGAGGCAGCTAGATGGGACGACAGACAGAGCCTTGGACCTGGAGTCAGGAGGACCTGAGTTCAAATGTGACCTCAGACACTTACTCGCTGTGTGACTCTGGGCAAGTCCCTTTCTCCCCGCCTCAGTCTCCTCATCTGTAAAGTGGGGATAACAGCAGTGCTCACCTCATAGGGCTGATGAGAGAATCAAATGTGATAAAATCTGCAAAGCGCTTAGCACGTGCTTAGCACCTAGTAGGCGCTATGTAAAGGCTTGTTCCATTCCTCCCTCTTATTCTGGCTGCTCATTCTGGAGTTACTTCCTTTGCCAGAGATCTAAGCACGTAAATGATGCTAGACTTGGAATCAGGAAGATCTGAGGTCAAATCTAGCCTTAGACATTCAACTTAGCTGGGTGACCTTGGGTAAGTCACTTTTCTCAGTCTTAGTTTTCTCATCCGGAAAAATGGAATAATAACATCAGTATTAATAATTTAATTTTGATTTATTTTATAGTCTATAATGATTAATCTTATCAATTAGTGATGCTATTTAATAATTTAATTAATAATAAAGTGGTATCAAGAATAGTAGCTACCTCAATTGTATACATGCCTCAATACATATTTAATACATATATTTAATATTGATATTATTTATTGATTATGGGCTTTATATTATATAAATAGTTAATTAATACTAACTAATAATAAAGTAGTATTAATAATAGTAGCTGCCTCAATTGTCAGGGAGGTCTTAAATAACTTTTTGTATCCCAGCCCAGTGCTTGGCACATAGTAGGTCCTCAATAAATATTGATTGATTGATGGATGGATTGAAAGGGGGTAACATATGTAAAGTGCTTTGCAGAGCCCGGGTGCTGTATAAATCTTAGCTTCTTTTATTATTAAGCATTGAGAGGACAGTTACGGCTCTAATTAAGCAACTATGACTGAGGTCCTGAGAGAGCTCCCGTTCTGATAGGGAAGACAGGGTAGAGGCGTATAATTCAAGCATCATCCATAATTCAGTCTTGGAAGTCAGGAAGCCTCTGAGGTCCTCTCTTCACCTTCTAGATGAAAGAACTGACAGATTTCCTGAGATGTCCACTATTCCACAGGCGACAGGACTGAGATTCCAACTCAGCACCTCGGGCTCCAAAGCCCGTGCCCACTGGCCAATTCCACATTGCCTCGCCAAAGGCTGGCAGCTGGAAGGAGGGCCAGACTTGCTTTCTTCCCTCCCAAAGGGCAGAACTAAGAGCGAAGGGGGAATATAAGAGGGAGGCGGGTTGTCACTGTCGATATAAAGACTTGTCAACAACTGGAAAGGTTCCCCATTGAAGTGGCTGCCTCTAGGGAGGTGTTCACTTCTTCCTGTATCTACGATTCATGATTTGGGCAGGGCATAGCCTAAAGGAGCCCTGAGATCCCTGTCAACTATGCAAATCTATGATTTTTTTATCGATTGATCAATCAATAAACACATATTAAGTGCCTACTGTCTACCATTCACCATGCTAAATTCTGGGAATATAAAAAAAAAGGAAAAAGCAGTACCTGCCCTCAAGGAGCTTGCAATCTAATGGGGAAGACAATATGCCAACAAATGTGTACAAAGCAGGTTCTATACAGGATAAATTGGAAATAAATAAGAGAGAGAAGGCAGTGGAATTAGGAGGGGCTGAGGAAGGCTTCCTGGAGAAGGCAGGATTTTAGTTGGGACTCAAAGGAAGCCAGGGAGGCAGTAACAGAGGAGGAAGAAGGATGGACGTGAGGGATAACCAGAAAAATGCCTAGAGCTGGGAGAGGGAGTGTCTTCTATGTGGGACAGCCAAGAGACCACTAGATCAAAGAGTATGTGTGGATAATGAGGGGTATGGAGACTGGAAAGGTAGGAAGAGGCAGGTTATGAAGGGCTTGGAACTCCAAACAGAGCATTTTGTGTTTGATCCTAGAGGCAAGAGGGAGCCATAGGAGTTTACTGAGCAGGGAAATAATATGATCAGATCTGAGCATTAGGAAAGTCACTTTAGTGTCTAAATGGAGAATGCATCGTAGTGGGGAGAGACCTGAGGCAGGCAGGACACCATCCTCCTCCCCCATCCCTTTGGGCTATTGCAATTACTTAGATGTGGGGTGACAAGGTCTGCACCTGGGTGGGGGCAGTGTCAGAGGAGAGAAGGAGGCATACTCAAGAGACATTGCAGAGGTAAACTTGACTTTGGCAATAGCTTGATTATAGGGGTGGGGGCACAAGGGAGGAAGGTTGAGATACAGAGGGAAGTCCAGGCTGACAGCTAGGTTCCTGGGTTGTGAGCCTGGGGAAGTGGGAGGGAGGCATCATCCTTTACTGCAGTAGGAAGGATAGGGGGAGGGAAGATTTAGGAGGAAAGAGAATGAGTTCCATTCTAGACATACTGAATTTCAGATGTCTACTGGACATCCAGCTGAAGATGCAGAAAAGCAGTTGGAGATGGAAAATCATTTTATCATTTTCCCAAGGTCTCACAGCCATTCAGTAAAAGGTGTGCGACTAGAATCCTGGTCTCCTGCCTCCCGGTTTAATGTCGCTTCCCCTAGAGAGGACACAAACTAATTTACTGAAAAAGATTTATTAAGCATTTACTGTCAGCCAGACCCCGTGGCAGGTTCTCATCATACATATACATCCCTCATCTCCCCCCAAAAAACAGAAAAAATCCACAATATCAGGTACCAAACCAATACGGCTGTGGAACACTGGGGGTTTGAAATATCTCAATTAGACCACAAAAAATTCTTGTCTCAAGGACTAAATATACCAACACACAGGTCTGTGATTTTATCAGAATGGAAAACTTTCAGTATGGGCCTTTTATCCACTGATGCAGATTGCAATCCTTCTCTAAGTCCTAGAGAATTTCTACTGTCAAAGCCATATTGGAGTTCTTTCAGCTACCATCACAATCCACCCCACCATCTCCATTCCTAGATTTTCCTGCTTGTAGGAACTGGAACCAAATTATTTCCATCCCTCAGTTTAACAAAAAGCATTGATCCAAGAATCAGGAAAATTGGAGGTAAGAGTTCAGTGTCTGCCAGATGTGTCCATCGGCACCAATCAATTCCCCACCCTACTCCCTGCCCCTCAGTTTCCTCATCTGCAAAATAAGATAGTGGAACTAGCTACCATTTGGGGTCTCTTGGTGCTCTAACATTCAGTGCCCTTTGTTTTAAAAAGTGCCTCTCAGCCCAGGCATTCTGTGTTCCAAGGTTCCTTCCTTCTCCAGCATTCTATCCCCTGAGGTTCTCTCCCATTTCTGACATTCTATATGCTAGGATTCCTCTCATCTCAGGAATTCCATATCCTAAGGAACTTCCCACACCTGGCATTCTATGGTTCATCACCACTGAGCAGGACCAAAGGCTCTTCATTATGGAGAATTACTTAGGAAACTTCACCAGGTCATATGGTCCATTCCCCTGCCTCCAAGCCAGATTGTATTTAAACTAGTGTTTTTTAACCTGTACTCTACCTCACAGCCCAGATATTATCTGGTCCTTCTCATCTTTCTCTGGTCCCTTCTCCCCATCTCCAACCACCAGGTACTCTTGCTAAGTAATTAATAGTGAATTAAAAGGAGAGAAGAGAAAAGCAAATAAATGAAAGAGAAAAGACAATGTTTTGTGGAGGGTTTTGAAATATGATCATATATCTAAAAGATGGAAAGAAAAGCACTTCATGGACTACCAGTCCAATCCCCCTTCATTTTACAAATGAAGAAGGTTGTCACTTGCACTAGATCACACAGAAATGAGATTTGAACCCAGATCCTACGACCCCAGCATTAGCTCCATTTCAGCCTCTGAATAACGTGAATGATCAAGGTTTATTAATCCCCCAAGTGCCTACAGAATTGGGAATCCCCAATGGCACATGAATCCAATAGTTCCTCTCTCCATCCCACATTAGTTTAAGCCTAATGATGTCAGAGGCAAAACTTTGAAGAAGTTTAAGTTCGTCATTGGCCCCTTCCAATTCCTTTGTCAGCTTCCCCCTCTCCCTTCCTAGCACCCACCCTCTAGAGAAGCTCCCCTGAGAGAGAACTCTGAGATTTCATTTCTACCATTTTGCTTGCCAGGGTCTACCTGGAAATAGACTTCTCAGCCAGCAGTGGTGTGTGTGTGTGGGGGGGGGGGAGGTAGAATCTCAGCATAGCCAGCCCCAGATGGTTCTAGCTAGGAATAAGGGGCAAGGGACCATTGTGTATGTTGGTGCCTCAATGCCCATTTGGGTCCTGCCAAATTTGGCCCCAGAGTCTCTCCTGATTGGGATGTTATTGAGAAAACTAGGCAGTCACCTATAAATACTTCCAAAAAACAGTCACTAAGCTCCTTCTCTGTGTAAGACGCCATACTAGGTACAAAGACAAAACAATTGTCCTCAAGGGGCATAGATTCTACTTGGGAGGTGGGTGGAATACATCTAGTAACAAGATAAGAAAACCCATGATTGTTCATAGATGGAGAGATCACTAACAACCAGGGGGACCATTCCCATCAGAGGTGACCCTGAGCTTATCCTTGAAGCAAGTAATGGATTCTAAGAGGTAGAGGAGAGAACTGGAGAGGATCCGGAAAGAGATAGTGAAGGGTTTTACATGCCAACCACGGCACCATCAAAGCTTCTCCAGATCCCCAGATAAATTAAAGCAAAGCTAGTATCAGCATTTGAGGTTCCCCAAAAACGTACAAAAGGAGATCAAAAGACAACAGATAAAGGGTTACTCAGGCTGGGACAGATGTTAGATCCTGGCTAACAGTGAAAGAAACATATTGTGGCATGGTGGAAAGAGTTTTGATTCTAAAGTCCTGAAGACCTGCCTTTAAATCCTTCCTCTGACACCTACCGTGTGACCTTGGAAAAACTTCTTAACATCCCTGAAAGAAAGTTAATAAATGCAACTGGAGGTGTTAAAGACACACAACTGTAGTTGTTAAGGACACACAACTGTAGATGTTAAGGACACACAACTATAGTTGTTAAGAACCCACAACTGTAGATGTATATTCCTTTCTGCCTGAGGTTTTCCCTCTTGAGACTATTCACAGACCTGCCCTAGATCTAAATTGCCTCCACTCTTCATCATCCCAACACCTGTAATCACCACTGGTGTCTTTGGCCAGAGAGAGGGGCTCTGGAATCAGCCTTCAGGAGTAGGCTAGACACAATAATACTGATGGATTATGGGACCAAGCTTGGAAAACATGAGAAACCCTGAGCTGCCCCTTCCTCTTTCTTAAGAAATCCTTCCAAACTCCCACTTCCCCTTTCTAAGAGACTATTCCCTGTCTAGCTGTCTCCACAATCCGAGGACCAACTCTTCCAGCTTTATAAATAATCACCCCTTTCAACACACATACACACACACACACATACACACACACCACACACACATATATGCACATAACCTAACACATACATACAGCCCATATAAACACAAGCATATACCCCTCCCTTTGTAGTCACAGGATCATAGATCAATCAATTACCATTCACAATAAACATGCATTAAGCACCTACTATGGGTCAGGCACTGTGCTAATCACTAGGGATGTAAAAAGAGACAAAGTACAGTTTCTGAGGAGGGACCTGGTGGAGTCAGTCTAAAGCCAATATTTATTATTTATTATTATACAAGCATTTATTAAGCATCTCCTAATTGCCAGCCATTGTTCAAAGTGCTGGGCTCCAAGCTGTGGGGATATGAAGACCCTTAGGCCAACCCTGGCCAATCTGGAAAACCCAGACATGCTCTCATTTTCCAAGAAATTCTCCCTGGCTCTGAATTCCTCCCCTTCTCACCTCCTGTGGCGGGGCTACTCCCACAACCCAGAGATGCACTTGAACTTTCCGAATCCTTCCCTACCCTGACCTGTCCCAGCCCTCCTCCTAAGTCTTGCTACTTCCTGCTGAAAACTGGGAGCCGTGCCAAAGAACTGCCTATAGAGGCACATTCATTCTGCCTTCTCCTGTACAATTTCTGATTAGTTTGACTTGTCTGGGATCCCTTCAGAATCCTGCCAACAGTCATGGCTGTGGCTGTGTGAAGATTCACCCTCTGACATTTACTACATAAGAGACTTTGGATAAGTCACATACATTCCCAGAGCTCTGATGTATTCACCTGTAAAATGAAAAGGTTGACCTTGATGCCCCCTGAGGTCCCTTACAGCTCTGAGCTGATGACTGTCAGCTTCTGAATGGGTTTTGTGTCAATACCTTGTCTTTTCTGTAAGGGTGAGCACCCTGCAGACAAGGACTAAACTCATTTCTTCCATCTCCCCCATTAAACTAGGAGTTTCCTGAAACAGAGACTGTGTCTACCATCAAACCAGAAGGTGACATGGTATAGTGGAAATCACACTGGCTCTGGAGTCAGAGAACCCAGATTCAAATCCTGCCTCTTCTAGAACCTGTGACTTCTTGGCTAAGTCACTTCTGCTTCCTGGGCTTCAGTCTCTGCCACTATAAAATTAGGGAGTGGGATCAGATGGGGTCTGAGGTCCCTTCCACTCATCACCCTGCTCAGCTGCCTGCATCCCCCTTAGGGTAAATATCACCAGAATTAACAGACAGGAGGAGACTCTTGCCTCCGTACTCCTCTGAAACACCATGTCTCTCAGTCTAAAACTGCCTGGCAGCCTCAATAACATGCCCAGTGCATTAGGCTCCAATCTTCAAACCCTGTACCCTTTGCAGGGCTCAAGTGGAAAAAATTAGCCTCCTGGGTCCACAACAGCTCCCCACTCCTCTTTGCTATACCAACTGGGATGGGCCCCACCAAGGTCCAGCTCATCCGTGACTGCCAGCTGCGGCATCCATTGAAGTTCAGGGTGCCTAGGAGGCATAAGGGTGTCAGTGATATCATTTGTGGGGGAGGCTAAAAGCACCAGGTGTTGTTAGAGGGGCCTGTTAAGGGTAAGATGCCAGCTTGTTGTTTATGTCAATGGATCCAACAAGCAGAGGAAGTTGGTGACAAAGCTAACCCTACAGGCTGTTGCCTGAGATACAGCTAAGTAAGATTACAGAAAGGCCTTGGGAGTAAGGAAGGGCACAAATTATTTGCACGGGTTTCCTGAGCAGAAGATTCTTTCTTTGGGATTCTCCCTCCCAGGACAAGCCAGAGGGAGTGTGCCATCTCTCACTCTGGTCACCTCCTTCTCCTACAGCCCTGTTCATTTTCCTGAATGTGGTTCTTGATCAGTTCCCCAGAGACATGCTGACTTGTGGAAGTGTTGGGAGCCTGCTTAATTTCCAGCATTAAGCATGACTGGAGATGTGAATAAATGAAGTGACCAGGCCATGTGGGTAGCTCAAGGAAGAACCATGAACTCCATTTATTATGCTTAGAACAAAGTTTTTTAAGATCCAAATGACAAAGATTCAAGTATCCTAATCTCAATCATATCCTGAAATATTAGTACTAATAGAATAGTCTGCCATACCCAGGAAGTAGCTTGGATAAGACAAGGCTTGTTATCAAGGGCCCAGGAAGTCATGAGGAAGGTCAGTTGTCTTTTATCAAAATGTATCTTATAGGACAAAGGATGCTCCCTGAGAGCAGGCCACAATCTCAAAGACGTCTGCATAGAAGCCGATCCCCAAGAATCAAGCATTTTGACTTACAATAGTCTTTAGCATAATATGATAAAGAACATGTCCTTTTTGGTGCCTGATGTTTGAGGGTAAAGGTTTTGATGTCACGATATCAGACAGGAGTCCTTTCAAGTGCACCCCTGAGGTTCCTTCAGGGGAGCCAGCCTTTGCAAGCCATATCACCTTGAGAGGAATTAGGGTACATAATTAAGGTCTCTTATCTGAGTCCTGGATCAGGCCTATTTGGCTCCCCACGTGGAAGAACTTCTCAGCTCGCAAGCTTTGTCTCTGATGGAAGAGGTGAAAACTGTTCTGGGGGCCACAAGGAACAGGGGTTTGAAACTGTTCAAATTCCTACTGAGTGGCTGGTGTGATGAGGACCAATGAAGAGTTGGAGAACCGGGGATAGACAATGTTACTGTGTGTGTGTGTGTGTGTGTGTGTGTCTGTGTCTGTGTCTGTGTCTGTGTCTGTGTCTGTGTCTGTGTTCTGTGTATGTCTGTGTGTGTGTGTGCGCATGTGTGTGTGTGGTGTCTGTGTGTGTATATCTTTATGTGTTGGGGTAGAAGAAAACAGAAGCCTTCTTCCTACTATGTACCTGCCATCTGTTTCCTACCCCATCCTACTCTATGCATCATGGGGAGGATAAGGGATGGGGGAGACATGGGATAGTGAAAAGAGCCCTAGCTCTGGAGACAGAGGAGTTGGGTTCTCATCTTGCTCCTGCTGCTTCTGATCAGTGTGACCTTGAGAAAGTCATTGCCTTAGTTCCCTCATCTATAAGATGAAAGGTTTCAACTTGATTGCCTATGAGGTCTCCTCTAGTTCTCAATCTCTGAGAAACCCACGTTTGTGGCTTGAGATAATGGAACTTCTGTCTGAAGAAGACTGGACAAAACCTGGCCCACTTACATCCAGCCTCTGAATCTGACTGCTTGTGGCCAGTCCTCTCTGAGGCCAGTAATCACAGAGTTACTGGGTCTGCTTGGCCCCAGATGACAGAACCAAAACCAAGGGCCACTGGCGCGTCCTGTTCAAGGAACAGCAAAGAAGCCAGTGTCCCTAAAAACCAGAGTATGGGGTGAGGGACAAGGCATAAAAGACTAGAAAGGTAGAAAGGAGCCAAATTAGGAAAGTTTAAAAGCTAGGTGACAGTATTTGAAACTGGAACAATAGGGAACTGTTTGAGTTTATCCAAAAGGGGTCAGACTTGCATTTTAGGCAGATCACCTCAGGGAGAGACTTGAGCCAGGGAGACCAATGAGCAGCCTATTACAACAGGACAGATGTGAAGTGTTGAGTGGAAGTATCAGAGAAGAGGAGGAACAAAATCAAGAGATGCTTCTCAAGTAGAACTGATAGGACTTTGACCCAGCAGCACCAGTGGCACCAGCCTCCTGGCTGCTCCAGGAAGACCTTTCATATCTTGGCTCTGCCTGGCATTTTCTCTGCCTGGCCCCCATGCCTGGAGTGCTCTCCCTCCTCCGCTCTAACTACTGACCATCCTGGCTTCCTGTAAGTCCCAACAGAAATCCCCCTTTCTATAAGAAGCCTTCCCCAACCCCTCTTAATTCCAGTACTTCCCCTTTTAATTGTTTCCTGACTATCCTATATATAGCTTGCTTTGTATGTATCCATTTACATGTTGTCTCCCCCACTAGTTCCTTGAGGGCAGGGACAATTTTTGCCTCTTTTTGAATCCACATAGTAAGTACTTAATAATATTTATTGAATCAAATTGAATTTGGCAACAGATTGGATGGGGGACATAGGGCAGGGTGAGAGGGTGAAGAGCCAAGGATGAAACTTCAGTTGCTAACCTGGGTGACTAGAAAGATGGTAGTATGGTCAGCATTAATAGGGAAGTTACCAAGAGAGTAGAGTTTTGAGGGAAAGATAATGAGATGTTGACATATTATATCAAAGGCATGTGTAGCTTGACATGTCTATAGGACATCTAATTGGAGATGTCTGATGGGTTGTTGAATATGCAACACTGGGGGTCAGGAGATAGATGAGGGATGGACAATTAAATCTGAAAACATTTTGCATAAAGATGATCATTGAATCCATGGAAACTGGTGAACTCACCAAGCAAAATAGAATAAAGGAAGAACAGAGGAAGGCCCTGGCAGAGGCTTAGGGGACACCGATAGTTAGCAGGAATAATCTGGACAGAGTTCAGCAAATGAGACTGGGAAGGATCAGTCATTCATGTAGAAGAAAAACCACAAGAGAGCTGTGTCACAAAAATCAAGGAGGAAGAAAGTATCATGGAAAAAAGGGTGACTGAGAGTGTCAAGGGCTACAGAAAGGACAAGAATGAGGATTGAAAACCCCATTACATTTGGCAATCAAGAGATTATAGGTAACTTTGGAGAAGAAATTTCAGTTGAATTATGAGTTCAGAAGCTGACTATAGAGCACTGAGAAGAGAGAAAAGAAAAAAGAAGTGGAGAGACTAATTGTAGATGGCCTTCTCAAGGAATTTAGCCATGAAAGGAAAGAGAACTATAGGGTGGAATCAAAAATAGACTGATTAAGTGAGGCAGACTCTCAAATTACCTGCAATTGTCTATCACAGGAATTCTTCAAGAGCATTCTGAATGGTCCTTGGTCAGAAATATCTCCACCTGGATTCATGGTTTGGATCAGGGTTGGATGAAATGGCTATGAAGATTCTTTCCATTCCTAAGAGTATGTAGAACTTTAAGGTTTGAGAAGCTCTTCACACACAGCCACCGTTTGACTTGGGTGCTTGTGATGTGAGTACAGCATACAGTACCCTAGAGTTAAGGAGAATATTAACAGTTGCTTTTCCAGTACATTGTGAGGCCCCTCTTAAGGGGGGGGCATTCATTCTGCAGCTCATCCTGTAACTTGAGACCATCCTAAAGTTATTTTCCCCTTATCTTAAAAAACCATAAAACTTCCCCTTACTTTATACCCTACAATTACCAAAAGAATACCTTTTGTCCCCCTCATCCTGTGTCCCCCACCATCTCCCTTATCCTGTCCTTATCTTTAGACATCACAATGTCCTAAAACCCTTATCTTGGAACATAAAGAATTCATTTTTGTCCCCTTCATCCTGTGTCATAAAATCCCCCCACCATCTTCCTTATCCCATCCTTATCTTTAACCATCCTAAAATACGGTTTAAAAACTCTAGAACTACATTGTCATCCTGAACATCTCTACATAAGCCTAGCTTCCCCAAATATCAGGGCCTCAGTTAGCTTTTTGCTAAAAGGTCCTTGTGCTTTTCACATTAATAAAAACTCCCAGTGGCTAAAGAGAATGCCCGAGTGAATTCTTTCACACCGGAACCACTCTCCTGAATATGACCTCAATACCTGGATAATGCATGTATTGTTATGCCTATGTTACAGTTGAGAAAACTGAGGCACTGGGAGGTTAAAGGACTTGCCTGGAGTTCCAGAGGTTTGTAAAAGTACAATAGAGGATTCCAAGCCAGGTCTTCTGATTCCAGGTCTGGCACTCTCTCCATCATTTCATACCACTGTCTCCACACATGTGGGGTGAAATTGCAGTGTGAGAATGTAGAGTGGAATAGAGCCTTTGGGGCATGTGCAACCAACCTCTCCTTCTCCCATTAAGGTGGTCTTCTGATTTAGGTTCAAGTGAGTAACAAGCGTAACAATGGTGCCCACTGTCAAACTGGGGCAATCCCCGAGGTAGACGCTATTTCTTCTCTGTAAGACTAGGGGCTCCCCCGAGGGGAAGGACTGTCTCCCCTAAAAAGGTAGGTCATGGGTTGATGTCTTTTCCATCAGACTCCACACTCTGCTCTAATACCAACATGCTTGGCATTGGACCAGTTCCTGCTCCTACAACATCTGACGGTGATTATGCTCAAAGATTTCCTGTCCTCCCCACAGACTTCACATCATTTCCCTTCTGATTATACACTTCATTCTGGGACAAATTCTACCCGGCAACAGATGCCCCAGCTGACAATGATAGGATAAAATGAATTTGACAGATCCAATCCTAGGGGAAGTGGGAATGAGGCATATGGGCAACTCTGTGTATATAGAGGCATCTTTTCCCATTTGGGCTCTGCAAAAGGTAAAAACTTGGGACTGAGAGTCTACCTATTCTGGATGGGCTGATGAGGATGCCACATAGCTTGTCAGTAGAACAATATGGCAAGTGAGAAGAGGAAGAAGTGGTTCTTCACTTGGATGCTCATTCTAGGATGTTTTGCTGTGAAGAACACCCAGGCAGGTAAGTCTGGTGAAAGAGCAGGAAGGCTCATAATTTCAGAACTGGAAGGGACCTCAGAGGCCATCTAGTTCAACCCTCTTGTTTTACACATTAAGAAACTAAGATCTAGGTAGGCTAAGAGATTTTCCCAAGACCATAGATGTATTGCCTAGGACTGAGGGAAGAGATACAGTCTATCTTCAGGAAGCTCTTGTTCCATGAAGGAGGCACAGTGCTTGTCCTCAAGGGGTTCCAAGGCTGGTAGAGTTACAAAATTTTGGCATTAAAGAGTTGTCTAATGAAATAAAAATTATAGTTCCTCTTGAAAGCTAGATTCCTGAACCTAGGTCTATATCGCCCTTAGCATCAAAAACCCAGTTCTGAGCTCCTGCCAAAGTTCTTCTTCCAGAATGATTTGTATTCAAAAGATTCTATTCTATTCTATTCACTTAATGAAAAGTCTGGTAAAAATAAATGACAAAAATAGTCCTTTTCTCCATAAAAGATACTCTCTTAAGGAGACTTTCACAGAAACACCATCTTATTTCCACATCTTAAGTCAAGTCCCTGATCCCTCCCACTTCCTCTTTTCACCCTGAGGGAGAGGAGCCCGGCAGTTACAAGCAGTTCTGAAGGGTCCCACATACCTCTTCTGATTCCAAAGCTGACAGGGAGCTAGACAGCATGATGGAAACAGTGCTGAGACTAGAGTCAGAAAGACTTGAGTTCAAATCCAGCCTTTAGTACTTACTGACCCAGCTGACTCTGGGCAAGTAACTTATCCACTGTTTGATTCACTTTGCTTAACTATAAAATGGAGGGAATAAGACCTTCTTGCTAGGGTTGCTGTGAGGGTCAAATGAGATGATATTTGCACATTACTTAGCACTATGTCTGGCACATACTTTATAAAGACTTGCTTCCTCCCTTTCAGAGATGTTCAAAACATCGAGATGACCACTTGTTAGGTATGCTGTGCAGGGAGTCCTTTCTTAGGTCCATATTTGACAGACTGGATCAGTGTTCTGAGGTTCCTTCCAACTATGAAACTCTGAGATAAGACACAGATACAAAGACAAGTGAACAGGGAGGTTAAGGACAGAGCTATAACCATGAGTTTATCGCATGAGGATGAGCTGAAGGATATGGGGATGTTCAGTCTTAAGAAGAAAGCATTCAGAGGGGCATAATAACTGAGTATCTGAAGAGCTGTCATACGAAAGAAGGATTGCTCTATGTGGACCTTGAGGGCAGAAATGATAGCAATGAGTGGGAGATGTAAAGAGGCTTGGTGTCAGGGAAAACTTCCTAGCAGGAAGGGCTATTATACCCGCTTGGACAGGTGATGGTCGCCCTCCCTGAAGGCCTTCAAGTAAAGTCTGGATCACCACTTGTCAGATGTGATTGTGGCCATTCCTCTGATTTATGGGGTGGATGAAATGGCCACCAAGGTCCCTACCAACTGCCAAACTCTGTATGATTCTGGGTGCTTTTATAAAATTGTTTTGTAAAATTCCAATTTCTTTAGTTCAATGAATAAAAGCACTGTCCTTTATGTTTGAGAAGCTGTGAGCATGTGGACACAGAGCTGGCCTCAGAGCCAGGAAGATCTGGCTTCCAGCCTCACATCTGCTACATGCTCGTTGTATAACCCTGGACACATGGAGATGCTTAAGGAATGTTTATCGACTGACCAACTGACTGACGCAAGTCTTTTTACTTCTCCATGTCCCAGGCAACTCTCTGAGACTATAAATTGAATAAGTAAAGGTAGCAGAGTTCCCTATGCCAATGAAATCACAGCTCCTCCTTATGCTTGAGTAGTCAATAAATCTCTGCCTCCAAAAAGAAATATAAAATTCCCTGGGCACACCTTAATTAAACGCAATGTACAACTATGCCAATAATCCCAGGCGATGGTAGCTATTTGGAGAAGGTTTTGGAGAATGTGCTTGTCTTTCATTCATAGGTAGAGGGGATGGAACTCAGGCAATCGGGGCATAAGAGAATTAAATGTGTTCCCATTGGATCCCTGAAAGACAGATATGGCAGCTAGCAAGAGAAGCCCCACTCCAAGAAGGGAAAATTGGGAAAAGCTTCTTAGGAAACTCAAGAAACTCTGGCCTTGCCACATTTTCTGGGGCCAACATTGAGGGCTTCTCCTTACCTGGGTGAGAGCCTCAAATAATGATAGTAAATAGCAACTCAGCATAATAATATTATTAGACCTTTCTGTTTTGTTTTTTTTTAATCCCCTTGGGACATACACCCAGTAGTAGTAGTAGTAGTAGTAGTAGCAGTAGTAGTAGTAGTAGTAATAGTAGTAGTAGTAGTAGTAGTAGTAGTAGTAGTAGTAGTAGTAGCAGTAGTATCTCTGGCTATAATTAGCATATGAATTGTATAACTTAAAATTGCTTTCCAGAGTAGATGAACCAATTCACAGTTGCACCCACAGTGTGCAGGTCTTTCCACAGCCCCTCCAACATGGATGATTCCCATCTTTTGTCTTCTTTCACAATTTACCAAGCAGGAGTTGAAACTATAGAGCTGTTTCAATTTCCATTTCTCTTATTATGGGCCATTTGGAGTTCTCCTTCATTGGGTTGTAAAAGTTTGCGATTCTTCTTTTAATAACTGTTTGTTCACATCCCTTGACCACTCATCTATTAGAGAATGGCTATGGGTCATGCATTTTCATCCTAGTTCGTTTATACATGGGATATAAAACGCTTCTCAGAGATATTTTCCCAGTTCACAGCTTCCCCTCTTGTCCTGGGCATTTTGCTACCAATTCCCTTGTTTTAGAGATAACAAAACTGAACCCCAGAAAAGCCAAGTAACTTGCCCATAGCAACGCAGCTAGTAAGGAGATTTGGGATTCCAACTCAGGTGATTGATTCTGACTTCAGTGATCTTTCCACCACACCAAGCTGCCTTCCATCATGCTAAATGCTAGGGATACAAAGGGCAGAAAACATCCCTCCTCTCACAGAAACCACATATATGTATATCACCAGATCCAGGCAAGGTACATACAGAATAGGTGAAAATAACCCACTATTGTAGTGGGTAGAGGGCTGTGGGGAAAGGATTCCTTTGAATGAAGATTACATTTGAGCTGAGTGTTGAAGGAAGCCTGGGGTTCTAAGAGATGAAGGTATGAAAGGAGAACATTCCAAGCATGAGGAATAGGCCCAGAGATGGGAAGTTCCTAGCCCTCTACTCCTCATGAAGCTTCCCTCCACTCTGAGACAAGAGTTCCAAATGGCAAGGTGCAAAGTGTAGCCTCTCAATGAATGCCTGAGTCAACAAGAAGTCCTTATTGAGCCATGCCAGGTGTCTAGCTTTAGCATTCACTAAAATGAATACGTGCTACTCTGCCCCTTCCAGATCACCCTATGGAGCAGGTGCCATCCCATACCAGCCCAATCTATTGCACCGACGGTGAAAATGGCCAGGAAAGCTGGGTGGGAGGAGGCCCTGGGGCTCTGAAGCCCTATCCCAGAATGCCCATTCTTCTGACCTTCACTCCCTTCTTCCAGCCCACCACAAACATGACTTCCATTTCACTGCAATTGGCACAGCAAGGTCCCTCTTGAACCTCATTGTGATCAGCTCTGTGGATGATGTTCAGCTCTGCTACTATGACAACCAGAACCAACAAGTTGTGATGAAGGAAGCCTGGATGTACCAGGCCCTGGGAGCCGTTGAGGTTGAACAGAAACTGAAGAAGTTAATAAGCCTTGAGAAAAGTTTCCATTGGGCCTTCAAGAATTGTATAAAAAACGAGACCAACGGTGAGAGTAAGTCAGTCCCACTCAACCCCAATGTATACATTCCTCCCCTTTTGATCCACCTCCTCTGGGTCCACTTGGCCTCTCTCCATGAAACCATATCATTGAGTTAGGAATCTAGAGACACAGACCAGACCAGGGATGTCAGACAACCTATGCAGGATAGGTCTTGGGCTTACAGATTTGGAGTTAGAAGGGACCACAGACATCATCCAGTCCAACTCCCTTATTTTATAGGGGAGAAAACTGAGACCCAGGGGAATTTAAACAATGTGCCTCAGTCATAGGAACCTAGGGCTGAAAGGGCCTTCAGAAGCCATCTTTCCCAACCCCCTCATATTATGGAGCAAGAAACCTGAACAGAGAAACTATCTTCCTGAAGCACATACAGCAGTTCTGGGGAGGAACCCAGCTCTGACACCAAATTCAACACCCTTTCTACTATACTGCATGCATTACCTTATCCTAGGTTTCAAAGGGCACTAATTCCTCTTCTTGAAACCAGTTTTTGTTCCCAATTTTCAAATACCCCTTGATTATTGATCAAGCTTCCACACATTCCTTTGTCCACAAGTAAAGAAATATGCCACACTAATCCTTAATTGCATCTTCTCTTCATCTGTCACTAGTGATTTGAGGCCTATGAGACACTGTCATTCACCGGGTCCTAAGACAGTATCCTGCCCGGGCCTATATGATCAAGCTCATTCTCTCATTATACAATTCCAGTTAATAAGATGGCTGATAAAATCATGTTTCTATGTTGTATTTCACCAATTAGATATTGCCTGATCCCCTAATTGATGGAAAACAAGGAATTAAACAAGTAATTTGTTTCCATCATCCCATCAATGAGAATATTCCAGCCTTTTAAGTTACCTCCAAAGTCAACAAAATTCCACGCTTTGATGGTTGGACCTATGAGTTCTGGTCTCCCTCTGAGAATCTTCCCACTCTGCCTCCTTGCACTCCTTCTCTCTAAAAGACCCCAGCCCACGTTCTGTCCCCAACAGAAAACCATACACTGCAGGTCTTCGTAGATTGTGACCTAGACAAGGATATACAGGTGAGCAATCACTTCCAGTTTGCTTTGGATGGGGAAGACTTCTGCCGGATGGATGAGCAATTGGGGCATTGGGTGGCCATGAAGCCTGAGGCCCAGCGCTTCAAGCCCCTCTGGGACAGCACTATCTGGAACAATATGGTGAAGCACTATATACAAGAAGATTGTATCGATGGCATGAAGAAAATTCTACAGTATTCAAGCATGCGGGAAAATGGTGAGTCTTCATAGCTTCTCTGTTTGGGGACTAAGAACAGGTGAGAATGAGGAGAAGCCATCTCCAGCTAGACTCTAGCAGTTCTCAACCTGTGGGTCGCAACCCCATTGGGGGCAAAACGACCCTTTCACAGGGGTCGCCTAAGATCATAGGAAAACAAAATTACAGTTATGAAGTAGCAACGAAAATAATTTTATGGTTGGGGGTCACCACAACATGAGGAAGTGTATTAAAGGGTCACGGCATTAGGAAGGTTGAGAACCACTGAGCTAGATGGTTGGGGGCCAGCTCTGCCTTCCCTCTGAGTAGCAACTGAAGACAGAAATAGCACAGGAGTCAGGAGCCTTGGGTTCTGGTCCCCCCACACACACACACAGGTCTGATGATGGAGCACGTTCTGTCTTCAGAAGAACAGAGTCATTATCTGGGCCACCCTGGGGAAATCATCTCAGTATCTTCAGACAACAACTCTCTTCCTCAACAGAGGTAGATTCCATATTGAGCATTGCAGAGCCTGGATAGTGTTAGAAGTCCAGACATATGATCTCATTGGTATGAGCAATTCCTAAAGGACGAAAATGTTCTTCTAATGTAGGTCAGCACTTCTCTACAACTTACAGTCTCAGAGGGCTGCCTAGAGTTCTCAGAAGTTAAGGGACTTGCCCAGTTCACCCAGTCAGGCTGTGTCTTATATTCAAGGTTTTTGGTCCTGCATTTAGCTCTCTATTTACTTCCCCATACTGATGAACCAGGAAAAAAATCCTGTAATTCCTTCTTTATAGGACTGCAAGGAGACTCAAATGAGAAAGTATCCATAACATACTTTGCAAACTTTAAAGCCACATGTAATCTTAAGCTATTATTATTGTTGTTCCAATAGGGTTTGTGATAAGGCTGTGTAGAAACAGTCCAGAATCTGGTACCAAATTAACTGAGGCTCTTTCCCATCAACCTAGATGCTTGTATGTGCACAGGAGGGTACAGAATAGGGAAATATGTGGCAGCAAGATGAATGTGAGGAGATATGAGGTGAAGGGAAGCCTCCCACTGAGCTTTGTATGTGACCTCTTCTCTTCTGCTCTCTGCCATCAGTCCCCCCTGATGTGACTGTATCCCGACACGATGCTCCTGATGGCAGAGTCACCTTCTTCTGCAGGACCACTGGCTTCTATCCTCGCTCCATTGTGCTTCACTGGGAAAAGGATGGAGCACTGGGTGTGTGGGGACAGGAGAGCTCCAGTGGCACTCTGCCCAATGCTGATTCCACCTTCTATCTCCAAGTCACATTAGAGCTCCCACCCGGTGATCCTGGGACAGGCTACACCTGTGTGGTGGAACACAGTGAGCTAGGGACTCCAGCCATATTCCCAGGTGAGACCCTCATCCATACTGGTTGATTCATCTCAAGGAAGCCAGTCTTTGGATTCTCTTCCCTCTGTCCCTTGGGAAAGGGCCCCATTCACCACAGTCCCCATTGCCTTGTGGGGAAATTCTCACCCCTGTTTATCTGCTGTCCTTCATTCCTGAAGTTCCTGGGAAGCCATCAATGGAGAGACCTTGGGCCATGATCCTGAGCATCACGGCAGTGATCATCCTGGTGCTAAGCTGTGCTGGGCCCTTCATCACATGGAAGAAAAGGAAGACAGGTGCGTATGTGTGGAGAGAGGAAAAGCAATAGGGAGGAGAGATCACGAGGAGATAGGAGGCCTTGGTATCCTAGCAACCTCATAAGGTTGTTAAGGGAAAAGGGCCTTAGCAACCTTAACACTACTGTAATAATTATTATTGCAACAGAAAGAAAAAGACTCATTACTGATGTTGGAATTATCCCCCCCAAATACAAAAGGAATTCTCATAATTTACATAACAACTAGTCATCCAGATTTAGCTTAAAGACCTCCAAAGACAGAAAAGCCACTGTCCTGAGGTAGCCCAGTCTACCTTTTGATGGCTCTCATCATTAGGAAGATGGTTTGTTCCAGACATAAAACCTAAATTTGCTCCTTTGCAACTCCTATCCATTGTTTCTAATTCTGCCTTCTGGTGCCAAACAGGAAAAAATCTAATCTCTCCTCCGTATGATAACAATCTTTCAAACACTTGAAGACATTTGTCATGTTCCCCTGAGTCTTCTTTTCTCTAGGGCAAACATCTCTAGTTCCTTCAACTTCCCCTTCTAAGAGAGATTCAAGTAGTAAGTGGGAGGCAAGGTAGTAGAGTGGCTAGAGAACCAAGCTTTTAGTGAGGATGGCCTGGATCTCTGATACATACACACATATTGGCAGGATAACCTTGGGCAAATCATTGAACCTCTTCATTCCACAGGCAACTTGCGAAAGCTATCAATTGTCGAAGGAGTTGTCAAACTGCTTTAGTAAAGAGAGATTCCCCATGGGGAGTTCTCTACACTAATAAAATCATAAGTTGGACCAAAAAGTAAAAGAATTCATAGTATCACATAGATGGATCTGGAAGGTAGGGGTTCTCTTATGAAAATGTCTTGAGGTTTACAGCATAGGCTAGGAGACCACAGAGAGCAGAACAAAATAGGCTCCCTCATATCAGGCAGATGGTTTAATTAGGCACCTTGGAATTAAGATCCAACATGCTCTAGCCCCGAGGCAGGAGCTGTCCAAAAGTAGAAGATGACCTCATAAGATCCCATAGAGACTGAGAGTCAACTATGATGCTTTTCATTTGTTTTAAAATATGTATGAACAGGAAACAAATTTTTGGGAAAGACAACAAAAGTTCCATCCAAGGCAGCAAAGGTGGTGCAGATGAGAAAGGGAATCACAAAAGAAAAGAGAATCTCTGGGGAGGGGACCAAGGGAGCGATTGCATGTGTTTGAGTGAGATTCTAGGACCTGAGTGTTACTCCTCTCCCCATTCTTCCTTAGCATGAGGGTGCCAAGAGGAGCCATGGAGAGATGGGAGTTTAATCCAGGGATCTTTTTTCCCACAGGAATGGGCAGTTAGCTGGAAGGACCTTTACCCTCCTCTCCTGCAATTCCTCTGCAACGAAAGAGTGTGGGAGACCAGCAGGCTTTCTGCACTCTCCCTTCATGGATAACTCTCCCCTGTAGAGGTGAATGGGTCAGAGCTGGTATTAACCCTCACCTCCACCATGATCCTACCCATCAATGGAGTCTTCCAGCTGTGTATGTTCTCTTGACTCACTCTAGTTCTAGGGCTGTCAGAGTACATCCATAACATAATCTCACTAACAAAAACAATGACAATAACATTGATGATGATGATGATGATGATGATGATGATGATGATGATGGTGATGATGATGATGATGGTGGTGATGATGATGATGATGGTGGTGATGATGGTGGTGATGATGATGATGATGGTGATGATGATGATGATGACATCTTCACATTTCTATATTGCTTTAAGGTTTGCAAAGCTCTTAACAAATATCTCATTTGATCCTCACAATGTGGGGGCTGGTTCTGTTGTTATTATTATTCCCATTTTTAGCTGAGACAATATTTCAGAAAGGTTAAGTAGATTGCTTAGGGTTCCACAGTTAGTATGTGTTTGAGATAGGGTTCAGATCTTGGTCTTCCTGCCACCAAGTCCAATGCCTGAGTCCAAACATCTTCATTTAATACGGGATATACAGTAGCCCCGTGTACTCTCCAACTGAGACCCATCTTTGATTCCTAGGATATTGTGGGTGGCAGCCACGTTTATTACTAGAATGTTGTGGGTGGCAACCATGTTTGATTCCTAGTTTGTTGGAGCTAGAAGGACCTTTGAGGATCATTTGGTCTAATCCTGGCTTTGACACTTTCTCCCTGGGCAAGTCACTTGAACCTCAGTTTCCCTCTTGGTAAAATTAGCATGATAGCATTAAAGATTTAGATCTTGAAGAGCCTTTTAGATATAATTGAATCTAATCCCTTCATTTAACCAATGAGGAAACAGAGGAACAAAGAGATCAACACTGCCAACCCATCAGAAGTTAATTCAAGGTCTTTTCATATAATATAATGCTTTTTTAAGTCTCTTTTGGGATTGTGGGATGATGAGGGTAAAAGGTAATAATAGTAAGTGAATGAGACAAAGACAAAAGATTAGGAGCTGGGGTGAATTTAGAGATCTGCCAGGAGTTCACAGAATCCCCAAGATCCCTCTTTCTTCTGATAGTCCTTCAAATAATTGAAGACAACTGTGATATAACCCTGTCTTTCTTTTCCAAGCTAAACACACCCAGTTCCTTTTGCTGATACCTACAAGGCATAACCCAAATCCCTTTCCCTTCCTCATTCTGACTGCTCTCTTCTGAATCTCTCTGGCTCCCTTCCTAAAATTTGGCTCCATAATCAGTATACAGTATTCCAGATTGTAGACCAACCACAGGTAGAGTCATACCAGAAGATATCATCTCCATTGCCTGAACTCCTCAGTGAATGAGGAGAGAAGATGAACTTGGAGAAGAAGGAAGACCCTTGGGGTGAAAGTTAAAGGATGGTCACACAACATGGAAGCAGAAGTTTTTGAAGTAAAGCATGAATACAGTAGGAAGTGTAGATAGAAAACATCTTCTCCCCTAACCCTTGGATGTAGGCACCCTGAACTAAGACTGTGCCAATTACTGTCCCCATTTTGCAGATGGATAGCCAGAGTCTTGGAGAGTTTGGACAACTTCTCAGTGGCCACACAGCTGGTGGGCACTGGAGGCAGGACCCTCCTGACTCTAATTCCAATATTCTTCCCACTGTATCATGCTGTTTCCCACTAATATCACAGACTACACTAAGAGACTTTTCCTTCTCCATACTTAAGACTTACATGATACATCAGATAGAAATTACTCCTTTTGGTTTTGTTATACTCTCCATGTTGTCTCCCAACAATGTATAAATGTTTTGGGGTAGAATCAAGTTCCACATTGTTTATCTGTCTTGTAATTGTCTTCTATTTTAATAATAATATTAAAAATTAACATTAATAATAATAAAAATTAACATAAAGTGCTTTAAAGTTTGCAAAATACTTTCAAATATTACCTCACTTTATCCTCATGATGCTCAGTCAGGATAAAGGATGCTTTTATTACTCCTATTTTACAAATGAGGAAACTGAAGCAGACAGAGGTTAAGTAACATGCCAGGGTCACACAGATAGTAAGTGTGTGAGGTAGGAGTTGAATTCAGGTCTTCCTGCCTTCAGGTCTGGTACTCTACCCATTGTCCCACCTAGCTACCATAATACAATCATTGTTAGATAGATACTTAGACAGACAGACACATATGTGTGTGTATACATATCTATGTGTGTATACTCCTATATAAATATATAGCAGAATATTCACAAGATCATAAATTGAAGGCTAGAGGAAACCTTGGAGCAGTTATGGTGTGATGTGCAGTTTGCAGCTAAATTAACACAAAATCCCATGGTGATTATGATAATAGTAGCTATCATCTTAAAAAATGTTAAGGTTTGTGGACTTCCATGTATTAATATAGCTTCCTTATATGTAAAACTAATCCCCAACCTCCTTTATTGAATATGTTCCTTTTTCTACAGAACATCCTAGCTGCCATATATAAGCAGGTTTTTCCATCTGAGCTCTTTGGATCAATTGTAAATTTTAAATTTTATATCGTTTGATGTTATAATTATAATGATAGGAACCCAATACAGAGTCACTTGGGCTAAGTGGTCTGCATGCCCATAAAAGCAAATAGGTTAAAAGAGACATATTTAATAAAGGCCAAATATATACAAAAAAGAAAGACATATTTGTACTTTTCCACTGTTTTCATTTATGTTTACTCTGAATCAGGTAAATAATTCTCATGGTTTTTGATTGGTTTAAATTCTTGACCTGGTACGGGGATCCTGACCTTGAAATACTATAGGAAGGAACTGAAAGTCACATAAATATCAAGTATTCATATTGGACAACCCCACCACCAACTAGAGTTCCCTCGGTTCCCAAGGTCTCTTTGCCCCAATAGGGCAAAGAACACATCAAGGAAATTGAGCCCTGAGGATTTCACAGCAGTAGTCAGGCTGTCTCACTATATCAAATGAGAAAAATGATTATTAAGAACCAATGATTTTGGGAGAGTCAGACTTCCCCCTTTTCTTAATCCTCATGTCAGACCTCACGAACTAACCTTCTCCTGTATCTAGATCCCACCCAGGTGGGGCAGTCATTGTGTTCTGCTCAAGTTTGGGTGGGGAATATATTCTTTAATAGATTGCCCAGTTGGGGAACCTTAGAAGTAGATGACAAAATCTAAATTCAGGTTCAGCCCCTCGTTGTAATATTCATTCTCTCATTAATCGTTAACCAATAAGAGTCTATTTCCAACCTTTTGAATACTCCTTTTCCAAAAGGACACATGAACCATGAGCCTTTCACCATGATTGTCTTTGGTCTAAGAGAGAGATGCTAAATGACCATCCTAAAAGGATGCTAGCAATATTATATACTACCATTATTAAAAAAGTGATTAGATTATGTTTCTCAAAACTTTTTAAATGTCACACAAGAGTGTGATGTGATTCTTTCTCTTTCTGTCCTCATTTATCTATAGCATTCTGCATCTGAAGAATTTTAAGGGGTCACGTTCTTATTTACTAGCTGTGATGTATAAAAAGCTCAAGGGACATAGTTTCTGGGTAATTAATCATTTTATAAATCATGTCAGCAGATAATAAAAGGGGTCAGTGGAACTCACAAACGCCAAAGACCCCTCATGGAACCCGCTCAATGCATTTATGCCCTGCAAGAGTGGGTGTTCTTGAGGGTAGCAATCAACTCTGATTGGTTAACAAGTAATGAGAGAACAAACACTATAATGAAAGGTGGATCTGTTCTAATTAGGGGGTGGGGAATGTGACCAACTGGACAAAGGGAGACTATCTCAAGCCTGATCACCCCCAGTCTTAGGCCATCTAGCCTGCCTAAATGGAACACAATGGTCCAGATTTCACCTCAGATTAAATTCTTTATAAGGTTCTCTAGTTAGATGTGGTCTCCCACTCAGAATCAAAAGGCATGTACCCCAAAAAGTATGTACCCCAGGGATTTGGGCAATCTCAAAGTCCTTCAGAGACTGAATGACGTACAGGTTTCCGAAAAAATCCTGGACCTAATGCAATAATTTATTATTAATTTGAAAAAGAAATTATCATTTCTCTCATAGCTATGGTTGAATTGCCTTCTTTGCCTAAACACACTGACTGCACACAGCCCTAACACTGACAGAAATGATGTTTCCTTCTCTGGTGGTATTGGAAGGTAACCTAGAAATAAGAACAGATATAAAGAACCTGGATGAGAACTGAAAATAGATGTGTTGGGATGAAGGAGTTATACTATCTTATATATTATGGCTGGTGAATATGAAAGGGATAACTTCTAGTCCACTGTCATCAAGAAATGTGGATATACAGAAATATAGGAAGGCTTGGAAGTGTCACACAAACATTTTCTAGCCAAGGAGATTAGCCAAGAGAATTGGAAGAGGAGAAAGTTTCACAAAAGAAATCAGAATACTGAAGGGATAAGGACAAGTGGTCAATTGTGGGAACTGAGTGAACCACACTATGTTGTGACTCAGTTCTTGAGCTAGCTCAGTTCCTTTTCTATTCATTTATGGGTCTAATCCATTTTCTGTCTTGTAAGAAAAGTATATTCAATTGTGGGAATTGTAAGAAAACCTGACTGTATTATTTGAACCTAGACCTACATGGCTGGGAAGCCAGACCACCTCTACCTGCTGCTTTGAGACCCTTACCTGAGGACCTGGGTTATGCTGATCAGAAATCCGGTCAGACCCAAAAATTGATGCAGAGTCTTCTCATAATTGTACATCTCAAGTAAACCAAATGTCATCTCAAAAGTGGCTCTGTACTGACCAGTTATTGTTTCTATGTTCTTTCGATTTTTTACAGAAACGTGAGGGAGTGGAACACCTCTTTTTCTAATTTCAGGGAATTGCACCTGTTCACTCACCCCTCCCAACTTGAAAAGTTCTTCATCCAATTAGAAATCAGATTCCCTAAAGTTATATTGTTTCCTTTTAATTAATTGGTCTTATTAGTTGTTTTTAAGGTATAAAAGTCCATCTCCTCTTGTATTTGGGGTCTAGGACTAACCTGAGGAGATTTGGTCCCAGTCTGTTTAACAATTGGCATGCATTACTTAATAAATTGATATGCTCAGAAAATTAAACCTTTGTTTCCTAAGCCATTTAACTTTCACCTGCCGCAATAATTGGATATCAACAGGGGTAAATGAGTAGCCAGAATACTCTTGAGTGTTCAGTCTTTGGGTCACAAACTAGAAATTTTTATCTTGACACTTTTGAACAAGGAAAACCTCTCAAACCTCTTGCATTCAAAAATTAGTGCAACCAAAATAAGAAATGAAATAGTTGATTGGGGGGGAAAACTTTGTATCTAATATCTTTGATGAGGTTCTGATAGTCAAGATATATAGTCAATTAATCAAACTATATAAGGCCAAAAACCATTCATCCTCCAATAGAAAAGTGATCAAATATAAGCAAACACTTCTCAAAAATTGGAAACTATTAACAACCATATGAAAGGATAACTCAAAATCACTGATAATAAAAGAAATGCAAAAGAAAACATCTATAGATCTGTAGTATCTCCTCACACCTAACAAACTGACAAAGTTAACAAGGAGGAGGAGGAGGAGGAGGAGGAGGAGGAGGAGGAGGAGGAGGAGGAGGAGGAGGAGGAGGTGGTGGAGAAGAAGAAGTCCCATATACAGGAAAATATAACAACTGGAAACAAAGTAGAGCTTATTGATCAGCAAAATGGCTAAACCAATTCTCGCATATGAATGTAATGAAATATTACCATACTGTAAGAAATGATGAAAGCCATTGTAAGGTGTGAGAATACACACACACACACACACACACACACACACACACACATGTTCTATGACTTGAGAGTTTTATTAGATGAAAATGTTACTTTGAGTTGTATAATCAGTCAATCAATGAATACATGGAAGCAAGGGAGAACCTCTTTGGTTGGATCAAGAAGGGGGAAAGTATGATTGGCTAATCAAACAAGCTGACCATTCCTCTAGGAGTTTTTATTAGCAGGAGAATTTCAGCGGTTCTTCAATTTAGGGGAGATAAATCCCAGGAAATTTCAGTTCAAGCCAAGTCCCTGAAAGGGAACCAAAAAAAGAGTTTCCTTTCTCCCTACTCCTATTGTCTATGTAATTGAATATGATGCATCCAACTGGTAGCAGGGAGAAACACACCAAATACCAACATCAGATACAGAAGAATAGACACCCAAGATAGGGAGCAGCTGCAAGGAAGGTGCCACTTCTGGTTATGAGAGAAGTGTCATCTATGGATTTGACAAAGGTAGTGACCCTCAAATCCCAACTAAAAGCTACTCCACTTAAAGGGAACTTGAAGAAGAGGACTTCTAGTAACCAGGAGTCATGAGTTATCCCTTTGCCACCTGTTTTCTCTACACATGTACCTCACTACCTTTGTACTTTAAGTCTAAATCAACTCCTTTTAGGCACTTTGTGTGTGCATGATGAGTTTTCCCAGTTGGGACAATGCTTTGTAACTACTTTTGTTACTATACCATTTTATGAAATGCCTTTAACAAAAGCTAATTAAGTATGACTAGCCATCATCAATAAGAAGCATGTTGATTGGGGGCTCCTGAGCAAGAGTACTAGAAAGCTAGCCCATCAAAAACTCATTGTTTGACAAAAACTATTGGGGAAAACTAGAAAAAAGTATGGCAGAAACTAGGTATTGACCAACATCTCATATGGTATGCCAAGATAAGGTCAAAATGAGGACATGATTTCCAATTAGATGGAAACTATAAGCAAATTAAGAGAGCATGAAATAGTTTATCTGTCAGATTTGTGCATGAGGGAACAATTTAGAACCAAAGAAAGTATAAAGAGCACTGAAAAATATGAAACAGATAATGTTGATTATATAAAAATAAAAAGGTTTTGCACAAGCAAAACCAATGCAACCGAAATTATAAGGAAAGGAAAAAACTGGGGAAGGAGAATTTTGCAACAATTATCGTTGATAAAAGCCTCATTTCTAGAAAATATAGAGAACTGAATCAAATTTATAAAAAACTCAAGTCATTCATCAATTGACAAATGGTCAAAGGATATGAACAAGAAGTGTTCAGACAAAGAAATCAAAGCTATCTATAGTCATATTTTTTTAAAAATGCTTTAAATCACTATTGATTAGAGAAATGTAGATTAAAATAACTCTGAGATACCACCTCACACATATCAGATTGGCTAATATGACAAGAAAGGAAAATGATAAATGTTCTAGGGGGGTGTGAGAAAACTGGGACACTAATTCTCTGTTGGTGGAGTTGTGAACTGATCCAACCATTCTGGAGAGCAATTTGGAACTACGCCCAAAGGGCTATAAAACTGTGCATACCCTTTGATCCAGCAATGCCACTTCTAGGTCTGTAACTGAAGAGATCATAAAAATGGGGAAAGGACCCATATGTACAAAAATATTTATAGCAGTTATTTTTGTGGTGGCCAAGACTTGGAAATTGAGAGGATGTCCATCAATTGGAGAATAGCTGAACAAATTATAACATATGAATGTAATGGAATACTATTGTGCTATAAGAAATGATGAATAGGCAGACTACAGAAAAACCTGGAAAGACATATATGAACTGATGCTAAGTGAAGTGAGCAGAACCAAGAGAAGATTGTACACAGTAACAGCCACAGTATGTGATGACTGACTGATAAACTTAGCGCTTCTCAGAAATGCAAGGTCCTAAAATAATTTCAAAGGACTCATGACAGAAAATGCCATCCACATCCAGAGAAAGAACTATGGATTCTGAATGTACAGCTAAGCAGACTATTTTCTTTATGTTTTGTTGTGTTTTTTTTTTCACGGTTCCTCCAATTTGTTCTAATTCTTCTATATAGCATGACTAACGTGAAAATATGTTTAATAGAAATGTGTATGTAGAGCCTATATCATATTGCATGCTATCTTGGGGAGGGGGAGGAGATGGAGAGGGAAAAAATTTAAAACTTATGGAAATGAATGCTGAAAACTAAAAGTTGTGCACAATACCACTGCTAGGTCTGTATCCCAAAGACATCCCAAAAAACCAAAAAGAACCTATTTGTACAAAAATATTTATAGCAGCTCTTTTAAAGGTGACTAAGAATTGTAAATCAAAGGTGTGCCCACCAACTGGGGAGTAGCTGAACAAGTTGTGGTGTATGAATGTAATGGAAAATTAGTGTGTTACAAGAAATGACAAGCAGGATAATTTCAGAAAAATCTGGGAAGACTTACATGAATTTCTGCATAGTGTAGAAATTGTGAAAATTGTGAAAAGAGAATGGTTAATGACATTACCAACCACCTTGATATGCCGAACTTCCTTACTGTCCAGAGGAGGCTGAACTGACCTGGGAATCAGAGTCAGCTAATCAGGAGGCACATGGAGCATCCCTCAAGCTAATGACTGAGAGATCCTTGCAGTGTTTGTTTGCTAAACTCAGAAATTTCTCCAAAAGGACATTACTGATAATGTTATTGGACACTTCACTCTGCTTATCCTGAGGAGCCCCCCACCCAAGCTGAAAGGAACTTAATCTGAAGTAGGGAAGCCCATTGTTCTACTTAATCTTGGACAGAGACAAGCTGTTTTGTCTAGGTAACCCAAATGGGGAGCAGGTCTATTAGAAGAGGTATTTCCTCCATCCAGAAGTGAAATGATGATAGAGTGACATCAGCCCCTGTTGGAAGGGCATAAAACCTGTGTACACCAGCCCAAAAGGGAGCTCTTTTGAATGCAGCTCAGCATGTATGCTCTATCTGCTTTGAGAGAAATAAGAGCATGAACAACGTAATTTTGTTTGTCTTTCTTAGACCAAACTCTGAGGTTGACAATAGTGAAATGAACAGAACCAGAAGAACGTTGTCCAGAGTAATAGCAATATTGTTCAATGAAGAACTGTGAATGACTTAGCTATTCTCAGCAATGCAATGATCCAAGACAACCCCAAACGACTAATGATGAAGCAATCAACCTGCAGAGAAGGAATTGATATTGTTTGAATGTAGACTGAAGCATACTTTTAAAATAAAAGCTACATATTTTTTTTAAAAGAATGACAAGTACTGGCACTATCCCAGTCCCACCTGTGGACCCTCCAGAAACACTTGATGGTTGTTACCTCTGGGTTTCCTGCCCTCACCACAAACTCCATTTTGCTTCTGTTCTAATGGATCCCAGGCAGGAGCAGGTGCTGCCCAGAGACAGATGTCCCTGCTGGCAATGAGAGGGGGGCAGCCCTTTGCAGAGCAGTCCCCAGCAGGGGTGGGGATAAAGCTTAGGGAGCCTCATTTCCCATTTGGGCACAGCCTGGGGAAGAGGAGCTTCACCCTAAAGGGATGCTGTTGAAGAAACCAAGTCCCTTACCCATAGATCAAGATGGAGAGTCAGAAGACAAGGAGAGAATCATTCTCAGCCTGGCTGCTAATTGTGGGAATGATTATTCTAAGGGATACGGAGGCAGGTAAGTCAGAGGGTGTGGCAGGATTACAGAGATGGGAAGCTGAGATCCTTACTAGTTTGAATAATGTGGTTGCATGAGTTCAAATTAACACTATTCAAAATTACAATTATGTGAAAACATGAACATTGGTTCCAGTCCATTGGAAATATTCACTGTAAATTTAAAGGAGAGGATCACTTTATAGGATTCATCCTGCATGCTCATTGAATTCAGCTCTGGGTTTGATGAGGGTGACAAAGTTTCTGCTCTCAGGGAATTCCTAGTCCCAGAGGAGATTCGCCATTCCTACCTCCCCCAGATGCTCTGGTCACATGAGACACTATCCTCTGTCTTCTGGTAGCTTCCTATGCAATGGCAAAAACAGGAGCCAGCCACAATTCCCAGCTGAGATCTCACCTTCTACAAGAAGTCTTTCCCAGCCCTCCTTACCCTTAGTGCCATTCCTCTGAGCTACCCCCAATTTATCCCATGTCTATCTTGTTTGTACATAGTTATTCCCCAATCACCCTTGTGAGCAAGCATTGATTTTTGCCTTTTTTGTATTTCTAGCCCTTAGCACAGTGCCTGGCACACAGAAGGTGCCTGATAAATATTTGAGGACTGACACACATCAGCCTCCATTGAGGGGAGGGGGAAGGGTGTGTGCAGAATACTGACATAAGGCACAGGGGAGAGAAGTGAAAGGGCACGTAGCCAGACTGACGAAGAGTTGCTGTATCGTTCCAAAGCATGTCCTCTGGCAAAGAGAGCAATAGTACGTGTCTCATGTAAATGAACCAGAATGCATGTATAGCTCTATGGGAGATACCTAAGTCCAGAAAAATCAGAGATTCTCCCAATCTCCCCTGCTACCAACAGCTAGAAACATCTCAACAAAGCTATGGCTGTAAGTGCTGTGGTTAGTTCTAAAGGAATCCCAACCAAGTAAAGTTAATAATTATTATTATAAATTATTATGTTAATGACTATAAATTATTACTTATAATAATAGCATCTAGTGCTTTAAGATTTACAAAGCATTTCAGGCAGGGAGAATAACCACTGAAGAGACAGGGAGAGGCAGAGAGTGGCACATAGGGGTAATGGTAAGAACAGTTTGGTTGATGGAGCATGAAGGGGGAATAATGTGTAATAAGGTTGGAAAGGGAAGACATGGCAAGGTTATAACGTGCTTTAAACACTAAACTGTGGGGGTTTTATTTGGCCCTAGAAATAATAGGAAACTACTGGAGTGTATTGAGTAGGAGTTAGCATGGACAAATCTATGATTTTGGAAAATTGCTTTGATTGTTATGTAATAAGATCTGAACCTGAGAGCATTAAAGTATGAGGAGGATGGATTGGAATGGGGAGAGACTTAAGGCAAGAAGATGGAGTAGGAGGCCATTGCATTAGTCAATGTCATCCATAAATAGATTTCTCTTGACCCCACGTTGTTTTTCCCAAAAAGTCCCCAGAAGACAAAGAACACACATAAGGGAAACCAGCCCTGGAGACCTGTAAATGTCCACAGTCAGGATGTCTCACTGCACCTAGAGATCTCTGGGACCCCTTTCCTTCTTCTCTCCACACTCCAGCATTCTCTGTCTACAGAATTATGAGAACAATCTCCTGAACCACAGAGATGGCTGCATCTGTGCTCTAAAAAAAATTAGTTACACCACAGCCCTGACGCAGACAAAAAACTGTTGCCCTTCCTAGGGGCGATATCCTGCACCTGCTTGTTTTCCTCTCCCCCAGCTGGGCTACATTAATGCCTCAAATCTTCACAGTCATATTTATACATCATCATATATTTTTTTAAATGCCAAAAGCCAAAGTCATGGTTGGCAAAATGCTTACATCCCCAGTCTCTGACTCAGTCAGTCAATAAGGTCCTATTGAGCACTGCTGTGTCCTACATTCTGTGGTAGGCACTATTAGGAAAGAACGATGCATGCCATGCCCCATCTGGGCTGTCCTCTGGATAAAGGACCCAGCCTGTCCAACCCTAGTTACACTCCTAACAATGGGAAGCTTGGAAAGAAAACTCAGGGCCATAAAATCTGATTCGTTATTCCTCTTTCCCTTTCTCACAATTAGCTTACCACAGCCTTGAGATGTGTTTCACAGCAGTAGGTACAACGAAGTCTCTCTTGGACTTCACCATGGTCAGTTCTATGGATGGTGTGCAGGGGAGCTTCTACGACAGAAAGGACCAACAGCTTGTGATCAAGGAGGCCTGGGTGTCCCAGGCCCTGGGCGCCCACTACATTGAAGAGAAGCGTCAGAAGTTGGTGTACAGTGAGATAAACTTTCTCTGGGCCCTCCAGAATTGGATACAAAGTGATATCAAGGGTGAAGGTTAGTCTGTCGCAACTCTGGGCTATGAAGGGTTCTGCCCTATGGCTCAGTACATGCTCTACCACAGCAGCTTCTCAAGACACCAGCTCTAAGTCTTGGAACAAGTCTAGAAGATTTGTCATCAGTCCTTGAGCTTTTGTTACTCCCCAAACATTCTTAATCACTGAACCCCAACTTAGAGCATGAAGAATCAAGACTTTCCTAAATCCTCATAGCCAGAAATCTGCTGCCATATTTTCTTAAGCATTTGTCACCTTTCTCCTGCCATAGTCATCATATCTCAGTGCCTGCTTTTCACATCTCTTCTGTATTGTTACATACTCTAAATCACAAATTCATTTACTTAGATTTATGTATTATGAGCATACACAGTTTTTCATCTCTAGTATCTTTCTCTGTGTCTGTGTCTCTGTCTCTGTCTCTGTGTCTCTCTTTGTGTCCATTTGTCTGTCTGCCTCTCTCTCTCCCTCTCTCTCTCTCTCTCTCTCTCTCTCTCTCTCTCTCTCCCCCTCTGTTTCTCTCTCTCTCTCTTTCCTTTCTCAATTCACTCACCCAATCTGCAACCAAACTCTAGCAGGTTGGAGGTTGCCAAAGGATTTAACCACCACTACAACTAATACTCTCAAAGTTCTAGCGTTCATGCTGGTGGGAGAAATAATGTCCTGCCACTAGGTGCTGTAGGCTCCCCACCTAACCTCCCATTTAACAAATCAACTAAGATGAATTCCATTATTAGTCAGAAATATTTACTAAGCATAAGGTAAAATAAAAATAAAATAATAGCATTCCACTCATAAATAAGGGATATAAATTTTCACCAACACACAGAGTATCTGAGATGAAAAGTGAATGCAAATCAAAATCAACATTTCTGCCAGCTTAACCATAATTAAGCAATATATATTTGTCCTATAGTCACTAAAAAGTTCCAAGGATCAGCATTTCCTAGCTATTAACTTCTCAGTCCTTTATCTGGGGGTATTCATGCACTCCAGAGAAGAATCTTCTATCCTGTACTAATTGAAATGCCTGTATTTTGGAGTTTTGTCCATGCAACCACTTATCTAACAAGATCTCACCTTCTCCCCTAGTCAAAAACCATTGGAACACATATGATATAGGCAATTTTCCTATGACCTCAAAAGTCAGAAAAAGTTCAACCTAAGGCACAACTAACCCCTAGAGTTCACAAAAAATAATCCCTTCCCTTCTGAGGTATATGAAACAGGAATCCTACTTAAGTCACCTCTTCCCAATCCAACTCAATAAATACTTCCTAAGCAACAGTTTCCTAAGCAATTTTCAAGGGACTCTGATAGGAACTAAAAATATAAAAATAAACATGACACCACCTCTGCCCTCAAGATGATTACGTTAAATGACAATCACCTGTTTTTGTTCTCAGATTAACCCTTTCCTTCCCCTGCCCACTCAGATAATCACACGGTACAGTTCTGGCACGATTGTCACCTAGATGGAAACATCCATGTGAGCAGTCATTTCTGGTATGCTGTAGATGGAGAGGCTTTCTGTGGAATAGATGAACAACTCAGGCACTGGGTGGCAATGAAGCCTGAGGCTGAGTGCTTCAAACCCTTCTGGGAAGTTATCTTCCCCTATAAGGAGATAGAACGCTACATGCAGGAAGATTGTGTCGAACCACTGAGGAAAGTCCTGCAGTACTCCAACATAAGAGGAAATGGTGAGTCCCTGCTTCCCTCCCCCATATCCTCACATCACATCACATATCTATAGTCCCAAGAGCTATCTCAGTCTCATTGGGGAAATTCATAGCATAGAAATGGTAAGCACTATTACTTCTTTTGGGAGGTGCATGATGTGATGAGAGTCCCACTTTGAAAGCTCTTCATGATGTGGATGTGATAAAGAGGTCTGCAAACCATTAAAACTGGGGATCAGTTTTAGCAGACCTTAATGTGTGGGGAAAATATCAATCACTAACTCAAGAATGAATACTGTCACTCAGGCTAGCTAAGAGCTAGAAGTTTGGTCACTAGCCAATGGTTGTTTTTCTTTTTTTTTTTAATCTTTGCCAAAAACAAACTGTCTACTAACTTATGGGGAGGTCATGACCCACATTGGTGAAGGAAGTGTGGACCCAGAGATAGTCATGGGAGTTTTGAAGTGAGTAGAGATTAGATGAAGAGCAGATTCCCACTGAGCTTTGGACGTGACCCCTTCTCTCCTGCTCTCTGCCATCAGTTCCCCCTGATGTGACTGTATCCCGACATGATGCTCCTGATGGCAGAGTCATCTTCTTCTGCAGGGCCACTGGCTTCTACCCCCGCTCCATTGTGCTTCACTGGGAAAAGGATGGAGCACTGGGTGTGTGGGGACAGGAGAGCTCCAGTGGCACCCTGCCCAATGCTGATGCCACCTTCTACCTCCAAATAACACTAGAGCTCCCACCCAGTGACCCTGGCACAGGTTACACCTGTGTGGTAGAACACAGTGAGCTAGGAACTCCAGCCATGTTCCCAGGTGAGCACATCATCCACATTGGTTGAATTCATCCCAAGTAGACCAATTCTTGGAGTTTCTTCCCCCTGTCCCCTGGGAAAAGGCTCCCATTCACCACAGTTCCCATTGCCTCATCGGGAAATTCCCACCCCTGTTTATCTGTTGTCCTTCATTCCTGAAGTCCCTGGGAAGCCAACTATGAAGAGACCTTGGGCCGTGGTGCTGAGCATACTGGTGATTGTCATCCTGATACTGAGCTATGCTGGGGCCTTAAACACATGGACGAAATGGAAGACAGGTGTGTATGTGGGGAGATCCCAAGGAGATAGGAAAGTACATAAGTAATGGATGAAAAGGTCTTTATAAAGGACTGTGTAGATTACAATGAAGGGAATGGAGTTAGAAATGGGGATGAATATGATAATGCTGATGATGGTCCTGCCACTAATGGTGATGCCAGTGCTAATGATGGCAATGTGATTCCAATCAACTAGCAGTACTGCTATGAGGAAATCCCTCTCCAAAAGGAATCTCCAAATCCCTGAGCTTGAAACAACCCCAAACAACCCCAACCTGGTAAAATCAGCACCATCTCCATTCCTTCTTCTCTGCCCATTCAGAATGGCCTAGTGCTCTGCCAGTGGCAGTCTGACCACTGCCACAGTTCATCAGAGCCATCATCACATAATGCCTCAATTACTGCAGCCTAAGTGAACCCTGGGAGACAAACCAAAATCAGATCACCCCATTGCTGCATGTTGAGGCTCAAAAATCCTCGGTGAAATGTGGAGGGGCCCCAGCAGGTGGTGGTGGAGTAGGAAGGCACACTGATGAAGCCACTAATGGTTTTAAGGACTGAGATATGGTAAGGATGAGGATTACAAGATGTGTATGGTGTTGATGATAAAGTTGGCTATATAAGAGCACAGAATGTTATTACAGAGAAAAGCGAAGGAGCCCCCACCCAAAGGCCATCAAGGGAAGTCACTGAGGCTGCAGTGTGTGGGTGTGTGTGTATATGCATGGGTGTGCATGCACACACATGCATGTGCTCATGAGCACGTGCATGTGAGCTATTGCACAAGTCCATTCTCATCGCCCTCATTATGTCTCATTAGCATGGATAGTGGGGAGAGTCAGAATTGGGAAATGAAGAGAGACTAACCTAGAGACCTTTGTCCACAGGGACAACCTCCCAAGGCCATCTGGAAGGACCTTTATCTCTTCCTCCTCTTCTGCAATAGAAAAGTGGGAATCCCGATGGCCCAAGTCTAAGCCATTCACTCTTTCCGGGAACCCCGCCATATGATGGAAGATGGAGTCATTCATCACACACCAAACCCTAAACCTCCTCCCTAACCCAAACTGGTTTTCCCCAACAAATTTCTCTGATCTGGACCCAAGACAGAGAAGGAGATTGATCTCAGGGGAATAGACCCTCTTGGGCAAAAACATTTTCCCTGGGTGAGATATTCCTACCTATACATCCTGGGCACCATACATCCACAGCAAGAAAGTCCTTGAGTAGAGAGAGAGGTTTATAGATATGAAACATTTATTCTTGGCAAGAGATACCCTGGGCCTTTAGAAGTTAAAACAGAATGAGCTCCTATCACCCAGCACATGGGGCTTTGTGAGAGGAGTGTGTGATCTCATGATGTGATGGGGTGGATCCTCTGATCCTAGACCTCTCTCTGACATGAGAGGAAGAGGAAAAACAGTCTTCCAATAAAGCAATGAAGTCTTTACAAGGAAAGAGGTCATGTATTTCTTCTCAATTGGCCCACAAAGGGTAGACATGGCTCTGTACTTAGTGAGACTCCTTGGGTGGGGGTCACCCTTAACTCAAGGTTGTGGTTACACTTGAAGGGCAGAGACTGAAAAGAGGACAAGACGGAGAATCAGAGGACCTGGGTTCAATTCACAGCAACTCTACTTACTAACAGGGTAACCTTAGACAAATCTCTTAACTTCCCTATGCCTCAGTACCTTATTTTTTACAGAAGGGAGCTGAACGAGATAACCACTAGGGAGCCTTCCTACTCCAGACACATGATCCTATGACGATCTCATTCAGCCCTCTCTTCTATATATGACGGAACTGAAGCTCAGAGAAGCTAAATCATTGGGCCAAAGTCAGCCTGTTAGTTGCAAAGCAAAGACTAAAACCTACATTCTTGGCCTTTATTCCACTATTCTTACCAAAGTACAACAGCACTTTTATTTTTGAAAATAAATCTTATATTGGCATTCTTTTTGATGCCCTCTAACCCCACTTTATAAAGTCCTATTCTGATGGATGCCCAATCGTAGCATGTGGGTGACCCTGGGTTGTTGAAGGCTATGCCATTGGAATGCCAGCTCTGTCAGGCTCAACACTCCTGGAAATTCTTTGAGTATGGCTCCAGGAACCAGTCAAGTCTATTTCCTCAGTGCCAGCCTAGCCAGTCACAGAGGGACACAGGTCACTAGGACATTAGCCATCGGACCAAGGTCTGTTTTGGGCTTGTTTTGTGTTGGGTTGTCTGTTTGATTTTTTTGTCCCTGACTAAATTAACTTTTTAAAAATTTTTTCCAATGAGATCAATCCAAATTATAACCTTGGGCTTGGTAGCTTAATAAGAGAAGATTTGGAACAGCTGCCTTGCAAAATGTGATAGAAAATTATTCAAGAAGTAAATGAACTCAGGCCTCAGACACTAGCTGTTTGACCCTAGGCATGTCACTTAGCCCTGTTTGCCTCAGTTTCCTCATCTGTAAAAGCACTCCAGTATCTTTGCCAAGAAAACATCCAGTCGGGTCATGATATAGTTGTGTGTGTGTGTGTGTGTGCATGCATGTGTATATATGTATATAGTTCAAATGATACAATTGAAACAAGTCAACAACAAGAGAGTTTAGTGGGGGCAGGCACTGTGTTTCTAGACCTGAGAAGACAACAGTAGCAATGTTGCTTCGGTGTGAGTTTAGCTGCCGTCTTTCTAAAGGTTGATATATTATAATTGTTTATGTCTGTTTTTATCGTGTGGTAACTTTAACAAAACATATAGATGGCAACATCATTGTTTCTTTAAGCCTAAAACATTAAGTATTATTATTATTATTTTCAAATAGAAAACTACAAGTTTATGGAAAATAGGTTTCTTTAGTTTTAGTTAATCAACTGAAGTGGCAGCTCAAGATTAATTGATTAATGATAGAGATGAGGTTATGTGCTTCAGTGGCAGCTGGAATGGGGGGATGCAAAAAATGGGTAGAGTGCCAGGCCTGGAGTCAGGAATTCCGGGCCAAGACACTTCCTAGCTGGGTGACCCTGGGCCAGGCAATTAACCTGTGCTTGACTCGGTTTCCTCATCAGTAAAATAGAGATAATAATAATAGCATCTATTTCCCAGGATTATTGTGAGCAGCAAGTGCGATAACCGTTATTATTATGTTTTGATTCTGATAGTTTGCGGGGAAATGTCAGAATAGAGTCTATCTTCAACATTCGTGCCTTTAACTTTTGACTTCGAGCATTTGCACGATCAGTAACCTCATTTGTCCTTTTGCATTGGCAACCATGACATTAGCTGCTCTGCCCAGTAGAGAAAAAATGAGGCACGATGCCTGCACGTCCGTGAGTCCCGTTTCAGAGGCTCACATAGTTCTAGAGTGAGCTTTTATTTCCTCGCCGCCATATTAAGCTGGAGTACAAAGGGAATTCTGGGTTGGAATTGTTTCTCCTACCTTCGATGTTTGTAGGGTGGGTTCCCCTTTTGAGGAGGCTTGGTCCAAAGAGAGGACGATCGGCTTAAGGGCAGGGATGGATTTTTCATTAGGGTTTGGGATGTGCATGCAGGCAGTGACCCCTCCCCTCTACCACGTCTTCCCCCAAAAGCACAGGAGGTTATGAGAAGGCAAGACATTTGGTTTCTTAAATATTCTATTTCAAAGGAATAGGAGGAGGATAAGAAATAGAAACGGATCCTTCTAGTCAACTTTGTGAAGTCATTTTTGTGGGAAAAAAATCTCTGGGTTAGTCAAGCCGTATCTTTCCCTCCCCAGCTTCTCATTCTGGTCCCCCATGAGAGATATGGACGCCATAGTAAAAGCTAACATACATGGGCTCCTGCCGGTGTTGTTCAGTCATTTCAACGGCGCCTGACCCTTCGTTACCCCTTTGGGGTTTCCTTGGCAAAGATAGTAGAAAGGTTTGCCATTTCCTTCTCCAGCTCATTTTGCAGATGACGAAACTGAGGTAAACAGGGTGAAGTGACTTGCCCAGGGTCACACAGCTAGTAAATGTCTTCCTGACTGCAAGCCCAGAACTCTAGCCGCCGTGTCGCCTAATTGCCCGGATGTTGTTTTAAGGTTTGGAAATCGCTTTATATATGTTATCTCTTTTGATTCGACAGCTCTGTAGGGCAAGTGCTATTATTGTACTCATTTTTACAGATAAGGAAACTGAGGTCAAGTGAGATTAAGTATCTTGCCCAGGGTCACATAACTAGTGCGTATTTGAGGTAGAATTCAAATTCACCTACTTCTGACTCCAAGTCCAACACTGTATCCATTGCACCACCTAGCGGCCTGTAATGAGAAATGAGACCAACATTTTGGAATTTCACACACATAGACGCTCTCCTGGTCCATTTTCAAAGTACTCTCCTCCAGCTAGTGACTTCCTTCCTGAACTGTCCCACCTCATGTCCTTAAGTCTAGAATCTATTCCTTGTTTTTGCATTCTTCCAAACCAGTGAAGTAGTCTCAAAATCCCTCTCATTAAGCCTCCTGTCTTAGTATAGTATCATACTCGATCTCAGACCCAGGACTCCCCATCATAATTACTTGCTTATAAGAAATACATTTTTAAAGCAAAGGTATACACAGAACAAAAATGAGGGGATAAAAACTGTAAATTCAAAAAAAAAGAGAGTTACAATCATTCTCTCCAAGAAAATAAATAGAATTTATATACTCCACTTGCCTCACTACATAAATTCATGAAAGAAATCTTAGCTGATCTACAAGAATACATAGACAGTAACACATCAGGGAGACAGGAGATGTCAATGCCCCTCTCTCCATTTTGGATGAATCAAATAAAAAGATAAAAGGGAAAATAGAGAACCAAACAAATTGCTGGAGAAACCAGAGCTAAGAGATTTAAGTCATCTTCCAAGTGGAGCTGCAAAAGAATTCAGCCATTTCTCAGCACTGCATGAGACTTTTACAAAAATGGACCATGTATTGGGGCACAAAAATACTGCCAACACATTCTAAAAGGCAGAGACAGTTTTTGCTATTTAATCACACTCATTCATCCACGTGGCTAGAGCCGTGGTTTAAAGAAAATGTTAAAGAACTAGTGGTCTTTATTCCACTTCCCTTGCCTTGCTGGGACTGGGTATGAACTAAGCCCCTTTCTAAGCTCTTTCATTTGCTATGGGATATGTTATGCTCATTTTTTTTTTACTGATATCTCTACTTATAAATATCTGTGCTTCACACAAATGTACATTTCCTGATGTCTCCTTGTTTACAGTCTGAATGTATTGTGGGCAGCTCTGGTAATTTTAGCTACCCAGAAAGACACTGACTGGGGAGTTTTTTCTTTGTCATTCTAAGCTGAAAACCCCAACTTTTAGTCCTTTCTTAGAGATTTTCTTTCCAACTGAGGGCATATATCATGGGCCATTTATCAGATCAGAACTACTCACTTCATAAAACACTAAATGAGGGCATGATAGCAGGCCCATCAGAGTTGGGAAGGAGAGGAGGGGCAGGATTGGGAAGAACTCAATTTCACTTTCACTTCCCATTCTCTCTCCCAGACATTGTGGTACAGTGACTCTAGTGTTACACAACACACAATGAAACAAACATTTCTATAACAATCCATTTTCCTCATCAGTGATGGAGAAGCCACTGCATTTGAACAGTATCAGATATTATATACAAAGAAGAGTGACACTAAGGGAAAAGTCAGGAACAGTGGTTCAATCAGAAAGAAAATCTGTTTTGGAAAAGACATAATCTTGAACCTTTTCAAGATAACCTTATAGGGAGGGTAAGCTGTAAAAATAAGAAATGAATGGTAAGTTTGGGAGACACAGCCTAAACTTTGCTAGCATCATATGTATTTGTGTTTGAATTATATGAGAAACACAACTGTCCAGACTCATGTTGGATTTCTCCCTTCTGAAAGTAGTCCCTGCAAAATGCTATCCTTGCCTTACAGAAAATTTTATATTGAAAAGATTATATAAATGACAAAGGGAACTGCTGGTTGGGTGGGCACGTGTTGTGCTTTATCCTCAAAGGGAACCAAGATAACATCACTATATTGGGGTCAAGGTACAATGTGTCCTACTATGGATGATCTGACCAATACAAGTTTGGAACACTCTACCACAGGTTGGGCACAAACCAGTTCTAACCGAAGAGGAAAAGACTGATTGCTGAAAACCTTGGGAAGAAGTGACCAACCCACCATAGGATTTATGAGAGAAGGAGCTAAAAAGATGGGCATAGTCTGGATTGTGGACCCAATTTAGTAAACACTCATTTGACTAGGGCACATTGCCTTCCCCCAAAGAAGACCTTGGCTCGTCTTTCAGTTCTTCTTCCATTTCCCATAATTTTTCAAGAATTAGTCATTCATTCATAAGCATTTACTAATCCCCTACTACATAGAAAACACTGTGCTACGTACTGAAGATAGAGACAAAGACAGTTCTTACCCTCAAGAAGTTTGCATTCTATGAGAGGAAGCAGTACATTCCCCCTGTCCCCAAAAATGAGCAAAATAAAAGTATAGATACAAAATACAACGTAATTTTTTTGAAATGCAGCCAAAAAACCAAAGTTCTAGAATTTCACACACACACAAACTCATCCACTTCAGGATACTGAGAGCACAGGATTTATCATGTGACCATTGAAGTTCTCTCTAACACTTAGATTCTCTATATCAGGTTACAAACTTCCTAGAAGGCTACTGGGATCTCAGGATCTCCTTTCCCATTGTGATCTCCATTTGGTTTTTTTGTGTTTTTTTTGCTTCTTCTCCCACCCCCAAACATACCTGTCTTCTTCTTCCATGTGATGAAGGCCACAGCACAACTCGGCACCAGGACAATAACTGACATGATGCCCGGGGCCATGACCCAAAAAGTCTTCTTAGGGGGCTTCTCAGGAACTGTAGGAAGAGATTAGCAACAAGTAAACTAGGAATGGCAATTTACTTGGGTATCAGTTAAGGAGGCGTGCACTGGGTAGCCTGCTGTGGGGGCTCATTTCTGGCGAGAGAAGCAGTTGGAGAGAGTCAGCACTGCTCTCTGACCCAATCTCCTGGAGTTGGACCCAGATGGACCCAGTGAAACACTCACCAGGGTACATACTGACATATTCAGCTCACTGTGCTCTACTAAGCAAGTCTGAATCTTCCCAGTGTCCCCAGGCAGAAGCTTTAAGGTGACGTGGAGGTACAGATATCATCAGCATTGGGCAAAGTGCCACTGGAACTCTCCTGCCTCCACCATTTTGTTTTTCTTGCCCTGTCTCTAAAGGAAGGGTTTGTTTCAGGTTGTGTTTTTTTTTTTAGTGAACTTTGAGGATGCATCCTCTGTGGAGTGAGAAGGCTCTGATTCTTTAAGCAATGATATCAATCTGTACCAGTAATGTTTTTCAATTTTCCTTGGATTATGCAAGAGGAGATACAGTTAGTTGAATGCAGAAGAGTAGGGGTATACACACACATACTCACACATGCATGCTCACATACAGACATAAACATGCATATTCATATATGTACATATACACTCATACACACCCACAAAGTATATGTGGTTTAATAAGGACAAAAGACATTGTTTCTTTCTGAGCCCCAAAAGGTGCCAAACTAGGGAGAATCATGGTCAAACTAGTGTGAGGAATTGTGATAGGATAATATAATTCAGATGCCCAGCAAGATGGTTGAATGAGGGGCTATCTATAAGCCCAGATCCCTTGACCAATCTATGAATTAACAAGCAATTGCTGAGCCACTATGCAATAAAAACACAAATATTAAAATATTGTCCCTGATTGGAAAGTCCTTGACCTGAATTGCCATTTCTTGCTTTTTTTTTTCTTTTTTTTTTTTTTGGAGGGGAGAGGGCAGGGCACTTGGGGTTAAGTTACTTGCCCAAGGTCACACAGCTAGTAAGTGTTAAGTGTCTGAG
>CM053585.1:20063279-20089299 GCA_028646515.1 Pseudochirops corinnae
TCTGTCTCTCTCTGTCTCTCTGTCTCTCTCTGTCTCTCTCTCTGTCTCTCTCCCTCTCTGTCTCTCTGTCTGTCTGTCTCTCTGTCTCTCTCTCTCTGTCTCTCTGTCTCTCTGTCTGTCTGTCTGTCTCTCTGTCTCTCTCTCTCTGTCTGTCTCTCTGTCTCTCTCTCTCTGTCTCTCTCCCTCTCTGTCTCTCTGTCTCTCTCTGTCTCTCTGTCTCTCTGTCTCTCTCTCTCTGTCTCTCTCCCTCTCTGTCTCTCTCTCTCTCTCTCTGTCTCTGTCTCTCTCTCTCTCTTTCTCTCTCTCTCTCTTTCTCCCTCCTCCCTCCCCATAGAACATTCTGCAAGACAGCAGTTATTTCAGGGACTTTGTCACCCTATCAGACTGAGGATATCAGGAATGCTGTGACTCCACCTGTCCCTTACCTTGACCCAGTCCACTTGGGGTGCCCAGAACCAGCAAGAAGGACTGACTGAGCCCTTTGTCCCCATTCCCTAGACCTCCACCCAAGCCCTTCCCCTTCCATACCTTCTCCCCACAACTGCCCAGTGGTAGTGACGGAGCCAAAAGCATTCTGGGCAGAGCAGACGTAGTCTCCCTCATCCTCTATGCTGACGTCCCACAGCTCCACTCGGAGGGTATTATGGGTGGTGTGGACACGGCTTCTCCCCACCAGGGACCTGAAGGGACTCTGGCCAGAAGCCACCAGCTGGCCCTCCCGGGACAGGGTCAGCTCTGCTGGAGGCTCACTGTCCACGGTGCACTGCAGCACGGTCATTCGACCAGCCCGGGTATCCAGGAAAGAGGTCAGGAACACATCCCTCGGGGGATCTGGGCACAAGGGAAGAGCTTGTGGGCGCAGAGTCAGACCACAGCAGAGCCCGCCTCACCCCTAAGCCTCCTCCGTCTGCTGCCTCCCACGCCTCCCACGGGGTATTCACAGATCCAATGCCGCGAGTTACTGGGGCCGACCAACCCCATGTAGGCCCTGCGCCGGGTTGGAGAACGGCGTTCTTCCCGCCTTTGGAGGGACTCCAGCTTGTAGCTTGTTTTGAATTAATACTTGTGGAATTGAATCAAATCGGATTAATTGAATTGACCTGATACTCGATTCATTCGTCTTCTTTTATTCATCAGTTTGGGTTCCCTCAGGGCAGGAAGTGGGCATCACCTCCATCACACCAGGAACTCTCAAGAGCAGGACTGTGGTTCCCCATCAGACTGAGGCCTCCCTGGGCCCAGGGATGGGGTCCCTCCCCATCAGACCAGGGACTTCCTGAGGGTAAGGTCCGGTTCTCCCTCACTAGACTAAAAGGTTTCTCAGGACCAGGCCTATCTCCCGAGCTCCCCGAGTCCAGGGGTCACTCAATGTCATTTTTAGCTGAGTGATCCTGAACGAGCCGTGGAGGTTTTCTCCTCATCTCTCACACCTGCTTCTCTCACAGGCGTGTTGATGGGATCAAATGAGATGATAATACATGACATTTTATAGCCTTTACTATGAGGCAGGCGCTGTGCTAAGCACTTTAGAGTCATTATCTCATAGGTGCTATCATCATCCCCATTTTATAGATGAGACAACTGAGAAAAACAGAGGTTAAGTGACTTGTCCAAGGTCACACATTGGGGGCCGTATTTGAACTCAGATCTTCCTGACTCTGGGCCCGGCACTAATAACATGTACAACATAAAATATAGCAGTAATATTATGAGGCAGAAAGGCAGCTCGTAGATAGAGCACTGGGCCTGGAATACAAATAGCATCATCCCCAGAAGCCTAGTGGGTGCTGGCATCACCATCAAGGCAGCCTGGCACATCAGGAAGAAGTCTAGCTTTGGAGGGAGAGGATCTGGGTTCCAATCCTACACTTTCTCTGCTCCTTGGCTTCCTCCAAAATGAAGATGTTGGAATGAATGCCCTCTGAGGTCCCTTCCTGCCTTAGATCTCTGAGTTGGGGAACCCCAACAGGGCTGCCTCTCATTGGGCTCCCTCCCGCCCCCTTACACAGGCATTGCAGAGAGGCAGGCTGGGAACGTCGGACGCCCCGGGCATCTCGGGCAGTGCAGGAGTAAGAGCCGGCATCTCGGGCCCTGCCAGGGAGCTGGAGGACATGAGCAGGGCCCTCCTGGAGCCAGCGGCCATTGTGATACCAGGTATAGACGGTGGGGGCTCGGGCAGTAGGATCCTCACACGTCAGGATGACAGGTGTGCCCTCGGGCACCTCCCTGGATGGGGCTATGGACACTCTGGCGACTGTAGGGCAAGGAGACAGAGCTGAGGGTGGGCTTGGCTTTGTGCCTGGAGCCCCAGAGTCCCAGCTTCCCTTACCACCTCCCCCTCCCATTCACTAATACCCTCCTCCTACCCCAAAAATAATCACCTTGTGCTTCCTCTGTTTTTGTACATGCTTGTATACCTACATGGTTTCTCCCCTGCTATCATTTCACTCTGCCTTTTATGACCAGTACTGAGCATAGCAGAAGCAGGGAGTAAGCACTGCTTGCTACTGGGTTAGCCCCCTGGCTGTCCCCACATAAGGCATTCCAGGGAAGCCCTAGGCATAGGCAGCAGAGGTATCTGCCTACGGGGTGTGATCTGAGGAACACTAATGGGGGCATTTCACCCCAAGTCAGAGGACTAATGACAGAGTGGAAAGAGCTCTTGATCTAAAGCCAAAGGACCTGGTTCTAACTCTGACCCTGCCAACCCGGGTCACTATACTCCCTCTGGGCCTCCATTTCCTCATCTATGAATTAGAAGGTTGATCTCAATGATCTCTCATGACTCTTCTAGATTTAAATCCTTTGATCCATATGGAGAATAGGCCTCTAGATGGCCAGGAGAGTGAAGCCAAATGGTTGGGAGAACAGGCTTTGTGCCCATCCCTTCCATCTCTATGAACAGATCCCCTTGAGGAGCCAGCCCCCTATCTGGAGGAGGATTCAGCAAGGGACACAGGAACAGGGGACAGAGGCCAAGAGAGAGGGGTGGGTTGGTGGGGACACTCCTCCCATCATGCTTTGCAGCTTTGCCACCATCCCCTGTCCTGAGCTCACTCTCTAGGTGCAGCTCCAAGGAAGTGTTAGCCTGGCCCAGAGAGTTCTTGGCAGAACAGGTGTAGAGGCCACTCCCAAGTGCCTTCTGCTCCTGGAGCTCCAGACGAAGGGTGTTAGGGATAGAGGATGCCCCCAGTCTGGCTTGCCCAGTGGAAGACGAGGCCAGGAGCTGACCAGCCCAGCTCAAAGTCAGTGTGGCCGGAGGATGACTGTCCACAGTGCACAACAACACGGCCGGTTGTCCTGCCTGGCTCTCAAGCAGAGATGTCAGACGCAGTGCCCGGGGGGGATCTAAGGGAAGGAAATCAGAGCAGGGGCAACGTCAAACAGGGAGGCCTTCTTGGAAGAGGTGATGTGGAGAGCTGAAGAGAGAGGAAGATGCAGACTGACAGGGAGGATGAGGAAGAATGGGATCAGGCAGCACTGGTCAGAGAATTCCATTGGGAGTTAGGAACCCCCAATGTGCTCTGTGACTTGGCTTATCAGGCCTTGGTTTCCTTATCTACAAAATGAAGAAATTTTGACTCAACAGCTCCTGAGGTCCTTCCTAACTCTGAACCCCTTGCCTCCCTGAGCCTTGGTTTACCCCTCTGTAAAATGGAGGAGTTGAACTAGGTTACCTCTAAGGTCCTTTCCAGATCTAGGGCTATGCTGCCATGAACATTCTCCCCAGAGTCTTGTCCTAAGCTTCCTCTGTCTCCTTCCCTTCCTCAGGGTTATACTAGCATATGGCAACAGGGGCTTTGTCCCAGAGTACTGACCACTGAGAAAGTGACCATCAGCCCTTCACCTCATTGCTACTTCCACCAGCCCCCAGTGCCACAGGGAGCTAGTGTCCCCCAGCCCTGAGCCTCCCCAGGGTCTTGCCTCATCTCCCAGGTCTACCCGTCTCCCTCCAGTCTCTGGGAAGCAGGCTGTCACCTTCTCCCCAGTGTGGCTGTCCCTGGGGTTGACCTGCCCTCTGCACTCCAGCGCCAGGTGCCGGGACCTCTAGCTACATGTCTGCCCCTCTTCCACACCAGACTGGGAATCCATCCAGAACCCTAGCTTCCCTTAATTCGACGTGAGCCTTGACCAAACCCCACAACCTCTCCAGGCCTTGCCTTTGTCATCTGTGAAACAGAAATATTCCATCTTGCTATCCCTGCCTTGCCAAGATGACTAAGGAATCACAGATTCTAAGATGGAAAGATGAAATGAGAAGGGAGCCCAGAAGGGGCTTTGGGAAGAGTCACAGTGGCTGCTCCTATATGGGATATTCACATCATTTCCCCAATTGCTAAAATGAAAAACAGAATCGTTCAAACCCTGTCCTCAGATACTGTCCCCTGCCCTGCCCCAAGAGTGAGGCCATAATTGCTGGAGCCAGCCCACCCTGGGACTCACAGAGAACAGAGAGGCTCCTGGGGGAGGAGAGGCGCACGCCCCCCTCATGAGTGTCCACAGCACAGCGGTAAGAGGTGGCATCAGCAGCGGAAACACTGGGGAGGAAGAGGGAGGAAGAGCCGGGGCCTCCAGCCACCCACTGCCCATTCTGGTACCATGTGTAATTGAGCCGGGTAGTGTCGGCAGCTGAGACCACACAAGTCAAGTTCACAGCCTGGCCCTCCCAAACGGTCAGCGAGGGCAACACCTGGATGGCCACAGCTGTCAGGAAGGGAAAGTGAAGCAGGGGTCAGGCTAGAGGTGACAAAGACACACCCTTCCTTCTCCTTCTGGGAGCAGAAACCTTGTTTATTATCAACAGCTATCTGCCTTGTATAAAAAAGAGGCAGTGGGATGGAGAGCTGGCCTCGGTCAGGCCTCACCTCCGACCCAGCTGGCTTGGCCACCCTGGACCAACGGGTGGCTTTAACATCCCTGTTTACTGTGAGTCCCAAACTCTCTCCCTCCCATTGAAAAGAAGGAGATATTAGCTGTACATGTGAGGCCGTGCAAAGCCCATTTCCATGTTAGCCTCATTGCAAAATGAACAAAGAACGTGGGGAATCTGCTCCAAGCACACTTAGCGTCCCTGCTTCTCTCTCTGGAGGTGAGTGGCACTTTCTATCTCGGCTCCTTTGGAATTGTCCTAGATTACTGTATGATCACAGCTTCGAAGGCTTTTATGGAGAATCACCACACAGTGTTGCTGTTACTGCGTATGGTCTCCTCTTGGTTCTACTCACTTTGCTTTTAAATCATCCCATGACTAAAATGCTCCCTCCCCGCGCCACACTCACACACACACACACACACACTCATACACACTCACACAGAGATGCACACACATACACACACACACATATACACACACACGTACACACAGAGATGCACACACATACACACACACAGATGCACACACACATATATACACTCACACACATACACACTCACACACACACACACACACTCATATACACACACACACACACTCATGCACACTCACACAGAGATGCACACACATACACACACTCACACATATACACACACACATACACACAGAGATGCACACACATACACACACAGATGCACACACACATACATACACTCACACACATACACACTCACACACACACACACACACACTAAAATGCACACACACATACACACACACACGCTCACTCACTTTCAGCACTGAAGGCCACAGAAGCTGTAGCATTTCCCAAGACATTGCTGGCTTCGCAGGTGTACTCTCCTTCATCCTCAAGCAGCACATTTGGGATCTCCACACGCAGGACATTGAAGGCCCGAGTAACTCGGGAAGACCCATCTCCAACCCTGCTCTCAGAGGAGGCCAGGGGCTGGCTGCCCTTCAACAGCCTCAGCTGGGCCTGGGGGTCACTGTCCACTTGGCACAGGATGAGGCCCAGCCTCCCAGCCTCCAACTCTAGCAAGGCAGTGAGGGTAGGTTGTCGTGGGGGGTCTGTATGGGAAGAGCAGGAGGGGGAGGGAAGAGAGATGTACAAGATGGGCCAAGAGGATCCCACCCCCATGGACTCTTCTCCTAAGCCCTTGGTCTGTCCGACCAGGTTCTGACTTCCCAAGGATGGGCGCAGCCAGCTAAGGAGTGGAGGGGAAATGCTCAGCCTGGCCTGACTCACATACCTGACTCTGGGCACTGGGGGAGACAGGACACTCCATCCCATCTAAGTACCTCAACTACTCTGAGCACAAGAAGAGCTTGCAGGAGCCCTGGGGATTGGGGAGAGACACTCTGTCTGACATTACTGCAGGAACTCTGGGAACTGCTGAGGACCCCCTTCCTGTGACTCAGGAGCATTGCCTCCACCCCTCTCCCCCAGGGGTTCCGTTGCCTCCCCCTGACTGTCCCAAATATTCTAAAAGAACACCTGGTGCTCCCCTCTCTCTTTCTCCTTCCTCACTTCTCTTCCCCAACCCTTCCCCTTTCCCAGACACCCTCCATGGCCACCTCTTCTCTCCCCCTTTTTGTCCCTCCACTTCCCCAGCCACAGAGGCAACAGTACTTACAGGATACATGAAGGCTGACGGGGGAGGCGAGACTGGCAGCACCCCCTGGGGCCTGGGCCTGGCAGTGGTAGGCGCCACCCTGCTTGGCACTGATGGAGGGAAAGTGGAGCGTGGATATGGTGGGCTCGGGGAGCTGCCGACTGTCCCTGTACCAGCGGTAGGTGGTCCCATCAGGGACCCCGCCTGTCACTTTGCAGCTCAAGGACACCATCTCCCCTTCGTGAACCTCCAGAGATGGTGATACCTGAACCCAAGCAGCTGGAGAGGGGGAGAAGGAAGAGAGGATCAGGGCCTGTCCAGTCCTCACTCAGTGAGACACTGACTGCCCCCCCCCTTTCACAGAGAGGAAAAGCCAAGCAGAGGACAGGCTGGGGACTTTGCTGAAGATCACACATCCTTGGGAAAAGATGGAATTTAAGTCAGATATAGGGCAGAATGTGGCAGCAGCTCGAGGAATCTGGCGTGAGAAGAAGCAGAGGGAAAGCAGGAGGCTGGGGATCCGGAGACAGGCTAAAGGCCAGTGTGGATGTTACAGAAGTGGCTCCCTTCTCTGGGACTCAGATGCCTTATCTGTGAAATGAGGACACAGGAGGGGATGATCCCCAGAGGGACCTTTTTCAGTCCCCTTTGCAGCTGCTGTATCTGCAGACTGTGGCGGGACCCTGTGAGCACCTCCGTGCTGGTGCCTTGGACTGTTGGTAAGAGGCAGCTCTAGGGAGGCAGATTACAGTGGAGTGTAAGGGAGGTCTTCTCACACACGCATACATACATACACATACACACAACCACACACACACAACCACACAACCACACATACACATACATACAACCACACATACAACCACATACATACAGTCACACACACACACAACCACACACACACACACACACACACACACACACACACACACACACACACACACACACACACACGGGGGGGGGGGGGGAGGGGCATGAAATGGTCTGCCTCAGGAGAAAGGGAGCTCCCCCTCCCTGGAACTCTTGCGGGTTCACAGATATTGAACTGGAAGAAACTTAAACACTACATCCCAGCTGCACCGACACACTCGCCATTCTTTATACATGGCATCCCATGTCCCTCTGCCTTTGTCCAGACCATCCCTTGTGCCTAGAATGAAGCCCCTTCTATTCTCTCCCTCCCAGACTTCCTAGCTGCCTTCAAAGCTCAGCTTGAGGTCCACTCCCTACTTTCCCTCATCTCAATTGTTCCCGTCCTCACCCTCCCAACCACAAAAATGACTTTGCATTTATTTTGTATAAATCTTTTTGTTCATTTGTTTAAATAGGAAAGAGAGAAGGAAAGAGGAGGGGAGGGGAGGGGAGGGGAGAGGAGGAGACAGACAGAGTGAGGAGAGAGAGGACATGGGGAGAACTGAGAGATCAGAGAAAGAGCAAGAAAGAAGAGAGAGAGGAGACAGACAGAAAGACAGAGATAAAAAGACAAAGAGAGAAGAGAAAGAGAAGAGAAATGAGGGAGGAGAGTGGGAAAGAGAGGAGGAGAGAGACAGAGACAGAGATAGAGAATTATCATGGCACAAAGAATTATGCTGAATGAATGGATGAGCCCCCTTCTTCATTTTAAATAAAGAAATTGAAGAGGGGCAGCTAGGTGGTGCAGTGAATAGAGCACCAGCCCTGAAGTCGAGAGGACCTGAGTTCAAATCCGAACTCAGACACTTGACATACTTACTAGCCATGTGACTTTGGGCAAGTCACTTAACCCCAATTGCCCTCCAAAAAGAAAAAAGGACATTGAAGCCTAGAAAAGTTAAGAGATTGGTCCAAGGCCACGGTGCTGTCCAGTCAGGAGCTGAGTGACCAGCGTCTGGACTTCTGGAAGATGCCTCAGGCATGGGGGGTGGGGAGGAGGTCAGGTCACACAACTGTTGGCCCCTCCTACTCTGGGATTCTGTGATAACTGAACTAGAAAGAGGAATGGAGGGCCTCCTTTTGACCCATATTTTAAAAACACTTTCTTCATCACTTTATCTCTAGTCATAATGCCTTACTTGAAAATCAAATTTATTTTAGTCAAGTTACACGTTTACTGGAATAGTATGAGAGACCTCACTAAGTCCTCAGGTAAATCCTCAGAACTGCCCCATCAACTGGCGGAATGACATTGTACAAAACAAAAATGAGATTCCGGATGTGAACTCAAGGAATGGCTGGGAATCATTAGTGGCTCAGGGTTAACTTGAAAGGCTTACAACAGGGTGCTCCGGGAAGGTCTACAATGAAGTGTCCCAGGGATACCCTCAAAGGTCTACAATGGGGCACCCAGGGGACACCTGGGAAGATTTACTATGGGGCATCCCAGGGACACCTGGGAAGATCTACTATGGGGCACCCGGGGACACCTGGGAAGATCTACTATGGGGCACCCCAGGGACACATGGGAAGGTCTACAATGGGGCACCCAGGAGACACCTGGGAAGATTTACTATGGGGCACCCCAGAGATACTTGGGAAGATCTACTATGGGGCACCCCAGGGACACGTGGGAAGGTCTACAATGGGGCACCCCGGGGACACCTGGGAAGGTCTGCAATGGGGCACCCCGGGGACACCTGGGAAGATCTACTATTGGGGCACTCCGGGGATCATCTTTGGTCCCATTGCTTTTGACATTTTTATTAGTGATTTGGATGCTTGTTAAATGTGCCTGAGACGCTGTTCTATCTCCTTGTAACAAACATCCTCCGTAGGTGGTTGGACTACATACTGAGCAAACTCCTTGTCATCCTGACCATCTTTCTCTCACATATTAGCCCTCCCATCTAATAACACTGTGCCCCAAGCCACCCTTTCTGTGCACTTCCCTCATGCCTCTCCCCTCATCCCTCTCCCTCACAGGTCTAGTAAAAAATTGATCAACCAATCAGTGAACATTCATTAAGTGCTTCTCTGTGCCAGCCATTATGCTAAGCACTGGACAATTTAAAACTCTGTGAAGTACAGGTGTTGCTAGCCCATTTTGGTTAAGGAAACTGAGGCTGAGGTGTCAAGTGATTTACCCCAGGACATGCAGTTGGTATTTGCTAAAGAAATACCTTTCCTGACTCCAAGTTCACCTCTCCGCTGCCTAGGAGGGACCAAGGAAGAGAGGAGGGACATACTCACCATGAACTTGGAAGAAAATCATGGTGGAGGCTGAGCCATGAGCATTAGTGGCCTGGCATCGATAGTTCCCAGTGTCTTCTAGTCTCAGGTCCTTGATTTCCATCCTCAGGGAGTTAGGGCCAGCTTCTACCCGGAACTGCCTGCCCTCCAAAGCCCTGGAACCAAGGCTGGAAGCCACCAGTTCCTCACCATGGAACAGGGCCATTGATGCAGGGGGACTGCTGTCAACAGTGCAGAGGAACACGGCCATTCGGCCCCCAGTGGTGTCCAGGAAGGCAGAGAGATGGGGGGAGTCTGGAGGGTCTGGAGGGGGAAAAGAGGTAGAATTCAGTTGACTCCCCAACCCCACCACCTACGCACACCCTCATTACAGCCTGGTAACAGCTACAATACACCTTCAGCCATGCAGCCCAATCTAAGCTCTGCTTTCAAGCAACTCCCCAACCCCGGCTCCATGTTCCAGAACAGCCCATCCTAATCCCAGCCAAACCCTCTGCATCCTGAAACACTTCCATACTACTCCTCACATCCTAGGCCAGAATTATAGAACATCAGAGCAAGAAGGGACCTCAGAAGTCATCTCGTCCAACCACCTGCTTTGAGAGAGGAAGGAAACAGACATCTGGAAAATCAACATGTCTGACTCCTCATCACCTCCTTTGGGGTTTTCTTGGCAAAGATACTTGGGTGGTTTGGCACTTCCTTCTCTGACTCATTTGTCAGCTGAGGGAACTGAGGCAAACGAATTAAGTGACTTGCCCAGGGTCACACAGCTAGTAAGTGTCTGAGACCAGATTTGAACTCATGAAGATGAGTCTCCCTGACTCCAGGCTCGATGCTGTATGCACTATGGTGTCCCCTAGATGCCCAGAAAAGTTAAGCGACTCTCCCTATGGTCACATAGCTACTCAGTAGACAAAGGTTGGACTCAAACTCAGGTCTTCTTATTCCAAAGCCAATGCTTTTCTTCACACTATTCTACGGGGTGACCATTGGCCAAGTCCTTAATGTTTCTAAGCCTGTTTCCTCACCTCTTAAATGAGAAAAAGAATATTTTGCACTATAAATAAAAGATTAAAATCACAACATAAACATAGGTTATTAATTCCAGGGATACCACCCCCTGCCCCCAGCCTAAAACCCTCCCCAAACACAGCCTTCCCCAAACACCACATCTGACCAACCACACTCAGCCTGAGTCTGGCCCCATCCAGTGCCAGAATTAGCCTCAACCCCAATGCCAGAGCTAGCTTAAGTCCTAACACCAGAGCTAGCCCCATCCAGTGCCAGAGCTAGTCTCAGCTCCAGTGCTAGTTAGCCTGGCCCCAGTGTCAAAGCTAGCCTGAGCCCCACAGGCAGAGCTTGCCTAGACCAAGTCTCATTCTCCCAGTCACTCTATCCTTCTTCACCCTCCCCACTCTAGCCCACCTTCTTCATCAGATTTTAACCCACCCCTAGTTTACCACTGTGCCCTTTACTCACACAGCACATGCAGAGCCATTGGGGGGGAGCGCCTCTCCCCTATCTGGGTGTTGACATGACAGGAGTAAATGGCTGTGTCTGTCCTAGCCACAGGCTGAAGGACCACAGTTCCTTGTGATCCTCGGGCCCACCAGGCCCCGTCCCGGTACCACGTGAAATTCACAGCACTGCTGTTTGACTCCTTGATCACGACACAGGTCAGATTGGCCTCTTCACCTTCCTTCACGGTGGCTGATGGAAAGATGACCAGATGGGTAGCTAGGGAGACCAGAGTCATGATGTCAGGGATGCCTGAGGTTAAAGTCATGGGGACCATCCTCCTGCCTCCACACCTAACTGTGTCCAGCCCTCCCAGCCACAAAAGATGGGACTGCCAACCATGTCATCTCTCCCTGGCCTCCATGCACCGCTGCACCCAAGAGAGCTCAGGGACAACATTGATTTTGTCGATTCCTCTCCCTCCATGCAGGAAGCCCATCACCCAGCTCAGACATGAGTCCTGGAAAGATGCCAGAGCTCATCAGTATCAAGGCTAGAAATTTGTGCCGGGCAATGTTAGGACTGGAAGGTCCTTAGCAATTGGACCATAATGATCTAATTCACAAGTCCATTTTACAAATGGGGAAACTAAGGAACACCCTGAGCGTACTAAAACTCATTCTAGACATGGTCCGCTTTTCCTAGGACTACTCTTTTTTAAATTTTTTTTGGCCTCACTTGAATGTCACTTGAACCCACCAGGACACTCTCCCATTCATCAAGTACTGACCCCATGGCCATGGCTGCACTAGCGTCCATCCTTCCCACTAAGCCCCTTCCTCCTTTCCCCTAGACTGTTCCTATACCTGCCCTTGCTCTCCCATCCCCTCTCTCCAACTTCCCTGAGGCCATCTTCCCAAACACTCACTCTGAGCTTCAAAGGTCACAGAGGCTGTGGAATTGCCAAGGGCATTGGTGGCCTCACACATGTACTCCCCTTCATCTTCCAGCACCACATCACGGATCTCCAGACGAAGGGAATTGGGGCTGGACGTTGCCTGAGCCCGGGGGTGGCTCTGCCCACATCCACACCCACCCCGAGAGGTGGCCATGAGCTGGTCTCCTCGGAGCAGCTTCAGATCAGCCGGCGGGTCACTCTCCACGATGCACATGAGGAGGCCCAGCCTACCAGCCTTCATGTCGACCAAGGCCGTAAGTGTGGGCTGCCGTGGGGGGTCTACGAGCAGGGAAAAGGCAATGGAGAAGTGAGGGACCAAGGGTGCACAACGGTGGCCATTGTCCCTTCGAATGTAGTTGATACACACACATGCACACACACACACACACACACACACTCACACACACGCATGCGCACACACAGACACACACATACACACACAGAGACATACACGTACATGCATACAGACACACATGCACACACACACACGCACACTCACACACACACACATTCGCATACACACACATTCTCACACAGACACACACACGTTCTGTTGTCCAGCTACCCGTGGCACCTCCCAGCTCCTCACCTTTCCCATGACTGTCCCTCACACGGGAAGGCTGACCGACCTCACCTCTGCCCCTGCTGCCCCGGTCTCCTTTTTGACCCAATTCACACCCTGCCTTCTTTGAGAAGCCCTCCCAGGCCCTGTGCCAGCGCCTTCCCTCTAGGATTGCCCACTTATCTCATCTCGAGGCCCTGTCTGTCCACACTTATCCTCGTGTCATCTCTCCCATGAAGTTCTGAGCTCCCTGAAGGCAGGGGCTAGTTTTTGCCTTTCTTTCCCCAAAACCAGCATATAATGTTCCTGACACATAATAGACATTGAATCAGTGCTTTCTGAATTGAAGTGAGTTAAACTAGTCTGTGAGCTCCTGGAAGACAGGGATGATTTCTTCCCTCGCTCCCTCTCCCACTCTCCAGGCCCCCACCAGTGTCTGGCATCAGCACCCAGTAGGTGTTCAGTAAGGAATTGTTGGGTGTGGCGTTGGATGGATGGAAGCAGGGAGGCAGGAGGATTCCCCAGCCACAGCATTCCTTCCCCATCCCCAAAGTCTTGGGGTACACTCACAGAGAACTGTGAGGGCAGCAAGGGCCGAGGTCCGGCTGCTGCCCAGGCTGTCCTGCACGCGGCAGTGGTAGGAGCCTGAGTTGGTGCTGAGCACCTTGGGAAAGGTGAGGATGCTGAGGGGTCCCTCCTTCAGCCGCTCTCCATTCCGATACCAGGTATAGAGGGCATAGGGCTGGTCACCCTGGGCTGCCACACAGCTTAGCGTCACTTCCTCACCCTCCACCACCTCAGCAGCGGGATCGATTCCAACCCAGGCTGCTGTGGAGACAAAGGGCAAAGAGTCAGGGACCATGTCAATTAGCTCAGCAGAGCCCCAGCGTCTTGCCTCTGGGACTCTACCCAGGCCCAGAATGCACTTCAGGCCACCTTGACCTTAACTCCACACCACCTACTCTGAGAAGTCTTCAGGGATTTCTCCTCTTCCCATCTTTTTTTTTTTTTTAAATTTAAATGAACCTTCCTTTATTCTCAGGGCACATCTTTTTAGTTCCAGATAGAGGCTCTCTGAGAGCAGGGCCAGGCCTGAATGCTTAATCCAAGTCTCTGCCCCACAAGGTTTACTCAGTATATGCAAGAAGAGCTACCTCTAGGAAGGCCTTTGAGATTCTTGGAAAACAGTCCAGAGTGAATGTCCCCTGCAGCATCCCTGAGACCCTCCCCACGACTGCCCCCCACCACCTCAGCCTCAGGATCACCCTTACTATTAGCCCTGAGGTCATGGCTGGAGGTGGCCTTCCCGAGGGCATTGACGGCCTCACACTGATAGTTCCCGTCATCATCAGCCTCCAGTCCTCGAATACTCAAGCGCAGGGAGTTGTAGCCGCTAGAGATACTGAAGCGTTGACTGGGCGCGTCCTGGGAATTCGAGGAGGCCAGCAGCTGGCCAGCATGCCGAAGGGTCAGGTTGGCCTGGGGCTCACTGTCCACCGAGCAATGGATGATGGCTCTCTGGCCCCTCTGGGTTTCCAGGAACGAGGTGAGCACAGGGACCCTTGGTGGATCTGCATGGATCAGAGACTAGAGCTGAGTGAGAGCACCCGACCTGGTGCAGGGGCCCAGAAAAAGGCACAGCCTTAGGGGAAGGATGGTGGCTAGTGTCCCATCACACCTCCTCCAGGAAGCTTTACAGGATTTCTCCAAGGAGAGTTACTGGCTTCCTACCCCTAACCTTTCTTAGGCTTGGAAGCACCATGGCTGCCACCTCCTTTCAGGTGCCCAGGATGCCCTTACATCTACAAAGAAGGATTATGATGGCTTTTTTAAAAGAACATTGCATTGGAGAGACAGCACGTGCGCGCACACACACACACACACAATGTGGATAATTTAATGGCTTAAAGCTGCACCAAGACTTTTGGGACACCCTCTATGTATACATATTCATTTATCTAGCACTTTGTGTTCCCACAGAAACTCTGTGAAGCAGGAAATTAAAGTATTACCAGCCCCCTTTCACTGATGGAAACTGAGGCTGAGAAGATAAGTGTCTTTCTCAAGGCTATACCACTATGGAGTCACAGAATCACAGAGCTTCACCACTGGAAGTGACCCTAGGGAACCATGCTATGATGGGGCAGGATGGGGAAGGTGAGGGTGGTCCTAGAGGGGGAGACTGTTTGGAAAGTGCAGAAGGCCCAGGAATCAGGCTGAGTGGAGCTATTGATCTGTGGTCGTCAGTTTGGAGGCAGAAAGAGCCTACAGAGAGCGAACTCCTCTCATTTAACAGATGAGGACATGACTTTCCCAAGGTCACACTGTCGCTCTGTGGAAGAGACAGGGTGGGACCTGATTTTCTTGACCCCAAGCCCGGCTGTCTCCACAACACGGAGCTTTGCTGCTGCCTCCACCTAGATGGAACGAGTCACATCACACCCTCAGCGGCCAAAAGGTCTGCCCCACCCCTTCCAGCCCCAACCCCTGCCCAGGGTGAGGGCAACTCACAGGTGACCACTAGGTTAACAGGCAGGGAAGCCTTGGCACCCTTGGAATTCTGTGCCTGGCAGAAGTAGAAGCCGGCGTCGGCACTGCTGACGCGAGCGTACACGAGGGTCTGGGCAGCCAAGTCTTCAATCCACACGTTGTTCTTGAACCAGCTGAAGGAGACATTCTGCTGCTCCCCTCCAGGCAGGGTGCAGGTGAGAGTCACCTCCTGCCCTTCCTGGATGGTGCCAGGGGGGTGCACTTGGATCAGTGGATCTAAGGGACAGGAAGGTACAGGGTGAGGGAGGGAAGGGGCCGGGCAGGATCTCTGAGGCCAAGAGCTCCCCAGGGGCAGGGCCTGTCTCTCTCCCATAAACCCAGGGGTCCTGCGAGGGCAGGCACTGTGTCTCATCCCAAGCAACAAGACCCAGCCCCAGCCGCTGCTTCCCCACCCTTAATTAGCACCTCTGACAGACCCACCAGGGCTGAACCTCTTGGCCTGACCTCCAAGGATATTTGATTGCCCCAGTTTTCTAGGGTTAGCTGAGAATCAGCCCAAACTTGTAATTCAATCAAGTGCATGTCCAAGCACATTCTGCAAGAGCTTTGATTTCAATGTGATTCAATAATAACTTTGCTGTTGTTCAATCATTTTTCAGTCATATCCAACTCTCCATGAGCCCTTCTGGGGTTTTCTTGGCAAAGATACTGGAGTGGTTTGCCACTTCCTTCTCCAGCTCATTTTACAGATGAGGAAACTGAGGCAAATGTGCCTGACTCTGTGTCCAACGCTCTGTGCACTATGGCGTCACCTGTGGACCCAATAACTAATTACTTATTACTCTAATTGCTAATTATTAATTACTTATTACTCTGCCAACTACCCTGCCAAGTGTTGGGAATCCTAAGAGGCAAGAGAAACAGTTCCTGCCTTCAAGGAGTCTGCCCAGTAAGTGGCAAAAGCAAGATTTGAACCCAGATCTAACCTGAGTTCAGATCTGCTATTCTTGGTCAGTCCTAAGCCCACTGCATTTCCCCCAATGACCTCGGGCTCTGCACTCAGTAGGCAGAGAATCAATATTCGTTAAATTGAATTAAAATTTAACTCCAACCCCACCACATAGTCTGGCCTCACCCATGAGCATCCCCCACCTCATCAGGTACCAGCACCAGCTGAAACTCCAGACTCACCTTGCTGGAGTCTACTTGCTTCCCAGCCTAAGGACCAGTTCCTAGCTCATGAGCAAGGCTGAGGTGACAGAAAGGGACTGAGATCCCTGAATGTTTCCTCCCACCTAGAAGTAGGGACCGACTTCACCCACTTCACCCACTTCAACCCAAGGTGGCTTACTCTTGGCAGGTCCCAGCAGAGAAGGATTTTCCAGAATCCCAGGGGACCACACTTCATATCAAAAGCACTGGTTGGGGGTGGCCAGGTGGTGCAGTGAGTAGAGCACCAGCCCTGGAGTCAGGAAGATCTGAGTTCAAATCCAGCCTCAGACACTTAACACAAAACTAGCTATGTGACCTTGGGCAAGCCACTTAACCCCAATTGCCCTGCCTTCCCCCCTCTAAAAAAGCAAAATAAATAAATAAATAAATGGGCGCTGGTTGGAGGAACTCACCAAAGATGGGGACAGTGATGGGGGCAGCCCCCCTGGTGCCCACTGTGTTCTCCACCTCACAGGAGTAGCGCCCATAATCCTCCCATGTGGCCTTGCTCACCTGGAGCTCTTTTTGATTGGCATTGTGGAGTGCGCCATCTTTAAACCACCTGAAGACAGTGGGCTCAGGGTAGCTGCCATTGATGTGACAAGTGAGGGTGAAGGAATCCCCCAGGTGGATGTTCTGCTCGGAGGGCCTTAGAGAGACCTCCACTCCTCTGGGGGCATCTAGAAAGAGAGAAGAGAATGACCAAGGAGCAACGTTCATCAGATGGCGAGGTCCTGTGGAACCAAGAGCCGAAGCCACCTTAATGTCACTCCTCCTCACCAATCCATGCCCCTCTTCTTTATGCAAATTCACTTCTTCCGGAAAGCTCTCCCCGATTAACTCAGACTTTGATTGTGCTTTTACTCTGGGTCCCCTCAGTCCTCTCTTCTATTTATTAAGCTTCTGGGTTACCAAGTCCTAAAAACAATGATTACACTCCTCTTGCTCAATGGATCCATAGTGGGCTTCCAGAGCAAGCCCCCTGAGGAAGAAGTTACCCCATGCTGCCCTGGGTCTGCACCACAAAGTCCTTGCTTGCAACAATCCAGCGGGTGTGGAAATATTAGGGGAGGGACAGGTAATTGGTTATTGGAGCTCTTCTCCCAGCTCTACCAGTATCCTGACCTACACATTACATATGTTTTCAGGCTCTCTCAATGTATGGAACCATTGTGCTGACTTTTTTTTTCCTCTCTCTAAAAAATATTGTTTGTCATACGGGATGACTCTCTGGAAGGGGAAAGAAAATAATTTTGGTTATGGAAGAAAGAGAAAATATCAATTAAAATATTATAAAAATAGTGTTTTAACTGTAAAACTCTTCTCTGATTGGAAAAGGCTCTTGGTGGGATTTTTAAAAGGTGGGTTTTGGGGGTTTATAGTGTTTTGTTTTGTTGCCGTGTAATTTTTCCAGTTCTGTTGAGACCTGAGGAAAAGCGACAGCAAGGGGTAGAGCAGCGCACCTCGAAGAGCAGAGACGCCTTCAAAAGCTGCAAACAAGGGGTCAGGGCTGAGGAAGGCCCCCAGAGACTGTGGATGGCTCCTAGCGGACATGCTGTGGATAGCTCAGCATGCCAGCAAAGGGTTAGGGCGGGTCCCAAGGACAGGGATGGAAAGCAGGCTAGATTAAGCAAAGACTGGCAACACTTAAGAGTCAGTGAGAAAGGCACCAAATTGCACCTAGCTGTTAAATCGTTCTTTAAATCTTGCCTCAAATTGTATGTCACTGATTTGCATGTGATAATAAGTGATTCTAGTAAATGTTATGCTAGGCTGGTTTTTTTAAGTTGTCTGTCAAATCTCCTAGCAAAAAGATGACTGTACAAAATTGTGTACAATTCCCTTTTAACCCATTTTCTTTAATCTAAGCTATTCAAACACAAGGCAGTGGTCCAGGCACCACAATCCACTTCCCCCACCTCAGAGCGGGCAGCTCCCGAATTACAGATAAAATGCCTAGGAGGAGATAACAGTGTCAGGGAAAACCTAGAGTTCCCCAAGCAGATTGTGTCCCCCTGAAGGTAAAGACCTGGGCTTCTCCACCTTCTATTAAAAATGTATTTGTTTGTTGGTTCATTTGTCTTTATAATTAAGTTTAAATTACTCATCTCCACTTGGCTTACTTTATCTTTATTCATAGAACTCACTTCCTTTTTGTTAGTTAATAGTTCATTTAATTTTTAGTTAACTAGAGTTGTTTTTTTTTTAATTCAAATTCATCAGCAATAGGAAAAGCTTTTTTTTCTTAATCTGTTTTTTAAGCTAGGCATGATTGCTTCTTTATCTTCCATCACCTGCCCCACCCTAGGAAAGGTGTAAACCATCAACCTTGAAAGGCCTAGCTAGCTGTGCTTGGGTTACTAGTTTATATTAGTCTGAGAGGTGAAAGAAAGGGGATGGCAATTCCAGAGATATGTATGTAGGGAAATATCGGGAGAATAAACAAAAACCTAAGGTTGGAGAGACCCCAAAGCAGGGCCCCCAGGACACTGTAAGAGGCTTGTCCTGGAGGCTGACCAGTTGGGCATTAGACATCACTCACACTGCACCTGAAGGTGGATCTGCTCCTGGCTCTGCTTCCCGGCAGCAGAGAACTGGCAAGTCAGCGTCCGGCCATGGTCACTCCAGGACAAGGCAACGCTGAGGTTTTGTTGGTACAAGACACCTGTGGGTGCCAGTACCTGGAGCTGGCTAGTGTTGGAGTGCACAGGATCCTGACCATGCCAGGAGAGGGAGGTCCCATCCTCAGGACACACGTAGGGGGAGGAACAGTTGAAGATGACTTGGGTATCTTCCTGAAGATCAGCAGGGGAGGCAATGGTAGGGATTCTGGGTTCATCTAGGGTGGAAATGGAACATATAGGGATGGGCTCACCCTTGGCCCCATCTCCCACCCCCTGAAAAATAATCCCCACTCAGGAGGGAGAAAAGACAGGGTAGGTGTCTTAGAAGGAAAAGTATTCAGGGGCCTCCCCTCAATAGCTCTAGACCTTTTTCTGAAACCTCACCCATCTCTCTCCCACCTCTGAACTGAATTCTGACCTACCAGAAGGGAGGAGAAGGCTGGAAAATGGGAAGGAAGATAGGGATAAGAATGGGCTGGGGCTAAGAGATGAATCATGGCATGGAATTTTTTATTGGACATGGGTTGTCATGTTTTAGGAAGGATGTTGACAAACTGGAACCTGTTCAGAAAAGGGAGTTGAGTGTGGTGAAGGGCCTGGAGATAACATCATGTTAGGAGCCATTGAAGGAACTGGGGGTATTCGTAATGGACAAGACTTGGGGAAGACATGATGGTCATCATATGCAAGTGGGACTAGATGGGCTCTGCTGGACTCCAAAGGACAGAACTAGGAGCAGTGGACACCACTTCAGAAAGTGTGTATTTAGATATATCTAGGTTTAACCTAGATATAAGGATGAGCCACCTGACAATGAGTCACCTAAAAGTGGAATGGTCGGAGGAGGAAGAGCAGGAGGAGAAGGAGGAGGAGAAGAAGAAGAAGAAGAAGAAGAAGAAGAAGAAGAAGAAGAAGAAGAAGAAGAAGAGGAGGAGGAGGAGGAGGAGGAGGAGGAGGAGGTTGTTATTATCCCCATTTTACAGAGGAGAAAACTGAGACTGGGAAAAAGTTAAGTGACTTGCCCAGAGTCACACAGCTAGTGCGCGTCTGAGGCAGGATTTGGCTTCAGGTCTTCCTGACTCCAGGTCCAGAGCTCTACCCACTGATAGGAGTTGCCTCCTAGCCATCTTTAAACAGCAGCTACTAGGAGTGGTGAATGAATTTGTGGTCAGGAATGGGCTGGATTAGATGATCTCTGAAGTTCCTTCTAAATCTGAAATTCTGTGATTCTATGAGGGGGAATAGAGAAGGGGGATCAGGAGTCTCACCAGTAACCCTAACTGCAGTGCTCTTCTTGGCAGACCAGCTATCCACCCCAACGATCTCAAATCGAAAAGTATAGTCCCCATTGTCTTGCGGACTGAGGTTCCGTAAGAGGAGATTGCAGGTCTTCTGCCCAGGGTCCCCCAGCAACACAGCCCGGCCTTGCAAGCTCTTCTCCACCTGTGCTGGGTCTTGGGAATGGCTTACCACCACCTTTTTGTCTGCATTTGAGTAGTCCCGGTACCAGATGGCATTGATGCCTTGGTCTGCTTTCACATCACTAGGGAATTTGAAAATGCAGGGGATAACCAGACAGGAGCCGCTGACACCCTGAACATTTTCAGGACTGATCACCTCCCAGGAGCCCAGGCCTGAGGGGATAAAAGAGGATAGAGATAAGAGACTGGGGAGAGAAAAGTCCCTGACTTCCTGAATATCCTTAGGGCCAGTCACCTCTCCAGAACCCAGGACGGATGGCAAAGATAAGGGAGAAGAGGGAGAATCAATCAGTCTGATCCCTTGTTCCCCATCAGCATTTCAAGTTTGAATTCAAAGGAGGCCTTTAACCGCACCAGCTAAGTCTTAAGGGAAAGTGTCAAGAGACCCCACTGGCTAAAACTTAAGGGAAAGTATCAGGGGACAGGACACCTGCCTCACTCCTTTATCCCAGCCTGAGAAATAAGGCTCTCTAGTTTAAGAAACTGGGAGATTTTTTTTCCCCATGGAGAGATTTAGGGAAAAATAAATGCATAACTCATGGTAACCCCCTCCCTGGGCACAGGCTCCTTAGTTTTCTATTGGAATGTGAGCTCCATGAGGACAAGGAAAGTGTGTGTACTGTGAGGACCAAGTGAGACCATGGGTTTGAAAGCACTTAGCAAAGTCTACACCCCAAACAGGTTGTGTGTGGGGACTGGTGGATGGGGAGGTTTGGGCTTTCTCTAAAAAGAAGGAGGTCAGGAGGTAGGGAAGAGGTCCCCTCGGGGTTCGGCATACCTGGGTGGAAGGCAGACACAAGGAGAAGTAGCCAGCTCAAAAGCAACATGACCAGGTCCACAGGGTTCCTGGGGGACAGAAAGAAGGGAGCTGGAAGGGAAAGCCATTCAGGAAGGGGCTCAAGGCCTCCTGTCTTGAGGATGTGTTGGAGTAAGGTGATTTGTAAACCAGAAAGCACTTTAGAAAGGTGGGTTGTTCATATGAAGGTCGCCAGCTCAAGCACCATCACCATCCATTGGCATGCGGTGTGGTTAGTGGGTAGAGATTCTCCTAAGACCTGGCTGACCCTGCCCCAGAGACAGGGACTGAATGAAGCCCCAGCAGCCCAGTCCCAGCTCAATGAATACCCTGCCCTGGGATGTCCTCAGATCCCCACTCTCCCCTCCTCCAGTCCTTCTCCGGCACTGGGCTTCTTCTCAAGGCTCCTTTCCTGGTCGCTCACTTTCCTGGGCTGAAGGTACCTGGTACATACAAGCTGTTGTGGTTTTAGTTCTTTTCAGTCTTGTCTGACTCTTCATGACCCCATTTGGGGTTTTCTTGGCAGAGATACCGGAGGGGTTTGCCATTTCTTTCTCCAGCTTACTTTACAGATGAGGAAACTGAGGCAAACAGGGTAACGTGACTTGCCCAGGATCACACAACTAGGAAGTGTCTGAGGCTGGATTTTAACTCAGCTAACTGCCCTGGCACAATGTAGATGCTTAATAAATCACAGAATCTGAAAACTGAAAAGGTCCTCAGAGGTCACCCAGTCCAAATAACGCACCACCACCCGAATGCCCACTACAACATGATTGGGTGATTGATTACCACCAATTTTGTCATCAGATTTGTGAGTTGTCACCCTAGCAGGGTCTTCAGGGGGCTGAATATAGGACAGAGAAAGGGGATGGGAAAAGGTGGAGCCATGACAGATTAAGAGCTAGAAACAACCTTAGTTTCATGGCTGACGCCTGTGGAGGGAGTTACTCAGAATCACACAGATGGCAGGCGTCAGAGGTGAGATTTCAACTCTGGTCTACCTGACTCCAGGTCTACCCCTACTCCATGCTGGATGCTGACTCCATCATCTCATCTGATCCTGACGACTCCCCCGTGAAATAATCACCGAGGAGAATCCCTGTAGGATGGTTAGATCAATTCCTACCACATTAGACAGATGAGGAGTCTGAGGCTCAGAGAGGACACCAGAGCCCAGACTGTTTAGCCTCCTAGGATGGGGAGGGAGGATACTGAAAACCACATCAAGGAAGTGGTGGGATGTAGAGAAAGAGGAGGAAAGCAGGAACCAGGGGGGTGGATACGAGGCATGTTGGACAGACTTCACTGCTTTGCCCAGGGCCTGGCACTAAGGCCTGGCACCAACTCAGCAAAGGGAGAGGGAGGGTGAAAGCCAAGATAAAAGCCTGATGGCAACTTCCCTGTCTGTTTCATGGGAAAAGAAAACCAAAATTATCCATGGGGATAAGCAAAGAAAAATCAGTGGAAAGACCTCAGGGAGATGATGGGACTTTGGCTGTGGAATCACAAGAGCTAATTTTGAAACTTGGCTCTTCTTTGTTGGTGTTTTTCATTTTTTCAATCGTGTCTGACTCGTCATGGCCCCATATGGAGTTTTCTTGGCAAAGATACTGGAATGGTTTGCTATTTCCTTCTCCAGCTCAGTTTACAGATGAGGAAACTGAGGCTAACAGGGTGGAGTGACTTGCCCAGGGTCACACAGCTAGTAAGAGGCTGGATTTGGACTCAGAAGGATAAGCCTTCTGGCCCTCTGTGTACTGCAGAGTTGCCCTGTGGCTCTGCTACTGACCACTGATCTATAGGCTCATAGTATTCTGGGTCTGGAGCTGGAGGGGGGAACAACAGAAGCCATAGATGAGGAAGCTGAAACCCATGGAGATGAAGTGACTAGTAAGCACCAGAGACAGGATTTGAACCCAAGTCCTCTGGCACTGGGACCAGAGAACTATTCCATGTTCCACACTGGCATTCAAGCTAACAAGTATTTATTAAGTGCCTGCTACAAAGAAAGGCGCTGTGCTAGGTACTGAACTTGCAGAGACAAACCAAAATAGATCCAAACAGAACAGTGCCTGCCCTCAAGGGGCTTCCATTCCACTGGGAGAATACCAGATCTAAACAGCAAGAAATTCAGGATCATTTGGGGAGGAAGAGAATAGTAGCAATTAGACTTCTCCGGTGGCACATGGATGGAGAAATAGGCTTGGAGTCAGATAGACCCAAGTTCAGATACGACCTCCAACATTTACTGTTAGCTGGGTCACCCTGGACAAGTCACTTAACCTCAGTCTCCTCACCTGTTAAGTGGGGATAAGGATAACACCAACATCCATAGGGTGATGTGAATCTCCAGTGGGATAATATTTGGGGAGCACTTGGAACACACTTAATAAATGTTTCTTCCATCCCCCCACACCTTCTCCCACAGGCTTTGATAGACTGTCAAGAACTTCGAGCAGTCCAGCTGGCTAAAACTAAGAGTATCTTAAGTCCTGTGCAGTAAAGCCCCAATCATGATTACTCTGGATCTGGATTGTAAAGGATTTTAACTGACAAACCTAAATAAAGAGTTCCTGTTTAATTATAGAGGTAATAGGGAGTCATTGAAGATTCTTGAGCCAGGGAGTGACATGGTCAGACTTGAGCTTTAGGAAGATGATTTGGGGAGCCTTGTGTAGAACATCTGGGAAAGAGGAGAGATGAGAAGTCAGGAGATCAACTGCGAGGGTTTTGGAATAATCTGTGCAACAAGTGATGGGCAAAGCCCTTCAGCTCCCTAGACCTCAGTTTACTTATCTATGGAATCAAGAGGTGAGACCATGGATGGGCGGAGCTCCCTTCTGTTCTCAGTCCCAGGATTCAGGACCTCTAAGGTGAAGGAAGGTCTGGCACATAGCAGGAACTCAACAAAAGCTTGTTAGCGGATCTATCGGTTACATGAATTAAGGGATGAATCCCAGAAGCACTTAGCACATGGCCTGATACCTCGTGCTTAATAAATGTTTGGTCATTGATTTCAGGGTTGACTGAATGGGCAAATAAAGAAATGAATCAATGTTGGCTGGAATCTAACACAATGCCTGGCACACAGTAGGCCCTCGAATATGAATGTGTGCTTTCCATGCCTAGTACCTAGAACAGAGTAGGTGCTTCACAAATAGTTATTAAAGGGTGTGATCCGAGATCCTGAGGAGCAGCATCGGCAGCTTGGGTGGGACTCCTGCCATGGCAGGGGCACAGAGGCGAGAATCGGACCAGAACCAGAAGAGGCCTTCGCTGGGTGAGGGAAGCAGACCCCAGCCCAAGGGCGGAAAGTCTGAACGTGAGCTTGGCAGATTCAAGGGTGTCTCAGCAAGCTCAGCCCTGAAATTTAGATCTGGAAAACACTTTAGAGACCAACCAGTCCAACCCCCTCATTCTACAGATGAGGAAACTGAGTCACAGAGGGAAAATAACTGACCTAAAACCACGTAGGTAGTAAATGGCAGAGGGGGGACTTCAGCTGAGGTCCCCGACTCCAAATCCAACATAACTTCCCTAAAGAAACCTCAGCGACCAATCAGTATAAAGGAGAGCTCGCAGGACCTGGAGTCAGGAAGACCTGAGTTCAAATCCAGCCTCAGATACTTACTAGCTGTGCAATTCTAAGCAAGTTTGCCTCAGTTTCCCCAACTGTAAAGTGGGATAATAGTAGCACCAATTCCATAATGGAAAAACCAGTGGGGGGTCCCAGAGAAGATCCAATGGTACGCAGCTCCTCTCTCACAGCATCGAGGGGGAGGCCATCAGGTACAACATCAGACACTTTATCAGACACGATCTTCTTATCAAACGCTTTTCTTTGCCCCGGGGGGGGGAGTTCAATGAGGAGGAAGGAAAGAGTGATCTAGAAACAAATTCTACAGGAGGTGGCAAAGCCAAAGAGGGGGCCGTGGCTCCGCCAGGGTCACGCGAGCAGGAGGGGACAGATGATTAATGTCACTGAAAGGCAAGGGAAGGAAGTGTTTGGTTTCGTTTCTGCTTGCAAGGTCTCTTCTGGGCCCTGGTTTCACTTTTCTCCCCCAAGCATCATCACAAGTTCCCTCTCAGGCTCAGACTGCCCACGGAAAGTGAAGAGGGGAGAGGAAGAAAACCATTGGAGGAAAGATCCAGGCACCCCAATCCCTCTCTGGCCAGGACCCAGATAGACGATCAAGGCTGGACGGTCTGAGCTGGGAGGGTTGGCACACATGCTCTCGAAAGAGGAGACCATCTCATTCAGGGAAGAAACCAGCACATTTTTTAAAATGCATATATTTTTTCATTCTGAACCCAACAAACATCTAGCAAAATGAGCATTTCCATACAGAGAGCAAAACAGAAAAAGAGGAATGTCTAATCCAGGGGTGGGGAATTTGTTCTGTGAAGTGTGGATTCAGTCAAACGGCCACACTGGAGGACCCGGGGGACCACATGTGGCCTCAAGGCTGCAGGTTCCCCACCCCTGGTTTAACCCTTCAAAAGCTTGGGCACAGCTAGCCAGTCTTCCCTCTGACTTCTCTTTGAAGAGCTCCCTTCTCTCCCAGATCCTGTAATCACTCCTCATATAGCAAGAATGGATTTCCCTCCTTTAGACACTATTCAGGTTATTGATAACCTGAATCGATTATCCTGAACTGTAGGGCCCAAAATAATAATTTACATTTGCATGATATAAAGGTTACATTTAGATTATATATTGCATTATGTAATTATGATCATATATGACATAGTACATTATAT
>CM053585.1:20089799-20114663 GCA_028646515.1 Pseudochirops corinnae
GCATTCAGCCTATTAGGGGGCAGAGTATACTTTCAAATCAGGGAAGGTTCTCAGAGCCACTTAAGCCTATCAAAGGGTCTAGGGTCAGGGAAGATCTTCAGATTCCCATAACACAAGGGTAATGCTGAGTCAATACAGTTCCATAGTTCCAAATTGTTCTCCAGAATGGTTGGATCAGTTCACAACTCCACTAACAACGCATTAGTGTCTCTTTTTCCATATCAAGGAGCATCAGTTTCTAAACTGTTCTATACTACAGCTCCCCCAGGCCTAGCCTGAACATGCTCATTCTCCTTGGGTTGGGAGGGACTCTGCTTTATCCACAGTGACAGGTTTTTCTTTTCAGAGTACACCTAGAGTATTCTTGTAAATGTTTAACAATCTGATCTTTGGAGGGAGGTGGAGGTGTGTGCCTGTTACATACAATTAAGATAATTTACATTATTAACATTTTCTCCAACACTTTCTTAAGTCTAGGCAACCCACTAAACAATAAATGAAGCCTCACTTGTAGCATTTGCTAATTTCTGAAGTATAAATATTCACAACAAAAAAAATTAACAATAGGCTTTCCTATTTGAGCACTGAAATACACTCAAGTAAAAACTAGGATTCAGAATCCCAGTGTCATTGGTTGAGGGTCTTTTGGTCTATTCTTCTACCTCTGGGTTCACTTTCAGCTACTCCATTTAACAGACATTTTTATGCTGATCAATTCAATTCCTTTTAATTTGATGCACATTTATTAAGCTCCTCTTAACTATTAGGCACAATGTAGATGCTGAGGATGCAAGGGTTAAAAAAAACGAAACAAATCCTACCCTCAAGGAACTTAGAGACGGAATCAACAAAATTCTTGACTCACCCTTAGATGCAAACTTTGAAGTAGGAAAAGAAAGGATCATTTCATCATTTGTTACTCCTTACTAGATCTGAACATCTTATCAAGGACCTTTGGGATCCTATCTGTCACACAGCATGTGAGCTATGTCCTTTCCAGCTTTACATCATCTGCAAACACAGGAAGGACGCTACTTGTGTCTTCATCCAAATCACTGTAAAAAAAAAAAAACAAAACCCACTGAACAGGTCAGGACCAAGGACAAGATCCTGTAGCTGTTGGCCTTGTTGTAGTGGGAGGAATCACAATCGGAGAACTTGGGTTTGAATTGCCCTTTCTGCCACCTATTAACTGTGTGACTTCAAAGAAAGCCTTTCATTTCCCTGAACTTCGGTTTTCTCCTACCTTTGAATGAAGGTATTGGACTAGATGACCACTAAGGTCCCTAGACTCTAGACCTTTGGTCCTCTGATCAGAGAATGGGTGTGGTGGACATCTGAGAAGTCCTCCCAGATCCTGCATTTAAGGAGGGCTCCCAAGGCAGTCACCTCTTCATTTTCCACTGGGCTGCTCCCCTGGACTTCATAGTCTCTAGAAACTCATCATCCTGCAAGATGAGATCACTCTGAACCACACACCTCCTCAGTACCCCCTGCCTCTGGGGCCCTTCCCTCCCTCTGATTGAAAAAGGTGGAGGACAGGAATCTAAGGGTGCCCAGGGCAGCCCTCTCATCATTCCCCACCCAGCTGCCTCATGCGCCAGCTCTGGTGCCTTCCGCAGGCCACCAGCTTCTTTTGCTATATTATCTTCCCCCATTAGATCATCAGTTCCTTGAAGGCAGGAACTATCTTTTGCATTTCATTATCTCTGCAATATTTAGCATAGTGCCTATAGTAGAGGCTTAATAAATGCTTATTGGCTGGCTGGCTGTGATCTTCCACCAGGTTGATATGAATCCATTAATTCCTACTTCGAGTCTAGTTAGCCAACCAGTTCCAAGGCAATGGAGAGGAGAAAGGCAGCATTGTATAGCAGGGAGAGTGTGGGATTTGGAGGCAGAGAAACTGCATTTAAAATCTAGCTTTTCTGCTTCCAGCCTGTAAGACCCAAAGCAAGTCATCTCTCTAGGCTCCAGCTTCCTCTTCAGTAGAATGAAAAGATTGGACAGGATGATCTCTACCGTGCCTTTTAGTTCTGAATTTGTGTTTCTGATATGTGTGACTGTCTGGATCTGGGTCAACAGTCATGGCCCTGAGGCAGGGGGCTGTCAATCAATCATCCAGCATTCTGCCACTCTCTACTGTGACCTGGACTTTTGATCTAAGTTGTTGCTATTCAGTCATTCCAGGCATGTCTAATTCTTTGTGACCCCATTTAGGGTTTTCTTGGCAAAGATACCGGGGTGGTTTGCCATTTCCTTTATCACTTTACAGATGAGGGAACTGAAGCAAACAGGGTTAAGTGACTTGCCCAGGGTCACACAGCTAATAAGTATCTAAGGTCAGATTTGAACTCAGATCCTCCAGACTCCAGGCCCAGTACCCTAGAGCCCCTTTGATCTAGAAGTCTGTGTCGGTCATACCATATATGTCTCTGCCTTGGCTTACTAGGCACACCCGTTGCTTGCCAAACCCAACACACTCTTTTAGGAACCACCTCAACTCAAGGTCACAGTTTAGTGGTTGAGCAATTGGTTCCAACAGATGAGATAAAATAGCATGAATAAAATATTTTAAGAAAGATACTTCACAAAACAGCACATCCTGCCTCCTCAGTTCCAGCCTCCCAGGTAAAAAAAAATCTCTTCTCTGACTAGAGTTCAGTTCCTCCCTCTTGGGCCTCCAGGAAACAACAGAGAAGCAAGAAAAAGACTCCCTAGAAGATGGCCTCTATCAGACCTTCTTGTGTCTCCAGAAAATGGGAGTGGCACACAGGAAATTAACTCGTGAGAAGTTGTCTGCATTAGGACTGGAGTCCCAGCTGTCTGGAGGGAGAAGACAAAGGGACCTCGGGGCTTTGACTTGGCTAATTCACACAGCTGCTTGGCCTAGAAGCCCTCCTTCACTGGAAAGATCAAGGTTTAAAGGTTCACTTACCAACAGTAAGGAAGCTGAATTAGCTGTACCATCGTCATGCCCATCCACTGTCTGCATCCCAACCCTGAGCACTGTGCCTGCATGTGACTTTAGCCTCCTCCAGGTATTAGATATTTCATGAGGCTAAAGGGTATACTGGAACATCAGAGCCCTGGCAGGAGATGAAGATGCCCTTTCTATAAAGGGGTTCAGGTCTGTTGCAGCCAAGAAAATCAGAAGGATGACAATCTGGGTTCGGTTGTACTCTTTCTGCCTGGGTAGCTTTCACTTGGCTCAGCCCGTGATAATTCTCCATTTCCACCAAAAGGGACTATGAAAAGTCTCCCCTGGGTCCAGGGACTAAGGAGTACAGTTAGCAGGTAGATGCCAGAAAAGAGAGTCATCTCAGGTGGAAGAGATGGTCACCACCTCACCTCTCTTGCTAATCCCCTTCGTGGTCAGTTCATCCTCATTCCACGTTGAATTCCTTGGTCAGAAAATGCTGCTTGATTCTCCTTTCTCACCACACTTTGGGTTTTGGTTTCTTGGTTAACTCTGGTTGGATTCTTGAAGGCATACTACTACTTTCTTGAACTCATGCCAGAGAATCATAGAATTTGGAGATGGAAGGGACCCTGGAGATCAGATTGGACCATGCTGTCTTTCCTCAGAAGAGTTCTTTTTCTCGTATCCTATCAATTAGCCCTTATCACCAGCATATGTCAGCCCCACCCCACCCTCAGCATGACTTTCAGATTTTACAAAAAGCTCAAGCTCATTCTATCTATTCTATAAGACTAGAACTTCCCAAATGCAGAGGTCACATCTCCTCCAATTAGACCACCTTCCTCCCAAGGGCCCTAATCCCCCAAAACTGAGATCTTCAAGACCAGGACACTCTCCTTTCCTCTCCCAACTCCAGGACATAGATCATCCCCAGTGACAACCTCTCCAGGCTCCCAAAGGGAAGATTTGGGTCTGAGGTTTGACAGGTAGTACTGCCACCAACCCCAAAGCAAAAATAAAACTGCTTTAGTAGTGGGAGAAAGTTAATGGTGTTACTAGAAAATAATTATCACCATAAACTCTTCTCCATCCCTCCTTTCCACCTTCCCTCCCCCTTTTCTTCCCAAACTGCTGAGATGGCACATCTTTCTTGGGATCAGCAAAGATCTGAGAGGAGAAATAGAAACTGAGAAGGTCCTGACCCTGCCTCTTCTCATCCTCTCTACTGGGTCATGGGGAAGGGATGGAAAAAGAGCCTAGAGCAAAGCCAAATCCTGAAGTCAGCAAAGTAAGATTTTTAGTTCCCCAAGTCATTTCTGAGAGTTCTGCCTCTGGGCTCACTGCCAAAAAAATGATGCCAGCAACCTGGATATGCTCTCCCTAGCTGAGCCATTCAACCCCATCCATTTTCTATCCCCTCTGCCCTTATTGAAATGGGCCAATACTGGTTCTTACTTCCTTAGGGTCCACATCTGGTTCATTCTGGGATGATAATTACTCATCTGATAGGCCCAGTTAGACGTTTGTGCTAATGGGAGAGAGGTAGAAGAGATGCACCCCAATCCCAAAGCCCTGTCCACTCCTCCCAAGTAGCAAAGGTACAATTTGACAGGGGCCTTCTGGAGACAGTGTTATCACATGTTCCCTAAACCTTGCCAATTCAAGTTCGGTTCCTCTAAGGACAGGCACTACATGTAGTCCAGAAACTGGGAGAGGGGTCTTCTTACATAGGTTATAGAAATAACAAGAAGAGATGGTTTTTTGGTGCAAAGTACTCCTTACATCATAAGCAATAGAGAAGCAATGAGAAGTCAGGAAGAGACTGAAGCTGTTAGTGAGGAAGTCCAGATGATAGAAGGGGCAATCTGTTAGAGAAGACAGGATAGAATAAGACGACTCATGCATGTAGATGAGTTTCCTCTGACAAGGAGAAGGGCTACCTGTGCATATGAGACAGAGGTGAAGGAGATAGTTGCAGAAGGCACATGAATGATGGGAAATGGGGAGGGGAGGAGGCCATTGTCAAGTGGCCTCAATTTTTTCAGTGAAATATGAGGCAAGGTTTTTATCTGAGAGAGCGAGCCATGGGAAGTTTGAAAAGGGATGCAAAGGTTTGCAAAAGTCATTGTGGTGGGTAGAAACCCACCACAACGTAGTGAATTGTAGTGCTCACAGTTTACAATTGTAGAGAATTGATCAGGGAGATATAAAAGAATTGCCTCATCACACCAAGAGCCCAATGGAGATTATGTAACATGAATTTGTAATGGACAGAGATAGGACAGTCTCATGATTTCCTGGAACTCCATTTAGCAGCATGAGTGGGAGTGAAGGCAGCAGAAGGTAAGAGAAATCTGAAGCCAAGGCTTCGTAGGGCAAGATCAGTAATAAAGGGGCATTGGATCAGAGAGAAGAGGGCAGTGTCTGGTTGAACTGGCTCACCAAGTTGTCAAATGGGGAAGGAATAAGAGTGTAATCAGTACAAGGGTGAGGGTGATGGCCCGGAAAAAAGTGTGGGGGCGAAGGACTGGGGGAAATGGTGAAGATGAAGAACAGGGTTTGAGATTTCAAGGCAGAGAGAGAGGTGGAAAGGCAATAGACTGTGATCAGATGAGGGAATTTCCTAGTTCATGAACATGGAAGTGGAGTATTTGTGAGTGATGGCAAGATCATGGGTATTTTGTTTTTCCCCAGAAACTCATCCCTCATAACAAATAGAGGAAAGACAGCAGTTCAGTGAAAACAACCAACTGAGTGTCACATATACTTCCTTAGCCCCCCCATTCCCAACCCCAAATGATGCCCCCCTTCTTTACCTATACAAGCCACCCAGCACATCCAGCAAATCTGGCCTCACCTAGGAAGCCTTAGGAGGAACATGGATAGCAGAAGCCAGTTTGGAAAAATGTCACCCTCATTCATTCCCACTAGCCTGAGTCCAGAGTTTGGGAAAAGGGAGAAGCTCCCCTTGGATCCTAAGACTGAGACCTGGAAGGGTCCATAAAGGCCATAGAACCCAACTTCCTCATTTTACAGAGGAAAGTCAGGCCAAAAGAGAGAAATAACTTGTCCAAGATCAAAAGAGAAATAAGTAGGAACCAAGTTAGTTCTTCTGACTCCAAATCCAGTGTTCTTTCCACAGAATGCTCCCTCAGTATCAACTTTGAGAAGTCGAATGCTTTACCAAGAAGCCCCTTTTGAAATCATTTATCAGATTAGATAGATAGATAGAAAGAAAGAAAGAAAGAAAGAAAGAAAGAAAGAAAGAAAGAAAGAAAGAAGGAAGGATAGAAAGAAAGATAGCCACTTAGAGGGATGGATGATGCATGGATAGATACAGACAAGATGGATAGACAGGATAGATGGATGGATGGATGGATGGATGGGTGGGTGGATGGATGGATGGATGGATGAATGGACGGATGGATGGATGAGTGGATGGATGGATGGATGGATGGATGGATAGATGAATGGATGGATGGATGGGTGGATGGATAGATGAATGGATGGATGGGTGGGTGGATGGGTGGGTGGATGGATGGATGGATGGATGGACAGCTGGACAGAGAGAAAGACAGAGAGAGAGAAAGAGATGGATAATTGGTTGGTGAGTGGATAAATGAATGAATGAACAGGTAAATAAATGAATAAATAAACAAGCAAACAAATGAATGAATGACATTTTTTAAAGAAATAAATCCTTGCGCCCCACGGAAGATAAATTTTGCCATCAGATGCCAACATTCACAGGGACCTTGGAAACCATCCAGTCCAGAGATTCTTATCCTTTTTCGTATCTTGGACTCTTTGGCAGTTCGTGCAAACCGTATCTTTAAATGCATAAAATAAAATATGCAGGGTAAAAAGGAAATCCACTATGGTGTATTGAAATATAGTTGTCAGAATGTTTTTTAAATAGGTCCCAGATGAAGAATCCCTGATCTTTGCCCATCTGAGTATTTTATAAATGAGGAAACTTGGGCCGGAGAGAGAAAGGGATTTGCCCACGTGTGAAGGACAGCTCTTCTCATCGGCTCAGCTACATCAGCATCCCAGCTGTCCTGGCCTTCCCCGTTCTAAGCTGTCGTCCTTTGATCTGCCCCAGCTTCACTCACACTGTCCAGGGAAATGAAACACCAGCCTTACCCAACTTCTCAGGGCCCTCTGCTTCCCACCACCACCACCATTTGCAACGTAGGTTCCCTTCTCTCAGCCAAGTCTAATCAAAGTTGATACTTTTAAAGCTAAACTTTGCAGGAAAACTAAGAGAGGAAATAAAGTAAAAACCAGACAAGACTACAGTGCATAGAGTCCTCGATCTGGGGCATAGGTCTAGCCCCAAGTATCCTCGGCAACCAAAGAGCTGAGGATCTGAGCCCTGATTCTATCCTTCATTCATCTGCTGGCATCCGCACTAACAATGGAATTCACCATAGAAGCCCCCTCCAGAAAAGGCAAAAAACAGAACTGGATTCAGCCAGTCTGTGAGGATGTTAGACCAAGCCCACAGACTCCTCACCTGAAGGAGGTTTGTCATTGTTTAGTCATCATCAGTCGGATCCAGCTCTCCATGACCCCTTCTGAGGTTTTCTTAGCAAAGTTACTGGAGTGGTTTGCCATTTCCCTCTTCAGACGAGGAAACTGAGGCAATCAGGGTTAAGTGACTTGCCCAGGGACACACAGTTAGTAAGTGAGTGAGACTGATTTTGAGCTGGGTCTTCCTGACTCCAGGGCCAGAGCTCTATCCACTGTGCTAGCTAGCCACCTGGGTATGAGCGCAAGAATTAGCGGAGTTCTCAGCCCTTTCCAGAAACTGCTCTCTGGATATTGGTTCCCTAAATAAGGAAGAAAGTTCCTCACTTCAGGGGCATCTAGTCAGTGCAGTGGACACTACAAAGTGTTAAGAAGACCTGAGTTTGAATCCTACCTCAGAGCTTACTAGCTGTGTGACCCTGGGCAAGTCACTTTACTTCTGATAATAATAACACCTATATCCCAGGGTTGTTGTGAGGATCAAGTGGAATATTTGTAAAGCACTTTGTAAGCCTTAATCATTGCTAGATATTATTATTAATTTTTTTTTTTGCTTTTTGGAGGGACAATGGGGGTTAAGTGACTTGCCCAAGGTCACACGGCTAGTTTTGTGTTAAGTGTCTGAGGCTGCATTTGAACTCAGGTCCTCCCGACTCCAGGGCTGGTGCTCTATTCACTGCGGCACCTAGTCGCCCCTATCATTATTAATTATTATCAAAGATTCCTCCCTTGGGCTGGCCCTAGCCTTCCCAGGAGCCTCTATACCTCCTTTGCCTGGATCCTACTAGGGTCCTGAGCCCATTTTCCATCAGGGCCAACTGGCTTAAGGATATTCATCGTGTAGACCATGAGGTTGGTTCTTTCCCTTCACATCAGAGTTCCAGACTGGCAGAACTGCAGGCTTAGGAGGGACCTGTGCTCGAAAGGAACCTTCCCTACGGCTGCCTCTCTCTCTCTTATCTCCCTCCCAGTGGCGAGCTTACTCCTTCTCTGCATTGCCTGGCATGGACTCTCACCTCTACTCTTTCTCTGATTTCCGTTTGGGTAAATCGCCATTTGCTGTACACTCATTATGGACTTGGTATCTTGTAGGCAGGGGTTCAAGCCTTGATCCCATAGCTTGGGATGCTCCTTCCCCATTAAGAAACAATGATCAGGAGCACAGCTTGAACCTAAAACTTCCCCTAAAGTGGGTGGGTCAGCCGGTAGAATGCAGAGCCTAGAATAAGGAAGACCTGAATTCAGATCCAACCTCAGACACTTACTAGCTGTGTGACCCTGGGCAAGTCACTTGACCCCTGTTTGCTTCAATGTCCTCATCTATAAAATGGGAATGCTCATAGCTTTATGAGGATTACTTACGATAATAATTATAAAACACTTAGCACAGTGTCTGACACAGAGTAAGCACCATACAAACGCTGGCTGTCATTTTTACAACGATATTTAAGGGAGCAGATAGACTTGGTTCTAACCCAGCAGTCCCTTTTCCCGAGGAGAGTGAGAAGTCAGCCTTTGGCCCCAGCTTCCTACTTCCTCTCTCTCGACAGAAATCAAAGTCTCCCCCTTGGAGAAGGGAGATTCTAGAGATGCTTCTTTTCCTTCCTTGTGAGTCACACCTAAATAGACCCATGGACACACATGATCTACACACACACGAAATGATCCTGCTTCTAACTGAAGACCTCTGAAAAGAGGGAACTCACCACCTCTCAAGGAAACCAATTTCACTTTGTTGTTGTTCAGCCATTTCAATCAAGCTTGACTCTTTGTGACCCCGTTTGGGGTTTTCTTGGCTGAGATACTGGAAGGGTTTGCCATTTCCTTCTCCAGCTCATTTTACAGAGGAGGAAACTGAGGCAGAGTTAAGTAACTTGTCCAGGGTCACACATCTAGCAAGCGTCTGAGGCTGGATTTAAACTTAGGAAGAGGAGTCTTCCTGACTCCAGACCCAGCACTCTATGGAGCCACCTAGTTAGAGTTATCCAAAAGTAGAAGGACTCCCTTTTGAGCCCATCTGCTCTATTTCCTGAGGGCCCTGTTCCCTCTCCAGCCTCCAGGCCTTGGCCCAGGTGACACGACCTTCATGCCTGGAATGTGCTCCCTCTCATCTCCACCTCAATCTTGAAAGAGATCGACTCAATGCCACCCATGTGCAGGAAAACTGATTTCTCTCTCCTTTGCACGTATCACTAACTGATTTTTCTGTGTATCTGTAGTTTCCTCCCAATAGTACACAAATTCCTAGAAATCCAGGACTGTTTTTCTATGGCCTTTGCATCCTTAGCACACAGTAGGCATCTCATAAATGCTTGCTGAATCAATGAATGAACATGCTTGTGGAAGAGAGAGTGTGCGCCCTACATCACTGAGCTCTTCAGGCAAAGGGCAGAGGGCCACTTCTCAGGAATGCTGGGGAGGGGATTCTTGCTCAGTCACAGGTCAGAGTCCAGGAGCTACAAGGTCCTGAAATTCTGAGATCCTGCGTCCCACCCTGGCTCCCTGCTCTGTCCACAAGGAAGGTGCCGAGATTCCAGCCGCCTCCAGGAGGTGCTGCTTTCCCACATCATCCCTCCGGTTTATAATTACACAATCTAGGAAACAGGGCAAGGGAGAGATGGAATTGGAGTGGGTGTGAGGGAAGGGGAGAGGGAAGGAGGGAAGCTGGATCCTGACTTCTCAAGGAACTCTGGAGACTTGGGGGCCCAGGGCTTTCACAGGGAGGAAGACTGGGTTTAGGAAGTGGGAAGAGGAGACAGTATTGACTGCCCCAGAACCCTTTTAAATGCTGGAACTGAAATTTGGGGAGAGGGAAGCTGCAGCCAAAGGGAAGGAGTTCCAAGATCATCTGGGGAGGATAAGATGGTACAGGGGAAGCCTCATTTTCCTCATCTGGAGGTGGAGGGCATTGGATTAACGCCATAGGTCTAGAGCTAGACCAGAACCTAAGTCATACCTAGTCTAACCTCCTCATTTTAGAGGTGAGGCTGGGGAGGAGCCCACCTTTCTCGCCACCACCAACACCAAGGGCCTCCTCTGGGCAGGTAGGACCAAGAGCCCCAGGAGTAGCTACACCAACCAGACTGCCATTGCGGCTTCTAGCCCAGCCCCACGCCATCCTGGAAGCAGCTCCTGTGGAGATGGGGTGAGGCATCCCTCCTGACTGCACCCACAGAACAAGCAAGCCAGCTTAGCTGAAGTGGCAAGGCTCCTGGGCAGCCGCAGGTGCGAGGCAAGTCAACCACCTCACCTCCACTCAGAACCCGGGAATAAAGGAGATATGAAGATGCTGTGTGCATCCAGAGAAAGAAGCATGTATAGACTAATTTCACATATATATGTGTATGGGTGTGTGTGTGTGTGTGTGTGTGTGTGTGTGTGTGTGTGTGTGTGTCTAATGGTAGCCACCTCTAAGGGGGGGAGGAATAAAAGAAATTTACATCACAATTTTGCTGTATGTCTGGAGGGAATAGCAAGCTGTCCGTAGTAGATTTTCAGTTTCATATTGTATCACCTTTTTATTGTATTGTATAACAGAAACACTTGTTTTGTTCCGTGAATTGAAAATAAAATAAATTTTTTTTAAAAAGAACCCAGTGGAGACACCCCAGGACCCCAAACCCAAGAGCCATGAGAATATCCAGGCCCCTCTTCCAGCCCACATTCAGAAGCCAACATCCAGGAAACAAGTGCCATAAAGATGATACCTGGCTACTGCTCCCGTGGGTGCCACGGAGGCGCCTGTCAGCGCAGCTACAGAAAAGGGCATTGTCCTTGGCACTGTCCGGTGGTTCACCATCAGAATCTGCCCTGATTTGATCAGTGGGAATGACACTGAGGATAATACAAGACCACGGATTGCCATTCATTGCAACCTAAGGATCAGAGGCCCTTGGATTTGCACCTGAACCCTTCCCCGGGGGTTGTCCCCCTCCATCAGAATGGTAGCTCCCTGAGAACAGGGACTGTCTCTTCCATTTGCCTCCTTAGCACAGTGTTTTTCATAAAGCAAGCACTAAGCAAGTGTTCATCCATTCATTCAGTCATGGAGATGAAATGTGGTTTGTCCAAGGTCACACAGCTAATAAGTGGCAGAATCAGGTTTTGAACCCAGACCCTCTGACTCTCAATCCCTTTCCAGTCTATTTAGATGATCTCAAAGTCCCTTCCAATGATGAAATCCTATTAGCTAAATTGATTCCTCTGACAACCCCAACCCCTTGGTTTTAGATTGGATCCAAGACCTCCAAGCCACACATGTGATGGAGATGTCCCTGCACAATCTTACTGCCCTGGGCCTCCCTCTCCCCTGCCCAAACCCCCTGAATACTTCAGGAGTAAGCTAGAGCCTCCCTTGTCAAGGAGAGCCAGTGGGTATCCCCATCCTTATCTGGGGGAGCCCTCACCTGTTCCATCTGGCACAGACCACAGGAAGGCTTACTTTATGGTCTCCCACAAAGGCAGTAGGCCTGGGCCTGGCCAGCCAGTGTGTGGCTCCAGCTGTCAGGTGATGTAGTAGAAAGATGGTGAGAGCTGAGTATGCAGGTCAGAGAATAGAATCCTGCCTCCACTATGTAGTGTTTGTGTGAGCTTGGTCATATTTGGCCTCTTGGAGCCTTAGTCTAGAATCACAGATCTACCACTAGAAGCCATCTGGCCCACCCACCCCTCATTGTACAAATGAGGAGACTGAGTAGGAAGCACCAAAGGTAGGATTTGAACACACGTCCTCTGACTTTAGAACTAGAGGTCTTTCACCTGCACACCTCTGGCTTCATGTGCTTCATGTGTAAAATGGGATAGATGGCTTTCTAGGGCCCTTCCAGAACTGAATTCCAGGAACATCCCAAGGCTCCCTCCTGCTCCCCAGTAGGAGTCATTCCTAAAAAGCTTTATGAGTGAGAGAAAAAGGCAACAGTAGGACAGGTAGAAGTAAGGCAGCAGGGTGGTCTATATCTCCTACTGACAGTGTGACCTTAGGGAAATGACTTCACCTCCCTGTGGGATTCAGTCTCTCTCTATCTGCAGAAATGTGGATGAGGATGCTCCCTCTTAGAGATATCATGAGAATCCACCGAGATAATATGCAAAATCATAGAGCTAAAGAAATGTAGCTCAGTCCCCAGGACCAGGGTGTAGGCTTGTCAGGATGGCAGGTCATATAAAAAAGACCTGGGTGTCTTAGTGGACTGCAAACTCAATATACTTCAATGGTGGGATACAGTGTGACTTTAGGCTACATAGCCAGATGGCCCAGTGGATACAGCACTGCATCTGGAATTAGAAGGGCCTGTGTTCAAATCCCACCTCAGACACTCACTAGCTGTGTGACCCTGGACAAGTCACATGCCCACATGTGTAAAATGGAAATTATAATAACTAGCACCTACCCTTAGGGTTGTTTTGAGATAAAATGAGATGTTTGTAAAGTTGTTTATAAATTCTACCTGTTATTATTACATTAAGAGAAGTACATCACTGAGGTTTGGGGAAGTAATAGTGTGGCTGTATTGTAACCAGATCAGGCTACAGCTAGAATGGTGTGTTCTGGTCTGGGCACCACAGTCTGCAAAGGACGTTGCTGAGCTGAAGGGCATTCAGCTTCTCCAGAAGGCTTCAAGCGATTTCCAGATTGGGACTGGATCTAACCTGAACTGGCCTTGGACAAATTCCCTAAGACACAAGGCCGGCAGGAACGATGACTAGGCTGCCTTGGGAGAGGACGCCCCCTTTCACAAATACACATACTACCCATGGGAAGAAGGCCACAAGTTGGAACCATATGGTAATGAGTCATATGCACTGTTGTTCAGTCATTTTTCAGCCTGGTCAGACTCTTCATGACCTCATTTGGGGTTTTCTTGGCAAAGATACTGGAGAGGTTTGCCATTTCCTTCTCCAGCTCATTTTACAGATGAGAAAACTGAGGCCAACAGAATTAAGTGACTTGCCCAGGGTCACACAGCTAATAAGTGTCTGAGGCTGGATTTGAACTCAGGAAAGATGACTCTTCCTGACTCCAGGTGACCACCACACCCCCTAGCTGCGCCAGGTGTATGTTTAAGGCTATTGTTGTTTGCTCCTCGTTCTTGAAGAGGACCATGACATCAGGGAGATGATGCCATGATGTTCGAGATAATTGGATTTAGGTAAGGGAGAGCTATGCAAAATGTATAGATGTAGATAGATGTGTGTGTCTGTATGTATCCAAAGCTCCTCATGACCGTGGTACTACATGACGCCAGTGTTTTTTATTTCACATAATATCTTCATGTTGTATCCACCCTGGACATAGCATCCCTTCTGGGAGTATCATTTAACTAAGGTGCAATAAGTATGCCTTTTCGTTCTTCTCAGCATCTCAGCCCCCAGTTTCCAGGGAGTTCACAATTGACTCTCTTCTCTGCTGCCAGGGGTCACACTCCCTGAGGCTGTTTCCTGTCCTAACTCTCTCCTTCTGTTCTGGCTGGATATGGTGGTGGTTATCTCTACTGTAGGAATATCTCCATGGCAGATGGGAGTAGGAGGAGAAAGAAATCTCCTCTCCTGCTGCTGCCTTCTAGTAAAGTGATCACATCCCACAAAATTGCTCCCAGGTTTGAATGTCCCAAGGCTAGCAAACTTTTTGAAGACCACAAGGGACATATTCAGTGTTTTGTCAGCCAAAAGTAAATAGCCCTTGCAGTTTCATCATGGAAACATCTTAACACTTTAAGGCAATAGCAGGTTATAGACAATGCTTTACATTTTATTTAACGTATTAAAACTTAATCACCTCAGTCATCTGTCTCACTAGTATTATATCATTTGAGCTAGGAGTGGATGGGGAATGGGCAGGCTTGGAAACAGCTTGCTACTGCCATACATGAAAGAATGAGTTAGAGAATGAATGAAAAAGCATTTATTGTTTACCAAGAGCCAGAAGATATGCAAAGTGCTGGGAACACAAATAAAAAAAGAGACAGCCCCTTCCTACAAGGAGCTCCTATTTTAATAAGTTACCAAAGATGGGAGGGACTTAGCCTGGGATGGATGTTTTGGCCTGAGAAGTCACAGGGATGGTGAAAGGACACAAAGATATGCCCTTTTCAGAAACCACGGCCTGTCTGGTCTTCCTCTCTTAGCCAAAGTCTTTGAAAAAGCCATCTACACTGGTGCCTCTTCTAAACCCTCTGAAATCGGGTTTCTGCTCTGTTACCCTGAAGCTCTTCTCTCCAAAGTTACCAGTGATCTCAAATTGCCAATTCCAATGGCTTTTTCTTGCTATTCTTCCTGCTGACTTCTCTGAAGCCTTTGGCATTATTTATCATGCTAAGTTTTTGTGCCCTGCTCTCTTCTGGCTCCCCTCCCACCTCTCTAATCATTCCTTCTCAGTCTCCTTTGCAGGACCTTCATCCATCTCCCACCCACTAACTGTGAGCATATCACAAGCTCTCTCAGGCTCTCTTCTCTTCTGCCGCAATTCTTGTCACTTGGTTGATCTATCTCATCATCTCCAACTGTCATCTCCACACAGGGGATTCCCAGATCTACAGCCAAACCTATTCTCTCTCCTGAGTTCTCAGCCAACTGTTCACTGACTTTTTCTATTAGATTTCCTGTAAGCATTTCAAACTTAACACAGTCCAAAAGGAATGCATCATCTTTCTCCCCAAACCCACCACTCTTCTTAACTTCCATCAAGGGCATCTCCATCCTTCCAGTCCCCCCATTCTTTCAGACTTCAGTCCCACTGTACCTTAAACAGAGAGTCTTTCTCAGTCCCACCTCACCTCCAGCTTTGTGAATTCTCCTCTCAGATTGCCTTCCATCCATTTTGTAGGTAGTAAGTACATGTTGTCTCCTCCACTAGAACATAAGCTCCTAGAAGCAGGAACTCCTTGTTTTTGTTTGTTTTGCTTTGTCTTAGAGACCTTCTAGAGACCCCAGCTTTCTGATCCCTAGTGATTAACAAAGCTCCCGGCATACAGTAAGGGCTTACTAAATGTGTGTTTGTAGGCGATTAGCAGGAGGTAGTTCAGAGAACAGAGTAGGTCTAGAGGGAGCCCTGAGTGCCCAGAGAATCACTCAGAAAGTTATGCCTCAAGGGAAAGAAAGAGAGAAGCCACCTTCAAGTCAGGCATGGGAGCAAAGCCCCATTTGTTCCAAGCTGGTCGCGGCTTTGGCCTGGCCAGGATGTTATGGTGGGGATTCTTGCACAGGCATCACCTCCTGAGATCTCAGGGATCCTTCTGTTTGTCCCTGGATAGGGGTGGTCTGGCCTAGCTGGTGGTGATAGGGGGCCAGTGTCCACCAGTCACACACACCCTCCCTAGGCAGCTTTCAGTGCTCCCTACAGGACTCACTCTCCTTTAGATCCTTTAGAAGAGGAAGAATCCTCCAGCCAGATGGAGCTGTTGTCAGCACAGAGGAAATCTGTAGGGAGGGGGACTGTGGGCCTGAGAGGGGAGGGGGAGGTGGGCTGGGAGGGCGGAGCAGAGGAATTCCTGGAAGGAAGCTTCCACCTCAGGAATCTAATAACTAACTAAACAGACTTGCCTGGTAGAAGCTGCTGGGGGTTGGGGGAGCGGGTCCCCTCCCTTTTCCAGACAGGAGTTTGGAAGGACATGATCCAAGGGGGTGAAGCCTGTTGACTTCCTTCTCGTCACTGGTTTCCCAGGCTTTGTCACTGACCTTCTACCTACAACCTAAGTTGAAATTCATGTGTCCTGTACCTCACCCAGCCCTTGGGACTTTCAAAGGGACAACCCGATGGCTCATATACAAGTAGAGGGGATTTAGAGCCCTCTCCTCAACCCCTAGGTATCCATGTGACCCTCTGGAGACACAGCCCCATGGTTAAGCCATCGTAGGAACCGGGACTGCGTTTTGAGATCATCTAGCCTGATGATCTAGGGGGGGGTGCCAGGCATAACGGTGGGAGAAGGATGGCAAGGCTGGTTGGCAAGGTGTGAATCATTGACTCTTCCAAGTCTAGATCCCAGGTTAGGACAGAAGGACATGGGGTAGAAAGAGGGTGAGATGGAGGGGGCTCACAGGGTAGCCATGAAGACAGGGTCCAAGCTCTCACAAATATCTGCAGAGACGAGTAAAAGAAGGTCTTGCTTTCTTGCTTCTACTCCCTCCCTTGTTCAGCAGGGAGCCAAGAACTGGAGCACAGTGGAGTCTGGCCTGCCAGGAGATGGTGAGGTCAGTGGGGTGGGGACCCTGAGCAGACTGAGTGGGTGGGGATGAGGTCAGGTCAGAGGAGACAGAAATAACCCTGAAAGACACAAGTACATGGTCAAGGGTCAAGAGAGGGGGAAAGGGCCTCTGGAAGGCATCTTGGCCATCCCTCTGCCCCAGACCAAAGCCTTCTGATGGCAGGACGATTCAGTCTTCTCCAACTGGCAATTAATGTCTTGGGGTGTAAATCTGACAAAATTGACCGATAGTTTAAGAAATCCTAGCCGATGTTTTTCTCCTGTATCTTCCCAGTAGACTCTGTGGGCAGTAGCTACGGACCACCCCCTCCAAGTCTGACCAGGAATTCTGTGAAGGAAGGGTTTGCCTATCCCACTATATCAGGGACTCCTTGGTGGCAAGAACTACGGCCTTCCCTCAATCAGCCCAGGGGCTGACCCCATACCCTTCTTCAGGCAGGCAGGCTGGACTCACTCGTGTGAGGGAAGGGAAACCTAGGTCCCTGGGGCTGTGTGAATGAGCCACTCCCCCTCCCCATCTCTAGATCTGAGGCTGCCAGATCTAAGAACTGTTACCTTTTCCCCTTGAGACTGTAACTGGGGGTAGCATGCTTGGAGCAGTCCTGAGGAGTTGGGAGTAGGATGGACATCTCTCTCTCCTTCCCTTTCCCCCATGTACCCTCCATCATCGGGGTCTCCATATCCCCCTCTTCTTCCCTTTCAGAGGCCTGAAGTCTCTGAGCCAGGTTCCCCAGCTGCTCTCTAGCATCCCTCAGTAGGGCTAGTCTGGGGCCCCAGGGCTGAAAGCAGGCCCCCTTCCTGGGGGTGGGGGAAGGGAGGGGAGGGGAGGGGAGGAGAGCCTGCGGGGAGAGATCAGCATGTTGGTAATGCTTTCCAGACCACCAAAGGCCACCGTGTCTGGGAAGCCTGACAAGGAGAGAGTGGTTATAATTTACTGGGAGGAAGGAGAGGAGGGAGAAAGAGAGGGGGAAAAACAGAAGAAGGAAAGGGGCGAGGCACGCACTGGGAGAGACACAGGCGTACCTGGGCCTAGCCCTACTGGTTTCTATTCTCAGACAGATAAAAACACTCGCATACAATTCTGTGTGCACACCTGCCTGATTTCAAGCCACCCACGAGGACAGTGGCTTAACAGAGGAGCCGCAGGACATAGGGATCCTGAAGTCATCAGTTTAGAGCAGGACGGGGCCTCAGAGGCCTTGAGTCCAACCCCCTCCTTTTACAGATGAGGGAACTGAGGCCCATGAAGGTTACGTGACTTACCCAAGGTCAGGCATGCAGTAAGCACTGAAGCAGAACCAGAACCCAGGTCCTCTTTCCAATACGCCACTATGCTAATTAGACAGTTTAAGGAGCCTTGAATGGCAGGTGGAAGCTTGTGGATTCCGTAAGTGCAGGAGACAGGCGGAGCCTCCAAGAGCTTTGGAGCAGGAATCAGCGTTTGTTACAATCGTTAAAGAAAGATTTTAGGTAAATGGATAGACAGATGGATAGATAGATAGATAGATAGATAGATAGATAGATAGATAGATAGACAGATAGATAGGTAGATAGAGATAGATGATAGATAAATGATAGACAGATAGATAGATAGATAGATAGATAGATAGATAGATAGATAGATAGATAGATAGATGGATAGATGGATGGATGGGTAAGTGGATAACAGATGACAGTGGATAGATAGGTAGATGGAAAAATTGATCATTGAATGGATGGATAGATAGGTAGATAGAGAGACAGACTAGACAGACAGATGGATGAGAGGGAAAGAGTAATAGGTGGCAAATAAGATATATGGCTAGGAAGATGACACACCTCGGGGGCATTAAGAATGGGAGATGTGTGGAAAGACAAAGAAATAGTCATAGAGCTTCATGCTTGGGGTGAAGAGCAAGAGGGCTTAACTCCATCAGTCCTCATCAATCCAGGAAGGCTTCCTGGAGGGATTTTTACGTTATATTTTGTCCTTCTTGCTACAGTGATGGAGGGCTGGGTAGGTGACAGTGGTGTTCAGGAATCAGGCAAAGACAGCTCCTTCCCCTCCGTGCTCTTCATGATAGAGTGACAGTAGCTTACTTTCTGGTCCACGATCTATTTCCCGACTCCATGCCTTTGCACTGATTGTCCCCAGGTCTGGAACACTTGGCCCCTCTGAGTCTCCCTGGCTTCTTAGAAGGCTCAGCCCAAAGCTTGCCTTCTACAAGTGGCCCTTCCTATTTCTCTCTCTCTCCCCTACACCCCTCTCCCATCACCGTTGCCCTCTCCTTTGAGATTACCTTCCCTCCACACTGTCTCTATCTTACTCCCACATGGTTGTTTGTACATCATGTGAGCTTCTGGAGGCCAGAGACTTTTTTGTCTTTCTTTGTATGCCTCATACTTAGCACAGTGCCCAGCATACAGTAGGTACTTAATAAATGCTTGTTGACTGACTGATTGACTGAACTTCAGGCAGATTCTCCATTCATCTTTACATCTGCCCTTGTCAGGAAAGACCACGTAGAACTGAGGAAGGTGTGTAAGATTTTGGAGTCTGAAAACCTGAATGCAAATCCTGTCTCGGTCACTTACTCCCTATGACCATGGCACCTTTAAATCTCTGATTCCAAGATATCACAGCCCTGGGAAACCCAGTCTCCTCAGGTGCCCTGGAACCAGAATCCAGGACCGAGGACCAAGACACACAGGTGGGATCAAAGTATGAAGTCTGGCTAAAAGGACATCTGACTCCCTAACTTAAGAGACCTAGTCAGAGCCAGAAAATTAGAAGCCCCAAAGGAAATACAAATTCATATTCCAAACAACAAAAGGAGAAAGCCACAGACAAGTTCTGGGCTCACCACCCCAAACCTGTTCCCACTGGAAACTCCAGAGGGCAATTGGCTGCACCTCCCCTGGGGTTCTCAGGGTTACCCTGAGACATTGTGGAGCAGCTATAGAGACAACTGGGAATGGATAGAGCACTGAGCCTAGAGTGAGAAAGGCCTGAGTTCAAATCTAGCCTCAGAAACGTGTTGGCTGCGTGACCCTGGGCAAGTCACTTAATCTCTGTCTCAGTTTTCTCATCTGGAAAATGAGGGATCATAATAGCACCCACCTTCTGGCACTATGGTGAGGATAAAATGAGATTATATCTAGAATGCACTTTGAAAACCTTAAAGTCCTGTGTAAATGCCAACTACCATTATTGTGTGAGTGGGTTACATAATAAAACTTCGGCTCTTGAGCTCCCACCTGGTCTGTTTTCCAGTTACTATCTCCTCAATATCAATTGGCCAGTTGATTTCTCTTAAATTAAAGTGAAATGACCTGCCTGATAATCCTAATGGCTGCTTGTGTTCCTACAAGCACTTTAAACCTTGCAAATAACTTTATAGATTTCATTTGGTCTTCACAGCAAGCCTATGAAGCAGGTACTGTTACAAAAAGTAAACCGAGGCTGAAGGGGTCACTTGACTTGTCCAGGATCATACAGCTAGTAAGTGGCAGATCTGGTACCTTCCATTTGGCCAAGGTGATTGAACCAAAGAGATAAAGGGGTTTGTCTCTTCAATTCCTCCCCAATGACAGACAACACTTTAGAATCATCCCATTGTAGAAGTATGGAGAGTAACCGAGTGAGGGGAAAGGTGCGGTCCTCATAGCGGTCCCAGACACTGATGTGACTCCCCTTCTCAGGGTGCTCCTGGTCTGATAGGGACAGAAGTGTCCAGCACATCAGGAGAAAGAAGGTGAGGTTTACCAGCAAGCCCAGCTAACAGGCTGCTCTGGGCTGTGAGGGTTGGGAGAGCAGAGTTTAGAGCAACAAACTTCAGAAGTCCTCCAAGAATGAAAGGAGCTGCCTGCCCCAAGCCTCAGACACTAAGACCAGGCAGTCAGAGGGAGGCAGCTGGGGCCAAACCTCAGGCCATTCTCCTTTGCCCCAACCCAGAGAGACTGGAGGGGGCCCAGGATCAGAAAAACTTGGGATGAGGAAAGACTTCAGCAATGCTCAAGGGCCATGTCCTAGAAGGATTTTTTTTACTTGTTTAAAAATAGAGAGAGATACTTGTTTTTAAACAGATATATCTATATATAGATATATAGATATAGATATAGATATAGATATATATAGATATATATATAGATATATCTTTGTTTTTCAAAAGTATACTTTTAGGGACAGCTAGGTGGTACAGTGAATAGAGCACTGGCCCTGGAGTCAGGAGGACCTGAGTTCAAATCCAGCCTCTGACACAACACAAAAATTAGCCATGTGACCTTGGGCAAGTCAGTAGCTACCAGGTAAATGCTCTGGCTAGGGTGAATGGGAACTGATTTGGAGAAATCCCCCAAGGAGGATCTCTCCCTGGTCACTGGGTTTGGGACTCTCCTTAGCCGGGGAAGAGGGAGTGGTCTGACCCAGAGAGCAAGCCTTCCTCAAACCCTCCTCCCTCTGAGTCTAGCAGAAGCAGGATTGTGGGCCCGAGGAGAGAACAAGGGGGTGGTGCTCACATTCTTATGGCCTCATCCCCAGCTGGCCCATCCAAGCCTCCGACATCATTCCTGGGCAAGGCCCCAGAATCAGGTGGGGCTTGACCAGGAAGGCAGTGGAGTGGGAGCCTTGGACGTGATAGGAGCTTCCACAGACCCAGTCATACCCCAGGATGACTAGTCCAGTCCAAATTATGATTTTTCTTCCTCCTTCTCCTAGCTGCCCTTCATACTGGGCTTTAAAATTGCACTGCACATAACGTGTGTATCATATATGTATACATATATATTATATATATATTCTCATGGATTCTCACAACAGCTCCGCGAGATAGGAGGGGCTTTTATTATCCCCATTTTACAGTTGGGTAAAGTAAGGCTAGAAAGGTTAGGTGATTTGACCACGGTCACACAGTGAGTTCTGGTGTCCAATTTGAACTCATGTCTTCCTTACTCCAGGTCCTGAGGGGTGCGACTGAGCTCTCTGCGTTTCTGAAGAAACCAAGGGGCACTTAGGGTAGCCTCAGTGAGGTGGGAGGTGTGGATAGGTGGACTGTGGTCCCAAATCACCACGATGACAGCACCAAGCTTTCCCAAGCTCCCCATGTCCCCCAGACCCTCCACACACCCAAAGCAGAATAGCAGAATTGGGGAAGGGTTGGCAAGGAATGGGATTCCTCGCCTCCAGAGAATCTAGGAGCTGCTCTGCGAATTTGGGGTCGGGGGCTCTGGGCTGAGCATTTGGGCTTCGCTCTCCCCCGCCCACCCCTCCATCCGGAGACTCGAAGTCGGAAGACCCCGCCCCTCACACATCTGTGTCTGGGATTGCAATCTGAACCTAGGCGCTCACTCTTCCTCGATCAAGGGCGGGCAAGCAGGAGGGGAAGGGGGCCGGGCCAGGGTGTGGGGCCGGAGGGGTGGGGGACAGGAGTGGGAGGAAATAGTCCAGAAATCTCCCGGACTTTGGGGATCGCCTGCCTGCCTGCCTGCTCCGAGGCACTGGAGAGTGGGGAAGGTGTAGACCCACCCTGGAGGAGCGATAGGGTGATAAGAACGAAGACTGGTCCGCTCCCGGACTTAGGCACTGGGGGCCAGGCTGGGCCGAGGAACATCTGCATCCAGACACAGCTGGAACCAGGCAGCTTTGGTGACCCGGTGGGTAACAGAGAGAGACCAGAAAGAGAGGGAGGTGAGTACCTGGCTGGAGGAAGACAGCCAGCTTTCTTACCTGCCTTTGGGGGTGGAAGATTGGGGACAGACTTGGGAGATGGGGCACTTAGGTGTTGGCTCAGAGTCTGGACACCCCACACACAAATACACAAACATACACACTCAGTGGTTAACTTGAGGACCCCTGACAGGACCTGAGAAATGGAGCTCTAAAGCTCCAATTTTCTCCAAATCAAAAAGTCCCTCCTGTGAATGCTTGGGGAGCCCCATCTTAAGGGCCCAAGGCTAGGGAGGGGGGAGGTCAGCTATTTCAGACTCCCCACACTGCTCCCCTCCTGTCTGCTCCCATCTATCCCCTCTCTGTGGAAGCTGGGAGGTCTGGTGTGGGAGGGGGGATTCCTGAGTGGGGCTAAGGGAGGATCCCCAGGCAATCACTGTGTGGGGTCAGGATTGGGAGGAATTCTGTGCCTGTGGGAAAGCCCAGAAGTGTGTGCTTTGGGGAGAGAGGGAGGGGGGAAAGGACAGGATGGGGTGGGGAGCCAATCTTGGCCAACAGAAAGGAGTAGAAGGGGGTCCTCTGGGAGAGGCTAAGGCCTGGGGGAGGGGTAGCCAAGGGGACCTCCAAGAGACCCCCAGAGAAATAGATTGGGCCTGGGGAACATAAGGAGAGGGAAGGGGATGGGAGAGAGGGCGGTGAGTGAAGTCCTGAAGCTGGAGTACATGTGCGTTTACCTCTCCAGTTCTTAGATCCTAGAACTGTAGGTTTAGAACATATTCAGAACCTCAGAAAGCTATTTAGCTTAACCTCCCTGGTTTTAGAGAGGTCGGTGAACAAGCGTTTACGAAGTGTCTACTCTGTCAGGCTCTGTGTGAAACGCTAGAGATACAAAGAAAGACAAAAAAAAGGCGAGGAATCTAAGGTCCAAAGAGTTTGCCAAGTGAAGGAAAAGCCGAGATCTGAACCCTGCTTCTGTGACCCCAGAGCCAGTGGCGTTTCTCCTGTTGTGTTATGTTTACAGGCTTCTGTCAGTTGGCGTCTCCACTGGGACTGGATCTAGTTTTCAGTCTGTGTCCGTGTGTTTGTTGCTATCTGGTGGAGAAAGAGTTGTGGAGATGGCACAGGGCGCCCCAAAAAGTCTTAGTGCATTTTTAAGCAATTGTGCCCTAAGACTTTGGGGACATCCTGAATAAAAACATAAGCCCTTTCAGCGCTTGGGAGTCTTTGGGGGAAAGACACAGGCTCCCCAGTTGAAGCAGGATGAGAGAAGATGGGGGTGGGAGCTCCTGTTGGACAATACTGAGATTTTAAGTGATTTTTTTATGTCTGTCAGTGTTTGATTGATTGCCAGGGTCCCATTGGAATGTCTACAAGGTACTAGCCTGGAATTGTGCTAGGCTCTGAAAACCCAGACAAAAACAAAACAGCCCCTGCCCTCAAGGTGCTTACACTCCACTGGAGAAATAATCCATCGGTGGATAGTAAACAGAACAGGGCATGGCAAGTGGGTGTGTCTGGGTCAGTCTTGGCTTTCCCTGGCTCAGCATGTCCACATCTGACCCTAGTCCTGGGCCCCCAGAGGTGAGGACAGTGAGCTCTTGGAGGACAGGGGTCCACCAGCATTGTGCCTTATCCCCAAGCAGCACTTGGGCTGGGGTTGGACGGGGTGGCCTTCGAGAGCCTGTGACTCTAACCAGGCCTCCTGAAGCCAGCCTGGAGAATGTCGATGAGAGTGAGGCCAGGTTTTCCCTTTGTCTTTGCATCCCTAGGGCTTGGCTTAGCTTAGTACTTTTACACACTGTAGGTGCTTTAAAAATGATGTTGTCACCTCCAGCTTGTATTTCCAAGCACTTAATTTGGGATTCAAAACACCTCCCCTAAGGTCTTCTCCAGTTCTGAAAGATCTCCCTGCACCTTTTCTTCCTCTTCTCCTGGACCCTCAAGGGCTGAGATCACTGTGACTTTTCTGTGGAAAAGTCCTGTCCAACTCTTCATGACCCCATTTGGAGTTTTCTTGGTGGAGATACTGGAGTGATTTCTCTGAAAATAGAATGAAGAGAATTAGTCTTGCCCTCAGGAAGTCTCCAGTCTAATAGGACTCAGAAAACCCTAGACAAGTGGGTGACCTCAGTACTCAAATAGATCCCCGTACAATCTCCTCATCCTGCATGACTCCTGTACATGGTCTTCCATTGGTTCATCCATAAGTTCTGTGAAAAGTTTAGGGGCAGATAAACACAAATACATAGACCTGTGACCCTGAGCTGGAGTGCCTCAGCACCCCCCACCCCACCCAGCGGCAGACTAATTGCTGATCTATATTGGTAGAGGAAATTTCCTCAATGGAAGTTCCCTACACAATGAAATCACTGGTCCAACATCCCTTCCAAAAATGTCATGCAGGGAAGATGGCCTAGTCGTACTAGGTATATGAAACTTATGGTCTTGTAGGGAGAGAACATAATTATTTATATGTATATATGTTTTATATACATATATATGGATGGGCAGTATATATATGTATACACACGTATAATTGTATATTATCATATACATGTTTT
>CM053585.1:20115163-20137576 GCA_028646515.1 Pseudochirops corinnae
TGTCTGTATGTGTGTATGTGTAAGTGTGTGTATGTGTGTAGGAGTATGTATGTGTATATGTCTGTGTATGTGTGTGTGTGTGCCTCCAGCCATTCTCCTCAGCTGGGTGGGGTGCCCTCCCCAGGAAGTCCTCTCACAAAGACCTGGCCGGCCCTTCCTTCCTGCCCCTCTTCCCACCCTCCCCCCTCTGCACTCAGGGCCTCTCCAGCCTCCAGCCCAGCCTTGCTCAGCCCCAGCTCAGGGCAGGGACCAAACCCAGCCCCTTTTCCCACTTTGCACAAACCCCCTACCACCTTCAGCTTCCTGGCTAGCACCTGCCTCTCCAGGAACCTTGTGAGGGGACGTCTAAGCCCCTCATTTTACAGCACAGGGAAAGATGATGTTAGTGACTTGCCAAGGTGTTTCCCAGCTAGTCCATGCTTACGTGCAGGATTTGAACTCAGGTGTCCTGACTTAATTCAGAATTCTTCTCAATCGTGGCTCCTTGGAAGTAATGGATACCACCAGCCCACACACACACACACACACACACACACACACACACACACACACACACAATGTGGTCAGAGGCTCTTGGTTCAAATCCCAGTCCTTCCTCCTAGTTCTGTTACTGGCAAGTCCCTGGTCAAGCCGCCTCTCTCTGGGCCTCAGTCTCCTCTCCTGTGAAGTGAGCAGGTTGCAGCAGGCCCTCCAAGGCCCCTTGGCATCCTGAATCTGTGCGTGTGCCAGACAGCAGCATCCCCCAGGAATTCCCCACGCCACGCCATCCCCGCCCACTCTCTGAGGGGCTTTGTGGAGGCGCCCTCCAGCTCCCCATCGAATGACTCAAGGGCAGCCACTCCACTCCGGGCAGGTGAGGCAGGGCAGCCCCGTGCCAGAGCAGGAAGGGAGGGGACCGGCAGAGCCTCCCCAGACTTCTCCTCTCGCTTCCATGGAGGGCATATTCCAGCCCTGGATTGTGGAGGGCCCCCGTGCCCCTTGTCCCTACTATCTTCTTCACCCGGCAGACTCCAAAGCCCCTGAGGGGCTCAGAGGGGACCCTCTCCAGAGATGACGAGATGATGGCAGCTGCCTGCCTACCTGCCTACCTGCCTACCTACCTATGGGCATTTTGGGTAACTTTAAGGTTTGCAAAGCGGCTCTCTCATAATGACCTTTTGAAATAGGTAATACAACACAGTAGAGGGAGCGCTGGGCCTGGAGTCAGGAAGATGCATCTTGCTAAGTTCAAATGTGACCTCAGACACTTACGAGCTGCATGACCCTGGGCAAGTCACTTAACCCTGCTTGCCTCAGTTTCCTCATCTGTAAAATGAGCTGGAGAAGGAAATGGCAAACCGCTCTAGTATCTCTGCCGAGAAAACCCCAAATGGGGTCACCAAAAGTCAGACATTACCGAAATGACTCAGCCATGGCAAATGTTGCCATCATAATTTTACAGATGGGGAATAGTGGAGGTGGAATGACTGGGCCAGGGTCACCCTGCAAGGGAGTGTTGGTGCTGGCACCATAATCTGGGTCTTCTGATTCCAAATTCAGTGTTCTCTCCACAGCCCAGAAATTTTCCCCTCCTCTACCCTCCTAATCTGCCAACCTTCAATATAGATACTTGAAATCCTGTTGTCCACCTTCCTTCCCTTTGGTTTCATCATTGAACCCCCACTTCTTTGGGGACATTGTGTCATAAATTTAGACCTGGAGGCGCCTTCAAGACTATTTAGTGTCCTTCTCATTTCAGAGGTGACCAGCAAGGTCATACCTCTCAACACCAGAACTGGGATTTTGATGGCCAGCCCTCCCCAAGGAATACACACCTTCAGCCCTTGACCCCTCGGGATATATGTGAACCTGTCGATGTGCTAAGGCTCCGTTCTGTGCCGGCTCCTATGAAGCTGTTCCTACCTTCAAGGAGATTCCATTGTACTGAGGGACCGGGGATGAGGGGCAGGATGAAACGCGGGCACAGATAGGACCCCAAAAGGGTCCAAAGTGGAAGTAGCTGCTGGGGCGGGGGGCAGGTTCCCCTTCCTTGGGGGGGGGGGGTCTTCCTGCAGAGGCTGGACGACCACCTGTCAGGCATGTTATAGAGGAGATTCCTTTGGTGTTTCATTGGGCTTAGATGGCCTTGGGATCCCTTCCAATGCTCGAAGCCTGTGGTTCTGATTCTGAAGTAAATGCGAGGTTATTTGAGAAAAGAAAGTGCTAACAGTGTTGGGAGGAGGCTCAGATAAGCTCCATGGGGAGAAGAGAGGAGGAGGGGCAAAAGAGGCAGCCCTCATACTTTGTGGGGTGGCCCTACCTGGACTCGGTCATTCAACAGCTGGTGACTGATGGGGGGATTAGAAAAAACTAGGGGAATATGGAGCCCACCAAGCTAAGACTCCAGTTGTGCTCCCCTCCCCCTACTCCATCTCCTTCCTCCAGGCTGCCAGCTGGGGCCAGTCTGTCCCCCATGGCTGGGTGGGATGATTAATTCAGAACCTAATTGGAACCATGTGGGTGGGTGTGGGGGAGAGGGTCGGAGAGGGGAAAGGCTCCCAGTCCATTAAACCAGTCATTCCCCTGATCTGAAACTCCCGGCTCCATCCCTCCTCCCCCTCTCCCCATCTCCAGTCTTACTGTTTGTTCCTGCATCTCTCCCTCTGTCCGTCCTTCCTTCCTTCCTCTCCTCCACACTCAGCACCTCCCCTCCTAACAGCGGCTTGCCCATCCCCCTGTCTGTCACAGACTCAGAATGTTGAATTTGGAAGAAACTTTAGAAATCATTTAGGACAGAGTCTCTTAATCTGAGGTCTGTAAACTCTGTGTGTGTGTTTTGAAAACTGTATTTAAGCATAATTAGTCTAATTCCTTGTTTTTATGTTATACATTTAAAACATTTATAGGAGAAAGGCTCCTTTGGCTTCACCAGACTTCCAGAGGGCTGCACCGCACCCCTGAATTAACCCAGCTCACTACTTTTGCAGCCGAGGAAACTGAGTCTCTGAAAGGGAGAGGGCTTTGCCCACAGCCACACAGAGTTAGTGGGAGAGCCAGTTCTGAAGCTCAGAGGTCTCGCCCCCATGCTGCCCATTTCTGTGTGTTCCCCTCTGACTCATGATTTCTTCCTTCCCCTGTCCAAGCCCACCCTTCCCTGGCTCTTCACCCCTGAGTAGAGAAGCCTGCGGTGGCAGCAGAAGCCGTCTGCTCATGCTGCTCCTCCGAGAAAGCCATCACTAGCTCCCTGGCCTGCTTTCTCATTGTCTGGCATTCAAGGCCTCCCACTTTGTTATCACCCTGTTTCTGGTTTAATCTCATATAAAATCCAGCCACACTGGACTGTTTGATATCCCCCAAACATGCCCCCATGTCTTTGTCTCAGCCCTTCCCCATCTCCACCAGCAGGCTTTAAAGACCCACTCAGATTTCACTGCCTTCCTGGGGCCTCTGTTGGTGAGGGAGGCTCTCCCTCCCCACCATCCTGAAGAGGCCTGAACTGGGCCTTTGTCCCATGCCCTCCCTGGTGGCATCAGAGACCTAAGGTTGGGGTGTTAGAGGGGGTGGGAGATGGGGGGGGGGTGAGGGTATAATCCTCTGTGTTGGAATTCCCATCCCCTGTAAACACAAACCACTCAAGTTGGCAGCGTGACAGGGTTGGCATCGGACAGAAAAATGGCTTCAGAGTCAGACCACAGAGGACTGGGGTTCAAATCCCGATTGCTTCTCAGCCTCTCTGGTTGGGTCATCTATAAGAGAAGAGAATCTCTAAGCCCCCTCCAACCTCTAGTTCTTTGATCTTTGGGTGGGTGGGTTGTTGTTTTTAAGAGAGGACAGGAAGGAAATGAGAATCTGCGTACCTACTATGTGCCAGGCCTTATAAATATTACCTTATTTGAGCCTCACCACAAAGGATGGGAGGTTCATGTTGCTCTTATTATCCCCAATTTACAGCTGAGGAAACTAAGGCAAACCAAAGTTAAGAGACTTGGCCAAGCTACTTAGTGCTGAGGTCAAATTTGAATTCAGAGCTTCCTGACTCCAGGCCTGGTGCTCTATCTACTGTACCAGCCACTAGAACTCTGGACCTCAAGCCAGGAAAAGCTGAGTTTGAATACCTCGTCAGATACTCACTAGCTGTGTGACCCAGGGCAAGTCACCTAATCTCTACCTCAGTTTCCACATCTGTAAAATGAGAGAGTTGGATTCTATATAATCAGACTTTGATAGGAATTTTTTGTTTGTTTGTTTGTTGTGACTGAGGGAACTCCCAATGAGGAATTCACTGCAAATTGGCCTCTGATCTTAAGAGAATTATGTAGGGACACTGACAGTCTAGGTGACTTACCTAAGTTCCCACAGTCAGTATAGAGCCAGGACTCCAATCCAGATCAGGCAAAACCATGCCTCCCTGCTTTCCTTGCTGCTTCTTGGGATCCTACTAGACTATAAATTCTATAAGGTTAATAACTGGAGTTAGCCAGATATTTTTTCGATTTCAACATCTAGTACAGGGGATATGGCAGATGTCTGGTGAGCATTTGTTAAATGGAACTGAAAACAAGGAATCCCAAGAAGTAGCCCACACACCTTCAATCCAGTCCCGTAGGGAGGCTGAGGCTGGTGGATTGCTGGAGCTCAGGAGCTCTGAGCTAGAGCAAGCTAAGCCGATCGGGTGTCTTCACTCCATCTGGCACCAGTTTGAGGAGTCCTTGGGAGTGCAGAGCTACCAAGCTACTGGAGGAGGAGTGAACTAGCAAGGAAGCTGGTCAGTAGAGGGACTGGGCCCATGAGGGGTTACCAAACCTGCAGTCTAGAAGAATTAAGAAGACCCAGTCTCCTTAAAAAAAGAAAAAAAACAGGTAGGATGACACTGGAACCCCATAAGAAAGAAACCAAACAATCCATAAGCCTTTATGAAACACTAATTATATCCCAGACACTAGACTGGGGATTCTTAATTGTCTGTGCATAGTTTTCAGAGGGTCCATGAACTAGGACAAGGGGATATTACCTCTTTATTTCCATGTATCTTTGTAATCCTATGTATTTTATGCACTTAAAAACATTTTTGAGGAGAGGGGCCCATAGACTTCATCCAACTGCCAGGGAGGTCCGTGACACAAAGAGGGTTTGGAACCTTAGGACTAGAAGAAAAGAGGGATGAACAGGGGCCAGCCAGGGACTCCCAAGGGTCAATTTCTTCTCTTTTTTTAAATCTTTTTGGAGGGGGGAAGGCAGGGCAATTGAGGTTAAGTGACTTGCCCAAGGTCACACAGCTAGTTAAGTGTCAAGTGTCTGAGGCCTGATTTGAACTTAGGTCCTCCTGACTTCAGGGCTGGTGCTCTATTCCCTTCACCACCCAGTTGCCCTCTAAGGGTCGATTTCTACCAAAGGGATGAGCTAGGAGCAATGGGAGGGTGGCAGCACATTCAGAGGAAATGCCTTAACAGGTGGAGCTGTCCAAAAGTGAAGTGGGCCTGCCCAGAGAGCCAGGGAGCTCCCCTTGACTGACCAGCTTGGCAGGTATGGAGCAGAGGGCACTGTTTTTCAGGCACGGATAGGACTGGATGTCCACTGGGGTCCCCTTGAACTCTTAATTGCTGTGATTCTGTGCGTCTGGACAAGACAATCAGTGGGTCTCATTCCCCCACAACTGAACCCCTCCCTTTCTGTCCTTTCCCCATGCCTTAATTTCTCCCTCTTTTTCTGTTCTCTTCCTTATCCTCGCTGCCCCCCGGGGTGGGTGGAGCCTCCTCACAGTGTGATCTAGAAACCATTTACCTCCAGTTTCCCAGAGAGAGGTTTTGATTTTATAATAAAAAGCCAAGAGAGCCAAAGGTGAAGTCTGGGAAGGCCAGCTTCCTCCACCCCACATTGTCTCCTGTCCCATCCCATTCTGGCTCTGTCTCCTAGACTGGAGCGCCTGTCTAGGGAGTTAGATCACGACGTGTTAGAACTGGGAAGGACCTTCAGGGTCATGCAAGGAGAGACAGCTGTAGTATTTACAAAGAATGCTAGAAACAGAAGTGGGATCCAAATTCTCTCCCACCCTTTCCCTTCTCCCCACTCAAGCAGCTGCTAGTCCAGTTTGGACCCTCATCACCTCCAGTCTGCACGATTATAATCACTTACTAATCACTCCCTGCCTCAAGTCTCAGCCCCCTCCAAACCATGCTCCACTCAGCTGCCAAGTCTGACCATGTTACTCCCTTATTCAGTAAACTCCAAGGGCTCCTTATTACCTCTAGAGTCATATTTCAAAAACAAAACCAAAAACAGCTCTGCTTGGTACGTATAACCCTTCACAATCCAGCCCCAACATCCCTGCCCAACCTCCAGCCAAACCAGCCCTGCTACTGTTCCCTATATACAACACTCCATCTCAGCCCCCCAGATGTAATGGATAGGGAACTGGCCTTGAAGCCAGAAAGACCTGGATTTGTTCTACCTGTGACATCTACTGACTGCGTGACCCAAGGCCAGTCTCTTAACTCTCAGGACTCTAGGCTATTTCCTAAGACTGTAATTTTAGGAGAAGATGGTGACCTGTCTTGGTGGAGAGTGATTTCCCACCCAGGGATTCCCTATACCAATGAAATCACAGAGCCTGTCCCATCTCCACCCTGAGTAGGTTCCTCCATCTTGTAGAAGGGCTGTGGGATAGGGCCAAGGGATCAGTGGACTAACAGGTGTGAGCCCCAAAGTTAGAGCCTTAGCTCCACCCTCTCAGGGTCTGTGAGCTTGGAAAAGTCTGTTCCCCATCTGGGCTTCAGAAATTGGAGGGAGGGGGCAGCATGTGGGGCAGGTTGGATAGGACAGTCTTACGGCTCTAATGCTGAGATGTAGAGATGGAAGGAACCTCGGAGACCAACCTGAGATGGGGCAGTCTGCCCCAGCCCAGAGTCAAAAAAACGAACAGACCCTGAGTTCAAATCCCACCTCAGGCATTAGCTGTGTGACCCTGGGCAAATCATGCAATCTCATATGCTCATTTATGAAATGGGGGTAGAATTAGCACTTACCTCCGGGGTTATTGTGAGGACCAAATGAGACAATAATTTTAAAACCCTGAGCACAGCGCCCAGCACACACTAGGTGCTAGAAAATGTTATCTGTTACTATTTTGTTCAATCGTATCTGACTCTTCTCCACCCCATTTGGGGTTTTCTTGGTCGAGATACCAGAGCGGTTTGCCGTTTCCTTCTCCAGCTCATTTGACAGATGAGGAAACTGAGACAAGCAGGATGAAGTGATTTGCCCAAGATCACACAGCTAGCAAGTGTCTGAGACTGGATTTGAACTCAGGTCTTCCTCACTCCAGGTCCACCCTACCACCTAGCTGACCCCATTATTTTATAGATGAAGAAACTTTGGCCCAAAGTGGTAAAGTGATCCAGGATCATGGGATGAGATTAGCTCCAAAAGGCACCACAAAGTCCATCTAATCCAGCCCTCGAATTTTACAGATGAGGAACCTGAGGCCTAGGGAGGTCCAGTAGGCTGCTAAAGTCACACAGGTGGGCTGGGATTTGACCCCAGGTCCTCTGATTCCAGATTTGTTAGGGAGACACATTTTCCTTGCTTTCTATGTTCCCAGCCTTGAAAGACACGTTCAAGATTGGGCTCTTTCAAGAAGTCTTTCTGACTCATCCCTATCTACTTGGCTCTGAGTTAGAGGAAATCCTTGTCCAGCCTCCAGCCCTACCCTCCATCCTCCATATCAGCTGTGGGAAGGTCAGCCTCAAGCTATCCCCCACACCAGCCCCTCATTTAATAGATAAGGAAAAGAGTCAGAAAGAAAATGAGTGACTTGTCCAAGGCCACCCAGCAAGTAACCTAGAACCTAGGTCTAGATCCCCAGGCCAGGGTTCTTACAATGATGCCTCATCTATACAAACTGTAAGCCTTCAGTGGTCTGAGTTCCACTACCAAATGTTGTCTTGTTCAGCACTTTAGGGGCCCTTTTCAATGAGTGTCAAAGAGTCCTTAGTAGTTACCAGGACATACGCTTGCCTCTGAATGGGTGGATCACTTTTGCTCCCTTCTGGCAGATTCAGACTCTTGGAGGGCAGGGTCTGCTGATTCCCCTTAGTCTCCTCCCCACACCCATAGCCCATCTGTCGCCAAGTTCTGCTGTTTCTACATTTGCAACATCTCTTGCATATGCCCCGTTCTCTCCTAGCTGTCCCCTGATCTGTACCCTCCTCACCTCATGCCTGGTTCAGTGTAATAGCTGCTGGTGCAGCTGCCCGTCTCTCCACATTCTGGGCTGTTCCCTACTTAGCTGCCAAAGTTACCTTCCTAAAATGCACATCTGACCGGGTCCCTCCCCTACTCAACAAATTCCAGTGGCTCCCAGTCACCTCCTGGACCAAATATGAAGTTTTCTATTTGACTTAAAGCTCCTCATGACCTGGCCCTTTCCAGACTTTCTGGTCTTACATCTTCCTTCCCTCCGTGTTTTCTGTGATCTAATAGTTCTGGACTCCTTTTCAATGACTTGTCTCCCATTGCTAGGAGCCTCCTCCTCCTCATCTCTACCTCCTGGCTTTCCTGAAGCATCAGCAGCAAGCCGTTCCTGGTCCTCCTCGATGCTATCACCTCCCCTCAGAGATAGATCACCTCCCACTTACATTGTATGTATCTTGTATGTGGGGAGTTGTTGGCATGTTATCTCCTCCTGAGCCCAGTGAGGACAGGTGTGTTCTTCACCTTGTTTTGGATCTCCATCCCTTAGCGCAGTGGCCAACATCTGTGAGCAATTAATAAATGCTCGTGTATTTCTTTACTATGGGCTCGTCTCCTCCATCAGACCAGGAGTTCCTGAACACGTCTCTTTCCTCTTTCTCCAATGCCCATGATGCGTTCTTCATGTGGATGAACCGGGGACGAGATATGACTGACATTTCCTCTCATTCCAGGTACAAATGGGGAGCAGTCACCTTTGCTCACCCCTCCAAGCTCTCCAAGGATGCAGGACAGCTGTAGCATCGCTCCCCTCACCCCTTCTCAGTCCCCGGTAAGTGCCCCAGTGGCTAAGCATAGGAAAAGAGAGAGGGCTCAAGTAAGGTCAGGTGAGCCTTCAGGATGGGGGCCTCTCAGCTCAAAGTCTCCTTCTGGAAGAGGCCACTGCTGGTCAGCCCATCCTTCACTGCCAGACCCTCCCCCTAGATTACTTTCCGTTTGGCTGGATGTATCTTGTATGAACAATTTTTTCATGATATCTTCCCCGTTAGAATGTGAGCTCCTTGAGAGAAGAAAATAATTTTGCCTTTGTCTATGTGCCTAGGCCTTAGCACATAATACGTATCTGGTAAATGTTTGTTGATCGACCAACTGTAGTGTGTGTGTGTGTGTGTGTGTGTGTGTGTGTATGTGTGTGTGTCTGGAGGGGTGGGGAGAGGCACTCAGGATTTTCAGGAATGAGAGGTCAGGCCACCTGGAAAAGAGCCCAGATCCAGGGACAGGGACGAGACTTTGAAAAAGGAAGACGGGATGTGAGACTTAGGTTAGAATTCCTACAGTTATTCCCTCTAACCTTAAAATAGAACCTGTTTGGTTGGAGAAGTCAGTGAAACACTCCAAGATGTGATACCCTACCTGATGGTATATGACTTTAGGTATCCCCTGATCTGATGGGGAGATGTAACCCCTGCTATCAGAGAGAGGATGGATGGATAGATGGATGGATGGATAGATGGATGGATGGATGGATGGATGGATGGATGGATGGATGGATGGGTGGATAGATGGATGGATGGGTGGATAGATGGGTAGATGGATGGATGGATGGATAGATGGATGGATGGATGGATGGATGGATGGATGGGTGGATGGGTGGATAGATGGATGGATGGATGGATGGATGGGTGGATGGACCCCCAGATTGGTTCATTGAAGAGGAAAGGGGGCGGGAGGAGTTAGGGTGTGGGAAGTAGAAATTCTCTTTGTATTTGCCCCATTCTAATGCATTCTGTCCTTCCAGAGGAGCGAGTCCCGAGCTCCCCGGCCGGCTCCATTCTCCGTGGTGGTGGCCATCGATTTTGGCACAACCTCTAGTGGCTATGCCTTCAGTTTCACCAGTGACCCTGAGTCCATTCACATGATGAGGTGAGGGGCCCCCGGGGGGCAGAGTGAGTGAGGCATGATTCGGATGGCACAGAGCAAGAAGGTGATATTTGTGTACCCTGGATGGATCATGGGTGTGGGGGCCTAGAATTGACCATAAGCGCTAAGGCGGCAAGGGGAAGGGAAGGTGGGGGAACAGGGGAGAAGTAGACTTGTCCCCAACCCAAACATTAGGGTCAAGAGCCCCGGCTGAGAAGAGGCTGAGGGGAGCCAAAACACAGGCCAGACCCTTATCCTGGGGCCCTGAAGAAAGCAACTGTAAGGAACTTGGTCTTGAGGAGAAGCCCAACCCAAAAAAACCAGCCCTAGAACATAGTTTAAGGTCTGGTGCTGCTCTAGGGCAGGGGGCAGGGGCATGGAGGGAAAAAAAGAAGGTAAAAAAGTCACACAATAACTTTATCATATTTTGAAAAGGAACAGCAGGTTGTGCATAACAGACTGGCAGTTTCATGTACAATCGTCTTTTTTTCTGTTTTACTATGTTATGGAAGGGCTTGTTTTATTCCTTAAGTGCAGAATAAAATAAAATTTAAAAAAAACAGCTCTTATAAGTAATAAATGATAACATCAGATAAATACTTTTGCATCTATCTCCATTAGTGGAACAGTAGGAAAAGTAATGACTTAGGAATCAAAGGACCCAAGTGTAAATCCTGCCTCTGAAGGTCACTTCCCTGACCTCCCTGAGCCTCAGTTTCCCCGTCTGTCAAGGGAGGCAGTCAGACTAGGTGGCTTCTGACCCAGTGCTCTGATAATGTGAATAGTTGGGTGAGATGGGGGAGGGAGGCGGGGGACCCCTGGAGGGGAGGGGGCGCTTTCCAACTGTGCAGAGGAGTCAGAACAGAGCTGGGAGGTGAGGCCAGTCACCCTGAGCTTGAGGACCCTGGCCCGTTGGCTGAATGACTCAAGTTTCTAAGCTGTTTAGACGAGCCTTGCTCTGCACAGCCTTCTCTTGGTCTGTACCCTCCGGGTGCCAAGGGGATATTTGGTAACCTTGAATTTTAGACTTTGGACTTCCTCCTCTTCCATCCCTGGCCTCCCCACACACCCCACTCAGCTACCCAGGACCCCAAGCCCACCCCCACCCCCTCCCTCGCTCCCATTGTTCCTAACCTCACCCCACCCCCCACACTCACACACACAGTGACCCCAAGCTGGGGTCACTTCCCGACCCGTTTCCGTCCTCTCCCCTGCTGCCTCAGATCCAGATGTTGGCCCAGCAATCTCTCATTGTCTCTCTCTTTGGCTCCTCCCACCTCACAGCTGGAGGAAGCTGTTTCTGCCCAGTGAACCCCCCTCCTTTTCAGCCTCAACCCCTTTTACCCCACATAGTACAATGAATCAAGCACTGTGCCCAGGCATTGTGGGCAAGATATACTGGCATGGTGAATGGGTCAGAAAGACCAGGGTTCCAAACCCCCATTGGACAGTTACTGCCTGCATGACCCAGGGCACGTCAATTAATATCTCTGTGCTCCAATTTCCTCATCCTTAAAATGAGAGTGTCCTTTACAGTCCCTGTGGTCTTGGAATACTGGCATGTGAATCAGGAAAATACCACAGATAATATTATTCCCATTCCACAGATGAGGACATGGAGGCTGTGCTGTCTAGTCCACCATCTGAACAGGCAGCTAGATGTTCAAGTGGCTTCAGTGCTGCTATTGGAGGCAGGAAGACCCAAGTTTGGATCCCGTCTCCAACAGTTTCCAGGTGTAGAACCCTAAGAAAGTGGTTTAATTTCATTCAGCCTCTGTTTTCTCATCTGAAAAATGGGAAGAATCATAGCACCTGTCTCCCAGCATTATTGTGAAGATCTAATAAGATAATGTGTAGAAAGTGCTTGGCCAACCTTACAATGTTATAAAAATAGTGGCTGTTAGTACATATTCTGAAAAGAACCCATTACTGCTTTCCGCAGCTCCTCGTGAGGAAATGCCCTCTATCCACAATTTAGACTCTTAGAGAGTTGCCTGAGACACTGGGAAGTCAAGTGACTAGGGTCACACATCCATCCTGGCCTGTATTTCAGCCTAAGACCTAGTGGTTCTATTTGTAAAGGCTGTAGAGTGAGAGAGAAGGAAAGAGACAGAGAGACAGGGAGAGATGTGGAATCTGAGAAAAGCACAGATGGATGAACGGATAGAAAGATAGAGTGGGTAGATAGACGGATCAATGGGTATATGTAGGGAGGGAGATAGATAAATAGATGGATGGCTATGTGGATAGGTGAGTGGGTAGGGTGATCAATAAGTGTATGGGAAGAAAGACAGAAGAGGGGAGAGAGAAAAGGGGGAGAGACAGACAGGGAGAGTAAGAAAGAAACGTGATGGATGGATGGATAGATGAATAGATGGATGGATGGATAGATGGATAGATGGATGGATGGATGGATGGATACTTGGATGGATACTTGGATGGATGGATAGATGGATAGATGGATAGATGGATACTTGGATGGATGGATGGATACTTGGATGGATGGATGGATGGATGGATGGATGGATGGATGGACGGATAGAGGGATGGATGGATGGATGGATGGATGGATGGATGGATGGATGGAAGGATGGATGGATAGGTAGGCTGAGCAATATGTATTATGGGGAGACAGAGACAGAAACAGAGACAGAGACACTTTACTAAGCAATTGCTATGTGCCAGCCACAGATGCAAATACTAGCAAATAAGATTGCCCTTGCCCTCAAGGTGCTTATATTCTAATGTAATATCTAGGGGAGATGGAAGATGAGGAAAGGAGTTGGAGGAGCCTGGAGAGAGTCATGGCTGGAGTGAGGTGAAGCACAGATATGGGCTCCTTCCTAAAAGAGGGGCCTACTCTGAGAGGGAATTCCCCATGAGGAGAACAGGGCTTCAGATATCTCCACCGTGGCAAGGCAGCAATGAAGAAGGATGAGTCTGGAGAGTGAGTCCAGAGGAGGGAGTGTGAGAACTGAGGAATGGCAGGTTGGTGTAGACTGCAGCAGGGAAGGCAGGCTTCCTTGAGAAGGCTGGAGCCTCATTTCACTGTCACTTGGGCTGGAAAGCTTTGGGAAAACAGAGAAGAGGCCAGACAGCATGGGGAGGAGGGGAGACCAGCCTGAGCTGAGGACAAAATGAGTTTGACCTATTTATGAGTCTAGGACAGTTCCTTGTGCACAGTAGGTCTTTGATAAATGTTTGGGGCATGGAATGGAATTTGTGTAATAGTAGAGACTGGATGGTCTGGATGGAGAGAGTAGAATGGGACGATTAGGCTCATGTCCTGGGGAGCACCTGGACTAAACAATGTCCTAAGAGGCCAAGACCGGGAGGCAGGTTAGACTGGCCAGTGGGGTGAATGGTAACATTCTAGGCAGATGTGAGGCTGAGGCCCAGGAATGTAGTCTAGATTCCAGCTCCCTCCCCCAGGGACACTGAGACCTTGTTAGCTCAAGGCTGACACACATACTCCTGTTCCTGTCTTCTCCTCAATTCTGCAAGACCCACAAAATGTGAGGAAGGCCTGTCTACACACACACACACACACACACACACACACACACACACACACACATACACACACCCTCTATCACATATGATGCCTTAGAAGCCACAATGGTACGCGATACACTGGAAGGGGTCCTAGACTTACAAAGGCTCCCACATTTACCAGCTGTGGGACCATGGACAAATCTCAGAACACTTCTGATTAGGTTTTGAACCCAACGTCTTCCTGACTCCCTCCAACTGTGCCCAAGGCAGTGTCCTAGAGATCCTGATAGCAAGAAAACCTTCTAAAGGAAGGGCCAAATGGGGTCTGTGGTGGACATGATCTATTTGAGATGTTCCAGGGGGCCAAGTGACTAGGCCCAAGAGGGAGACGACAGTAGGACAGTCACAGGCAGGTGTCACGGTCTCATAGATCCACCAAAGGAGCCTCGTGAAGAGAAAGCAAAATGTCTGGGAATAAGAGGGGGAGACAGCCTGAAAAGTGGAGAGCAAGAGGATGCCCCAGAGCCTGGGTGCACCAGGGCTTCATCCCAGAGTGCTGACATTCGAGGGGGCCTTGCTTCTCGCCAGCAGGGCTGGATTCCTCCCTCACAGAGGAACAACCTCTGAACCCTGTCTTGCAGCCAGCCCCCACTTCCCCAGGTCCTGTGGGTGTGAATGATGGATTTCTTGATGACAGGTCCCTCCCTTTCTCAGAGTGGCCCCACCCAATTTCTGCAGATCTCTCTGTCCGCACCCTGACCCATCTCCCACCCCAGCTGCCTCAGCTGAATTTGACCCAGGTACATTCATCCCCAGTTAGGACAGAGAACCTAGGAGACAGGGAGAGACAGAGATGGGGACAGGCCTGGAGAAAGAGGCAGAGACAGAAGCTGAGTCTAGGACAGATGGCTTCAGAGCCAGAGCTGGCAGAGCCTGACCGGACTCCATCCCACCCCAGGAAGTGGGAGGGCGGGGACCCAGGTGTGGCCCACCAGAAGACACCCACCAGCCTGCTGCTGACCCCGGAGGGCACCTTCCATAGCTTTGGCTACACAGCCAGGGACTACTACCATGACTTGGACCCAGAGGAGGCCCGCGACTGGCTGTATTTTGAGAAGTTCAAGATGAAGATCCACAGTGCCAGTGTGAGCTGGGAGGAGAGGGCGGGAGGTGGGGGTGAGGTAGAAGGGGAGAGGCTGAGGCATGAGGGGAAGGCCCAGGAGTGGGGAGGAGGCACTAAGGAGCATGGAGGCCTGGGGAGTGAGAAGAAGGACCACAAGGGATGATGGAAAAATCTGAGAAATGAGGGAATGGGAGTGGGGGTGCTCTGCGGCGTCGGGGGTGGGGGTGGGGTCCTACCCACGGCCATCTCCTTCCCTGACACGGCTTCATTGCCCACCCCCAGGACCTCACCATGAAGACAGAGTTAGAGGCTGTGAATGGGAAGAAGATGCCCGCCCTGGAGGTGTTTGCCCACGCTCTGCGGTTCTTTAAGAAGCACGCTGTGCAGGTGACCCTTTTTGGCCAGCTTTGGGACATTGGGGAGTGGAGGGAAAGAGATCTGACTGGTCCTCAGGAATGGGCTCCTCTTCCCCTTCCCCCGTCTTCATTCACCACCCCCCAACCAAGACCAAGCCCAAGACCAGTGTGTGCTCTGACACCTTAACACAGACCCCTCTGGTGAGCGAGTCTCTAGAGATCATCTCATTCATTCCCCTGTCTCCAGACATCAGCCCAGACAGAGATGGATGTATAGGGAGGAGGGACTGAGAATATGGGGAATGCCTTTGAGGGGCCTAGGAAGCAGGCCATAATTTAGAGTCCACAAATCCTGGCTCTTGACATTGGGGGGACTCCCTCTGGCTCTGACCCTGTGTCTTTGGTAAGAGATTTGTGGGATTCCCTGACTCCCATGTTTGGGAGCATTGTCCTCTACTGACTACCTGTGTGAGCCTGGACAAGTCACTTAACCTCAGTCCCACTGTCTGTCATGTGGAGATAATTAATAATAGTGTCTATCTCACAGGTTTGGTGTGAGGCTCCAACATAATTAGTGCTTTTGAGCTTTGCCAAGCACTTTGCACACGTTATCTCATTTGAACCTCACTGGGAGGTAGGGGCCTCATTATCATGCCCATTTTGCAGATGAGGAAGCTGAGGCAAGGAAGAGATAAGTGACTTGTCCAGGGTCACTCACACAGGTAGGAAGTGGAAGAACCAAGATTGGAACCCAGGTCCTCCTGAATCCAGGGCTCTTTATTCGCACCAGAGATGGGCAGTTCTACACACACACACACACACACACACACACACACACACACACACACACGCTGTGGTTTCTAGTCTCCCAGACAAGCACGGAAAGTCCTTCCTGTGGCCCAGCTGCAGTGCCCAGGGCTGCAATCAGGGCTGCCCAGGTCCTCCCGCTCACAGGGAATGTGAGCTTGGCTCCTCAGCTCTGAAATGGGCATGGGGCAGCCTCAGCATCCCAGGGCCTGGATTCGAATCCTAGCTCTGCCTCTTACTATCAGTATATCCTTAAGCAGGTCCCTTCTCCTTCCCCTCAGTTGGCCCATCTGTAAAATGAAGGGGCTGAGCCTGACCGCTCCTCCATGTGCTATGATTCTGATTTCCTTCCTTTCTCTCTCCCCCAATCCTGTGGCTGAAATCCAGGAGCTCAGGGAGCAGTGCCCATCCCTCCCGGAAAGAAACGCCATCCGCTGGGTACTCACTGTCCCTGCCATCTGGAAGCAGCCGGCCAAGCAGTTCATGAGGGAAGCTGCCTACCTGGTGAGTGAGCGAGCAGGGAGGGGAGACCAGTTCCACAGGGACAGAGGCCCAAGAGGGCCCACCCTTTCTGGAGACAAAGCAGAGTCAGGAAGACATGAGTTCCAATCCTGCCTCAGATGTTTACTAGCTGTGTGATCCTGGACCAGTCACTTAACCTCTGCCTGCCTCAGTTTCCCATTTGTAAATTGGGAATAACAATAGCACCCATCTGCTAGGATTGCTGTGAAGATACTACGAGGCCATATTTGTAAGTGCAGCAGCCAATATAACATATGAGGGGGAGCTGGAACCATCTCCCCTCCCCCCTGGCCCATCGGAGTGTCTAAAAGTCCCTATGAGACTGTAGCCATGTGGGACGGGCTCTGGATCTGAAGACAGAACCTCAGTCTGAATGCTAGTTCTGTTCTACTAGTCTGACCCAGGCCAAACCACAGGCCTCAGTTTCCTCATCTGTAAAATGAAGGAGTGGGGCTGAGTGATATCTAGGATTCCCATTGCGTTTCATGGGCTTTTCAGTCTGTAAATAGAGGGAGAAATCACATTCTAAAGTTCTGTTAGCTGTAAGACCTTGGGCAAGTCACTATCTCTGGGCCTCAGGTCCTTCCACCTGTATTACAAGGGACCATGTGGCACAGTTGACAGAGAGCTGGATTGGGAATGAGAGGACCTGGGTTTGAGTCCCAACTCACCTATGTGACCCAGAGCCATCACTTCCTCAGGCAAATGAGACCTTGGCATGTCAAGGTTTCTAGCTTGGCCTCTGAAGCAGCTGAATGGGATGATCCATCCAACTCAGACTTTCTAGCATCTTCTCATTCTGTGCTTCTAACCAGTTAAGTTCTTAGCAAAGATGGTGATGGCCAGCCAAGAGGGTGATGGCCGACTAAGATGGTGATAGCTGTCAGAGATGGTGATGGTCAGCCAAGATGGTGATGGCCATCAGAGATGGTGATGGCTGGCCAAGAAGGTGATGGCCATCAGAGATGATGATGGCCTCAGAGACAGTGATGGCCATCAGAGATGCTGATGACCGTCAGAGATGGTGATGGCTATCAGAGATGGTGATGGCTGTCAGATGGTGATGGCTGTCAGAGATGGTGATAGCTGTCAGAGATGGTGATGGCCTCAGAGACAGTGATGGCCATCAGAGATGGTGATGGTTGACCAAGATGGTGATGGCCATCAGAGATGGTGATGGCTATCAGAGATGGTGATGGCTGTCAGATGGTGATGGCCTCGGAGACAGCGATGGCCAGCCAAAATGGTGATGGCCATCAGAGATAGTGATGGCCATCAGAGATGGTGATGGCTGGCCAAGATGGTGAGGGTGATAGCCAGTTGAGATGATGATGGTTGGTTGAGAGGGTGATGGTCAGCAAAGATCAAGGTCAGGAGGCAAGAGGCATTTGGAGGTGTAGGGGGTTTCACCTTGGAGGGAAGACAAGGGACAAGGTACAGGTCTCTAGGAACAAGCTTCCACCATTTCCCAGTTTTACCTCCCCAAACAGATAGAGAGCTCCCTTCTCTCTTGCTCTCCCTTCCTGTCTTGAGTAGGATGTGAGAAGCTTGCTGTGGTTCGAGCAGTACTTTCATAGCGGACACCTAACAGGGGTAGAGAAGGTCCAGAGAAAAGCAATGAAAATGCAGAGTGCTAGACCAAAATACCCTTTGTACACAGTCAGCACTTAATAAATGCTTACTGAATGAAAACATGAATGGATGGATGGATGGATGGATGGATGGATGGATGGATGGATGAATTAGACTCTAAGCTACTTAAGAGCAGCGACTGCTTCTTGCTTCTTTTTGTATTCCCAATAATAAATGTTTATTGTTAACTAAATGAGTGACTAGGGCTTAGGGCTGGAAGACACCTAAAGAGTGTAGTCTAGAAACTCTGGAACCTTCATTTGACAAAGGAGAAAACTGAAGACAAGAAGAAAAATGATTTTCCCAGGGAAAGGCAGGCACTAAGTTAGAGAGTAAAGGTTGGAACTCAGAGCCCGGGGCCAGAACAGTATTAACATTGCGCCATTCTGATTAGGAGGATGAAGACTGAGGAGCCAAATCAAAATCTATAGACGCCTCAGGGAGATGGCAATCAGCAGGTCATTCCTATTCTACAGGCATTTATTAAGCACCTCTGAATGCGCTAGGCCCTACACTGAGCACAGGGGATACAAAGGAAGGGAGAAAACAGGCCCTGCCATCCAGGAATGCAGTTTGGTCAGGGAGACAGCGTGCAAACATCTCCCAACATACCAAACCTATAAAGAATCAGTGAAGGGAAATCTCAAAGAGACGCTCAGGTGGGCAGGGAGAGGCAGAAACAGGACAGAGAGACAGCAAGTGGCTTTGTTGCCTACACCCCAAACTCTAGGCTGAGGGGACCCTGGGGGGCTAGCCCAAGGGGGGCCAAACATCAGGCCATCCCCCTTCATCAGAGTGGAATGACCAATGGGGGACAATGGGGACCCAGGCTAAGGAGAGAAGCAAGGCCAGGAAGGAGAGGTCCCTGGAGGATGGGTCCTTTAGCTTTACAGCTGGGAGGGGCCCCAGAGACCATCAGGTCCAACAGTTCCATTTTCTAAATGGAGAAACTGAGGTTCAAATGAGTTTGAGTGTCTTACCCAATGATACACAGGGAGTGAGCATTTCAAGTGAGATTGCAACCCAGGTCTTTTGGTTCTGAAGGCAGTATGCTTTTTACTACACAGTCAATCAGCAGGCCTTTATTAAGCACCTCCTGTATGCCTAGCACTGATCTAGGCACTGGTAATACAAACACAGGTCATACTGGTGGGAGATGAGATGCCCCAGATGAACAGGAAATATCTACCGGTTGATATTAGTGTTTTAAGGGGGAGGAGAGCTTTAGCTGCCGAGGAGGGTCCAGTCAGGCTTCCTGGTGTGTAAACTGAGATGTAGAAGGAGCTAGGGATTCCAAGAGGTGGAGGTGGGGAAGGAAAGCCTTCTAGGCCAGGGAAATGGCCTGTACAGGAGCACAGAGGTGAGGGATGGAATGTGGACCCAGGACACCAGAGGTGTGAGGGCCGGTCCTGCCCTGTGATGCTGGTATTGCTGTGATTGCCCTCCCCCATCCCAGGCACCTATCAGAAATAAAAGGCCTAACAGGCAGGAGCAGGGCCTGATCTGACTGTGCAGTAATGGGAAAGCACTGGGAGCCAGAAAGGGTTAAGGCTTCTGCCAGAGAAGAGGCTCAGCCCCAGGGCCTCCGGCTCAGTCCTCCCCCAGAGCCTCTGCCTCGAGACTATCCAAAGGATGAGAACATTGCCTGTAGCCAGGCCAGAACAAACACCCCCCTCCTCCCAGCTCCCGACACTCGACACTCGCAGACTCAGCCCCTTGGTGGCTTTTCCTCCCACATTGTTCCAAGGAAGCCTCAGCTCGGAAAAGGCCAGGACGGCAAGAGGAAAGTCTCTGCTGAAGATCTAATCAAAGTGAGCCGTCCTCCACCCCCATACTCTCCACTGCCCAAAAGGCATTCAGGGGATCCCTCAGAGTGTGGAACTTTCCCAGAAACATTACAAGCTGTGAATTCCAAAGAAAGTCAGAGATCCTCCCACTGGAAGGACTAGGGGAGGCCTTTGCAGCCATCCCCCTGCCTCTGACCTTGCCCCTGGAAGGCCCACAGTTCGTTGGCAGAGACAGTGTGTTATTGTCTTCGGGGACTTTTCATTTGGATGGAAGAGGCAGTCTCTGCTATCAGACTCCCTGTTCTGAGAAGGAGACACAGGCCCTGGCCTCAGGGAGCCCCTTCCCTGACCAGGGTGTGGGGGGGTGGAGACAGGCTCTGAATTTAAAAAAACGACAGATAGACAGATGATAGAATGGTAGACCATAGATACGACAGATGACAGATAAAGAGACTTATGATAGATAGAGGTTAGACAGACAGCAATACGGGTCAGGCTTAGTGCTGAGGGGATACAGAGATAAGCAAACCAGACAATGCCTCCCCTCAAGAAGCTTCTGTTCTAATGGGGAAAGACATAAAAGAGGCTGGAAAGCTGGGGGAGGGAAGGCGCAGTGTGATGTTAGGGAATGGAGTACTTTATCAGGAAGTGATTTGGAGGCCTGGTTGAGAAGGCAAAGCTTTCCCCTCAGAGCCAAGAGATCAGGAGAACAAGTCACTTCTGGGAAGGAAGGGGAAGGGAGGCAAAATGACGGCTGGTCATCCAGGCCAACAGCCCCTGCCCTCAGGAAGCCTTCTATGTGACTTTATGCTGACGGAGAAGACAAGACGACTCTCAGCCCCAACCCAGAAACCTTCCAATGCTGGCCCTTAATTAGCCATGTGATCTTGCCCAGTCATTAGAGTCTCGTGCAAGACTCTAGCCCTGGGAGTTGGGAGACCTAGGTCTGAATCCTAGCTCTTCCAGTCACTGCTGGTATAACTTTGGTCAATCTTTTTCCCTCTGTAAAGTGAAGAGCTGGCCTCAGTCCTTTTCCAGTTGTGTCTGACTCTTGCGACGCCATTTGGGGTCTTCTTGGCAAGGATACTGGTTTTCCACTTCCTTCTCCAGCTCATTTTATAGATGAGGAAACTGAGGCAAGCAAGGTGAAGTGACTTGCCCAGGGTCACACAGCTAGTAAGCATCTAAGTCTGGATTTGAACCCGAGAAGTTGGACCAGAGCATCTCAAAGGTGCCTTACCAGCTCTGATATTCTAAGATTCTTTCTCCTCTCTGGATTATCAAACATCTCCAGAGCAGGGCAGTGTGGGAAGGCAGGTGCTAGGCTGAAGGAGAGTGTGCCCATTGGAAAAGGGGGCTGGTACTTCCTACCTGGGGGAGAACATCTGGGTCTGGAGTATTCTCAAGACTCCACTGATCGGGGTGTTGGTCTCACTGAACTGTATTTTTGTTACAAGGGATAGCCTCTGCCTAGGGGAGGGGGCAAAGGTAGATTCAAAATTAAGGCTAATATAGGAGCAGGAGATACCAGCAAAAACTGCTTTAAAGAAAGCAGAAATGAGCCAGGGCTTGAGTACCACCTTGCCCAAGCCCTGCCCTGGGGGCACGGGCGGGAGGTTCTAGGAGTTAGTGACGAGTGCTTTCCTGCCTAATTTTCTCCGAGGTTTTGTGCTTCGTCCTTTGGCTTGGATAGAACAGAGATCAAACATTTGGCCAACCTTAAAGTGTTATATAGCTGCTAGGTATTGGATAGCTATGGTTGCTGGTTCACTATTAACAGCATCTCTAAGCGTAATGCAGCTTCCCTCCTTAGCTCTCTCTGTCTTGACCTGGCACCCTGATTGCCCCCACTGGCTTCTTAGGTTCAGTGGGGCCCAATCGATTTTAATGCTTCTTCCAGGCGGGCTTGGTGTCCCCCGAGGATCCCGAGCAGCTCCTCATTGCCCTAGAGCCCGAAGCTGCCTCCATCTACTGTCGAAAGCTTCGTCTCCACCAGCTCATTGACCTGAGCTGCCGGCCAGTGTCCAACGGCTTCCTGGGTGAGCGGCGGTCCATTGACTCCAGCTTCCGCCAAGGTGAGGAAGGAGCAGGCCTTGATGGCTCTGGTTGGTCCAACAAAGGATGGCCAGGGGAGAAAACAAAGGCTCTGACGCTGAGGATCTGTCCTCAGCCATGTACTGAATCTTAGTTTTCCCAGTGACTTGGATGAAAAGCGTGGGTTTATCGAGTCTGCTGGTACAAGGAGGGCTGGCTAACATGAAGGGCAGTAGAGTCAGGATCCAAAAAGACCTTGATAGGCCAGGACATTGGGACCAGGCAAGAAGATGAAATGTAATAGAAGTAAATGTAAAGGCCAACCCTAGGGCTCCAAGAACCTATGACACAGATACAGAATGGGGACACATGATGAAATGATCACTTTGCTGCTTTCAACCTGTGTGAACTGGGCATCTTGTGAACTTTTCTGGGTTTCAGATTCCTTATCTGGAAAACAAGAGAATGGGAGTAGATGATCTACAATGTCCCCAAAGCTCTGGTCTTAGATGGATGGGTGGATGCATGGATAGATAGATAGATAGATAGATAGATAGATAGATAGATAGAT
>CM053585.1:20138076-20173295 GCA_028646515.1 Pseudochirops corinnae
GGCCCAGTCCAAGGCTCAGCCCTTCCTGGAGAGCTTCCCCGTGAGGCTCTGTGGCTCTGCCTCTCCTCAGAGGTCCCACAGTCCCTGCTCACCCCTCCTCCAGCCCACTATCTTCTTCACAGGCTGGCTTTTTTAGCCAACGATCAATAAACTCACACACCTGGCCTACCCTAACAGCCTCCTAATTCATCTGCTAGGATTCAGTTTGAAAAAAAGTTTTAAAAGCTCAATTTCCTTTTTAGGCCCAGTGCATACTAACTGCTTCAAAAGAGAAGATTCAGAATGGGCTCGGTCTTGCCAATCCATCCATCCCACAGCTGGCAAAACAGTCACTCCCCGACTCCACAAACTTCAAGGGTTCCCTGATGCTTTGAGGACAACACTCAAATCCTCCAGCCTCGGATTTAAGGCCCTTGACAGTCAATCAGGCTGCAACCCACCTGGCCAGCCTTGTGGCACACCCCTTCCCTTCATTCCAGCCACGCCAGACTAACCCCTATGGAGGGCCTTTGTACACAATCTCCCTCGAGCCTCAGAAGCGCCCTGCTCTGTGAGGCTGGTGGGCCGTGGGTTATGCGCCCACTGTATAGATGAGCATTCTGCAAGGTTGTCTAGAATCCTCATGTCCAAATCCAGGCTTTTTCCTTTGGAATACACAGTCCTATCAATGGTGAAGGCGACACAAAGAGAACTGAACCTGTGCTAAGGAAACCTTGGGTGCAAGTTTTACTTCTGCCACTTTCTACCCCCACCTCCCCATTCATGCTTCCTCATCCCTCAGAGCCTCAGTCTTCTTACCTGCAAAATGGGTGCGATAATACTTAAGGTATCTGCCCCTTAACAGAGCTTCTGCAAGGCAGGATAGTAGATTATCTCTCTTTACATCCCCCTAACTGGGGCGCTCCAGCAGAAACAGCAGGTCATTATCTTCCATTACAGAGATGGCAACCCCAAAACCTCATCAGCTGGACACAGGCTCGGAGCTGGGGCTCTAGGCAGTGGGGTTGGAAAGCATGAAACCACCCATGCTCCCTTCCAACCCTCACAAGGATCTAACCCACACCCCAACTGGCTTTGAGGGGTTCACAGTAGAAGCTGATCACAGAGCAGATGAGCCCAATGGTTAGATCACATTGTGGGCAAGTCAACATGCCCACAGTCCCATGTCTGAGGGGGACCTCAGAGCCCCCACGAGAGCTGGCCAAAGGCCATACCTCGATCAGATCAAAGCCCAGGGCCCAAATGGAAAGCAGAGGGAAGGGGAAGAAGAGAGTGCACGGCTCCCTGAGGAGCCCAGACTGTGCTCCCTGGGCCCCCAACTCTCAGAGCTGGGAAAGGCCCTGGGCTCCCGAGTCTCAGAGCTAGGAAGGGCCCTGGGCCCCCAACTGTCAGAGCTGGGAGGGTCTTTAGGACACAGCCTCTCTGAGCTGGGAGGGTCTTTAGGCTACCACATGAGGACTCAGCACTTCAGAGCTGGGAGGCACCTCAGGACACCGAGACTGCGTCAGAGGGACCCTGGAATGGAGGGTGTCCAAACAAAGAGGGACCATAATGGCTCAGTGTCTCCCAGTTAAGGAAGCTGAGACCTAGAGAGAAATGATGTCTCGCCAAGGTCAGCAGCCAGACTCTAGGGGTGCCCTAACCTCCAGAGCTCTTCCCACTACTCCCCAAAGCTGAATCTTAGGAGAAGAAAGTAAACGCAGAACGGGCAGAGGCCCTTGGTGGCCACCTCATTCCACACCAAAGGCCACGGCTACTCCACGGCTTCTGGATGGAGCTGGGATGGGCCATCTCAGCAGAGGAGGTGACAAGGCAGAGCGCTGAGGGGACCAGCAATCAGGATCGGAATGACGCTGACAGTAATGACGGCCCTGGGAGCAGCTGCTACTTGTGACCCCTCCCCCCCATTTACAGATGAGGAAATGAGGCTTCACGCTGAGGGACTGACTTGCCCAGGGTCCCGCAGCCGGTGAGTTTTGGGGGCTGCACCTGCTAGGGACCCCAGCGAGGCACTCGAGGTGCAGGGTTCCATTCCCCTGTACCCCCTCCATAGTGTGCTGTGTGACACTGGGGCAGTCAGGTACCCGGTCAGACCCCAGCTAGGAGGCCCATGCTGGCTACTCTCCAGCACCTCCACCACGCAGATAAGTGAGCCATCGCCCACCGTCACCCAGCTGTGAAGCACGAGCAGCAGGACTGGCCCCACAAGTCCCAGATGAGGGCAGCAGCTGCCCACTGAGGACAGATGAGGAGTGACCACCGCCCACTGCCCTTCAGGATCTCAGTCCTGACTCTGGCTCCTTCCTGGCCCTGGGGGGATGGCGGGTGTGGGGGGAGGGAGAAGAGGCTCCCAGGAACAAAGCCAACCAACCAGCAATTAGAGAAGCTAAAAATGACAGCCGCTAATTCCCCCTCAGCCTGGCACGGCTGTGCAGGGGCACGGGGTGGGGGAGGTGGGGAGGGGGTGGGGGAGCTTAAAGGGCCTCACCCCGGGCCCGGAGCAGCTGTCCTTGGGCCCAGGCAAGGAGCCACACGGGGAGATCCCTGTGCATGAGGACAACCCAGAGCAGCAGGGGCTTCCCCCCCCCCCCCCCCCCGGGAGCTTCACAAAGGACAAAGCCGTCCCCAGAGGGTAAATGGCGCCTCCACAGTCATATGACTGGTAAAGTATTGGCCCAGGACCTGAACCCGGGCCCTGGGACTCAATACCCCCAGGGCTCTCAATAAACATAATGCCCACGACAATCATGGCTCAACCTCCTGTTCTTTGCAAGGGGGGAGATGTCACCAATGCACCGGACTATTATCTCCCTGAATCCTCACCCCAACGGGGGAGGCAGGTGCCGTGATGATGCCCATTTCACAGATTAGGACAGCGAGGCTAAGAGAGGCCAAGGGATTTGCCCAGGGTCACACAGCTAGTAAGTGGCTGAGGCAGGACTGGCATCCAGGCCCTCCTGACCCGGAGCCCAATCCTCTCTAGAGAGGGAGCTCCCCATCAACAGAAGCCCCAGGCAGAGGCCATTCAGGAGGCTCTGCGAGGGGATTGCTGCTCGGGGTTGGTAAGTGAGCCCGGGCTCTGGCCAGTGAGGGTCACCTCTGAGTGATCTCCAACACCAGGGCCCTGTGCCTTGGGGTCCTGCATCACTGCCACCCTGGGCAAGCCCAGAGAAAATTTAGCCAGACTGCTGGCGCCAGGCAGGGGGAGGGGTGGCATCTGCTCTGACTCTTGCCACAGGAGGAAAAGCCCAGATCAACCCAAGACCACCCACAGGGCCCGGGGCTCAGAGCTCAAGGACAGCACTGTGACGCAGGCATGACTCCAATGTCCAAACACGGGTCAAGCCCTTCTGTGGGGGCCCCTGGGGAGGCCAGCTGACCTCTGACCCCAGGCACTGGGGATGGGGGAAGGGACGGTCCTCATGGCCAGGCCTCTCACGCCCTCTTCCTCTGCTGAGGGTGGACAGGCTTTTCAGAAAAATGCCAAGGTGATCCAGAGCCCCAGGCAGGGACCAAGATGCAGCAGGGAGGCAAGCTGAGGAAGCCTGAAGCTTTCTAGGGAGAGAGGAAGGGAAGAAAGGAAGGGGGGCTCCCCAAAAGAAGGGGGACTGAATATTTCACAGACCCCAAAGATACTTTGAAGGACACTCCCCAAGAGGGAGCCCAGAAATGGCCTGTGTGCTGGTGGCCTCCCGGGGATCAGCCGAAGGCCTTCCAAGGGGGGCTGCCTCTAGGAAGACGACAACCTTCTCTCAATGTCCAAGGCAAAATCAGTCCCACTCTGTACACACACTTTATCTGCAATGCTGGCCTCACTTCTCTCCCTCTCTCTGTGTCTCTCTGCCTGCCTGCCTGTCTCTCTCTCTCTCTCACTCTCTCACACACACACACACACACCCTCTCTCTCAAACCCATCAATCAGGTCCCTCAGAGGCTTGTGGCCAGGTCTCAGCCACCACCCCTCCCAGCGCCCGAGACATGCTGGGGGAAGGCCTCCCGCTGTCCTGGCTGACAGCACACCCGCCCCTCCATGAGACCTCTCTATGGCACTGTCCTTTGGGAAGTCTTTCCAAGCTCAGAGGCTCCCTGCCAGCTCCCTCTCTCTGGGGAAGAACACCAAAGGCCCTGACCACTGAGCTATAAAAAAAGCAGATTTATTGCAGATTTATCTGCAAAATAAATGCAGATGCACCCTAAATCCTCCCCTCCTGCCCAAGGCTCACCAGTTGGCACTCTTAGCCAGACCTGGCCCTTTCCCATTTCCAACCTACCATCCCTACTTTGGTCCCAGAGAGCCTTCTCCCCTTCCAATCTGGCTCTGCCACTTCCCATCTTTGTGGGCTTGGGCAAATCACATCCGCTCCCTGGGCCTCAGTTTCCCCTCTGTACAGTGAGAGCCGCTGGACTCGCTGAGTCCTCGGGTCTCCCTCCAGCTCTGAACCCTGCCCACTATGGCCTGTGCCTCCAGGCTATCGATGACCGCCTCCTGTCCTGGCTGCAGGTTCCCCTCTCCTCTCTGCTTCCCTGGACATCTGAGATGAGCTGAGCGTCTCCATCGGCACTTTCTGGGTTCCCTCCAAAGTTCTGCTCTCCCTGTTTCTTCTCTCTCTCATCCCCTCTGCCCTGTAGGTCCCCTAAGGACCCGTTCTAGCCTTGTTCAGGGGGCCCCATTGCTGGGGACCACCGTTGCAGAGGGGTCTCTGGGGAAGGTACACAATGAACTCAATGGCCTCTCCAAGGTCATGGCTGTGACCACCCTGTGACCTTTGAGCTGACCTTTCCCCCCAGTCTCTCTAGGACACATCACCTTGTCCTGGCCTGCCCGGCCCCTCCCCCTCCTCCTGCTTTAGCTAAAAAGCCTTTTGTTCCCCACACCCCTCAGCTGACCAATGAGGCGACCCAGACGTAAAACTGGGCAGAAGCACAATGTGGGAAGGGGATCAAGTCCCTGCCGCTCAGGGGGCCTCAGTTTCCCCCTCTGTTAAATGGGCAGTGATGCTTTCACAGCCTAACTCAGGAAAGGACTTGGTAAAGCTGCCCAAAGTTGTATAGTCTGCCATCCACATGCATACTTTATCACGTGCATCCCTCCTGTTGGGGTGTCCCTGTCTTTTGGCCCACAGTCACCTCCCACCTTTATCAGGCAGAAGGCCTTTCTGACAAAATAAAAGTCACCATTCACGTCCAGAGACCATGCACCCCACAGGCCCCAGATCACTTCTGTGGCTCAGCTGGCAGGCAGGGGCATCACAATCTAACAGGGCCCTGGGGTCAAGGGCCATCAGATACAGGCAGGAAATGGAACCTCAGGCTTAGGAAGCCTCGTTTTGCCCTCCCAAGCTACAAAGGCCACAGTCAAGGCCTCTTCCATAGCTGGCATTCAGACCTCTAAAGAGAGTCACCACTAATGCACTGTTGGTGGAGTTGTGAGCTGACCCAACCATTCTGGAAAGCCATTTGAAACTATGCCCAAGGGGCTAGAAAACTGTGCAAACTCTCTGATCCAGCAATCCCACTACTAGGTCTGTGTCCCAAAGAGATCCTAAAAAAGGGAAAAGGACCCACACATACAAAAATATTTATAGCAGCTCTTTCTGTGGTGGCCAAGAACTGGAAATCAGAGGGATGCCCATCCATTGGGGAATGGCTGAACCAGCTGTGGTATATGAATGTGATGGAATACTACTGTGCTATAAGAAATGAGGAGCAGGAGGACTTCAGAGAAACCTGGGAAGACTTAGATGAACTGATGCTGAGTGAAGTGAGCAGAACCAGGAGAACGTTGTACATGGTAACAGTAACAGTGTCTGATGATCCACTATGATAGACTTAGCTCTTCTCAGCAACATAACGATCCAGACAATTCCAAAGGACTCATGATGGAAAATGCCATCCACGTCTACAGAAAGAACTGTGGAGTCTGGATGCAGATCGAAACATACTATCTTGACTTGTTTTTTGTTTTTTCTTTCTCACGGCTTTTCCCTTTTGTTCCGTTCCTTCTTTCACAACATGACTAATATGGAAATATCTAACATGACTGTACACGTATGACCTATATCAGATTGCATGCTGTCTTGGGGAAGAGGATGGAAAGGAGAGAAGGGGATAGGAAGGAGGGAGAAAAAGTTTGAAACTCAAAATCTTAGAAAAATTGAAAGTTGAAAACTGTCTTTATGTGTAATTGGAAAAAATAAACTACCACTTACCAAAAATAAATAAAGTAAATGCTGATTAGATCGGGAAAAAACTAAATATAAATTAGACTGTCTGCTGAGAGAGAGTCCCTTTAAGACTCAGGTCCGGAGGGTGCTGGGGCTGAAAGGGATCTCAGTTCAGACAGCATCTGGTCGAACCCACCGGTTCTACAGCTGCGGAGACTGCGACCCAGAGAGGAGGAAGTTTAGGCCACAGAATGGGAGATAAGAAGACACTCTGATCACTTTCCAATACGTTTTCCACACTATCTCATTAGAGCCGTGGCAACAACTCTGAGGGAGGTACCCAATAAAAACAGTTATCCCCACTTCACAGACAAAGAAACTGAGGCTTGGAGAGGCGTGACTGTGGCTTTACAGGATGCTCAGACCAGAATTGAAAGCTAGGAGGACCTCACTCAGAAGACATCATGTCTAACCCTCCGCTCTGGAAACAACTCCAGAAGGTCAAGGGATTTGCTTGAGGTCATCCAGGTAGTGAGGAAGAGTTAAGGTGGAATTCAGACCCAGGGCCTCTGACTCCAGAGCCCACTGTGCTCTGTCCACTACCACCCCTGACTCCCAGTTACCCAGAGGCAGGATTTGAACCCAAGCCTTCCTGACCCCAACCCCAGCTCTCTACACTACACACCAGGGTGCATGGACAGGGTCTGAGGGGACAGTCTCCTACCTTGACCAGGAAGTTGCCATCAGACTCCTGAGAAACCATGACCACTGAATCATGCAACTTCTCATCAAAGTGGACGTGGCTCTGGGAGCTTTCCAAGGCGTGGCTGCTCGTTGCCTCGGCAAAGCGGATACTGCCCATTTTGGTTTTGCTTCCTAGAAAGGCAGGGAGGGGTACAGAGAGGCAGATGAGGGGCCCCTGGCCCCAATCGGGGCCATATCCAGGCTCTCTATTAGTCACAGGATGGGCCAAGGATGACGATGACAGGGAAGGCTCTGACCAGACCCGGGGGCCACACCTCCTCTCTCCCACCCAGTGGGGCTCTGCTGGTCTGCAAGAAGAGTGGCAGGGTGAGGGGGGAGTCTAGGCCAAGGTTTGTGAAGTGGGGGGGTGCCCCTAGGCCACACCCAAAGTGTGGGGACCTAGATACCTTTTGCAAGCTGGGGGGGGGGGTGGATGCTGACTGTATTGTTGAGTGCTTGGCCAGTATAAGGCTAAGGATGGGGAACTGAGGGCATCAGAAAGCCAGGCTAAGGGGCCAATCAAGAGGTCAGGATGGAGTCTGAAGAGGGACACAGGGACACGGGGCTGGGGTTCCATATCAGGGGCTCAGTCTAGGCCAGCAGGGCTGGGGAACCTGTGGCCCCAAAGCTACACGTGGCCCTCTAGGTCCCCAAGTGCGGCCCTTTGACTGAATCCAAACTTCACAGAACAGATCCCGTAAAAGGATTTGCTCTGTAACACTTGGACTGGGTCAAAAGGCCACACCCAAGGACCTAGAGGTGGCCTCGAGGTCGCAGGTGCCCCACCCCTGGTTTAGGGTGAAGATTGGGGGAGTGGAGAATACGGGAAGGTCGGGTGTGAGGAGGAAACCCAGGCCAGTGGGGAAGAGAAGAAAAATGTAGCTCAGGAAAACAGAGTATATCCCTCCACCCCCCCCATCCCCCCCACCCACCCCACCCCCGGCCCTCGCTCCCACCCACCCACCTACCTGAGCTCCATTTAGGGAAGAGCTCCTCACCAAAAAACCCTTTATTTTTCTTCCTAAACCACCAGATACCCTGCGGAGGCCATCGGAGGCCTTCTTAAGGCACTGTTGGGAGCCTCTGACCAGGAAGCTCTGGTCACTGCCAGTGGTGGGAATAGGCTGCTTCATTTGGGGGGCGGGGGGAGAAACAGAAGAGAGGGAAGGGAAGGGGGAGGGGAAAAGAGAAAGGGGAAGGGGAGGGAGAAAGGGAAGGGTGAGGGAGGGGGAGGGGAGGGGGAGGACTAGAGGCAAAGACAAAGGTGGCACCAGAGTGGGAGCTGCCAAGGGTACAGGGGGAGAAAGTAAAGGCCATAATGCGATGTCATGGGCAGTGCCCAGGGTGATAAAGAGGCCTGCTTTGTGATGGTATGAACCCCTGTTACCTTCCTGAGAAAGCCCTGGACAACTGGGCTCCCCAGGACACAAGTCCAGTCTGGCCATCTCCTCGCCCAGGTCACAGAATCAAAGACTCCCAGAATTTCAGTGTCAGAAGTGGTCTCAGCCACTTGGCTGGGTCTGGCGTAACCCTACTACAACAGGGGAGACAAGTGAAGACCAAGAAGGGTGGGGGAGAGTGCCCAGCCCCAGAGGGAGGGGGACAGCTCCAAGTCCCGGAGGCAATCTGCTCCGCTCCCTGCGCTGCTCCAGCTCCAGTCTGGACAGCTCTCATTCTTCAGATGCTTCTCCTGACATCCTCCCCTCTGGGGCCAAGCAGAAAGGCAGCTCTTGCCTCCAATCCCAAGACACAGCGACCACCAGCCCAGTGGTCCTCTTTGGGTCACTCTGATCACCACCTGTCCTGCCAACGTCCTTACCAAATAAAACTCCTCTGTCCAGCACTCAAAGCTCTTGCCAACTTGGCCCCTTCCTCAAAGCTCTGCAGTCCCTTGACCTTCCTCCACACACTCCAGAGTTCAGCCATGCTGGCCATTTGCCACTCCTCACATATCCAACTGGCCATCCCCTGTGCCTGAAGCATGTTCCTGCCTCATGTCTACCTCTGAGAATCCTCAGTTTCCTTCACGACCCAACAGCCCCCACTGAGGCCACCTTCCCACCCACCTCTGTGCGTGTCTTGAGTGGACCAAGGTATCTCTACATTGTCTCCCCCCAAGAATGTAAGCCCCAAGAGGGCAGGGGTGTTTTTGGCCTTTCTCAGTATCCCATGCTCAGCACACAGCCTGATACACACCGGGTGCTTAATAAATGCTTGTTAGAGTTTCCTAAACTCTGGAACTCAAACCTGAAGGCACACGACTCTAGGTCAGGTCTGCCTAGGGCAGACAGCGATGGGGACTGTGACCTCCCTCGCTCCCTGGATACAACCCAAGATTTCACTCTTCTTCAGCTGCCACATCCCCTCCTGACTCATAGTGAGTTTGCCATCCACCAGAAATCCCCCTGGTCTTTTTCAGACAGACTGGCCATCCCCTACGATGTCCTTGCAAAGCTATTTTTTCCTTACCCCTAGAGAATTTCAACTTAGCCCAGAGCTTTGGGTGGTCAAGACTGCATATCTTAACTGGTAATCACTGTGTGAACAATCCCTACCTCTCATCGGTAAACTTGATAAAAGCCAACGCCAGTGCCTATCCACACCACTGATCTGCGCCATGAGAACAGCACAGACTCCAGTCCCTAAGGCCTGCCACCAGAGACCTCCAGCCAAGGTGTGTGGAGTAAATCATGAATGACTCACCTTTGCATCCAGGCTCCCAACCATCTCCTACCAACCTACCGTCAACCTAGTCCAAGACTGCCCAACTTTTCCAAAGAATAGCATAAGGCTGGCACATCCCAACACTTAGGAAAGTGTGAGCAGCAGAAGAGCCACATTACAAGCCAAAAGAAGCAGAAATAAGGTCAGCCTCGAGTGCCTTGTTCTGGCTGAAGGCATCACCTCCTTTCTTCGATGGTCACCAGCCATCTATTTAATAATCTGTTCCACAACTGCCAGGAATCAATGGGCCGCATGCTTGCTGCCTGACTGTTGGCAGTCTCTTGTCTCTACTTCCTTTTGTTATTTCTTTAATTAGGACATTTCTCCAGCCGAGTCCTCTCTCCCAGTCTGCCCCATCTTCCAAGCTCACTTCTGCCTGCCCGAGGATGAGGCTGTCTGGGCCCAGAGACTGGATTCCATCAAGGGCAGCTCTCGTTCTCTCTCCACTTACTTATCTTGGGCAGCAACACCCCGTGAGCCATGGGGTTCTGTCCTTTGCCATCCGAAGGTCATGTTCATTGGTGGAGACGTCAGATGCAAAGGACTGAGGAGTGCTTGGTCCACTGTATCCACCCTGAGCACTGATCCTCTGCTCTTCCCTGATCATCTGCACGCCTATGATATGGATTAGGGAGAAAACAAAAGTCCCTCCTCCTCGTCCTTGTCCTCAGCTCATTCTAAGCCTCGGCATCCTGGGTGCCAATCTTCCAGGGAAGGCCAGTCACCTCTCCTCACTACAGCTTCTTCCAAATCTAAGTTGGTGGGTGGGTAAGTCCCTCGATACACTAATCAATCAGGACTTCCTGGGCACCCCCTGTGTGCCCAGCACTGTGACAGGGGCTGAGGTTACAGGCAGCATGAACAAAGCAAGTCTCATTCACCAGCTTATTACATTCCAATGGAGAACTCAGAACCTGCTTTCCCAAATTCAGGGTTTGCGTCAGACTCTGCCCATGGCTCAGGCATCTCTCTCTCTGTTACTCATTCCTCCAGCCTGCCCTCCTGAATTGGGACTTTGTGTTGCAGGGAAGGCAGGCACTTCTCTCTGGAGGGAGGGCCTGGCTCTTGCTTGGTGCTGTTCTGCATCCCCCTAGGTCTGTCATGGCCTGCTTTTTCTCTGGATGCTGAAGCTGTGTTTTTTCAAGAATCTTAGGGGCGACTGGCAAACTTTCAAGACTGCCCAGGTCCACCTGATCCAAGGCAAAGTCTGACAGCTGCCCATGGGGTCTGACCCAGGGTGGGTCTGGGACACAAGTGTGTGCTTGCCGCCCCCTCCCCCCCTCCCCAACCTTCAACTCCAACTTCTGCTGGCCATGCCTCAGGCCACAGTGGACCTGTGGCTCAGCTCTGAGGTCAGAGGGACTAAGCCACCGCTTGGCTCCTGCCCCAAGTGCCCAGACACAGGCACCGGTTCAGCCCCTGGACTGGAAGACGCCAAGGCATAGGACCTTCCCAGCTACGTATGGGCCCTTGTGCCAAGAGACCTGTCTCTCTATGGTGACCTTGACTCGGTGGTCTCTCCTTGGACTGCCCAATCACATCCAGTCTTAGATGAGATGGGGAGAGCTGGGCCTCATTGCTTCCTCCTACTCCACCATCTTGGCTGGTCCTTCCCAATCACTTCATATTTTACTGATGAGGAAACTGAGGCCACAGTCACACAGGCAAGTGTTGGAGGTAGGATTCAAACCCAGGTCTTCCTAAGTCCAGCATTCCAGGCAGTAGTTGGCCCTTGTGCTGGATGGTTGACAGGCAATCTCCTGTAAGGGCCATCCCAATCCCTGGGGCGTGGGCTTCTGCCTGCCCCATTCCCACACTTCTCCCCTATCTTCTCTCTTTCTCAGATGGCACGGCGGGTGCTGACGAGACAGCATTGCCTCTGTCTGCCCTTGCATCCAAGAGGTCAGAGGAAGGAGGCAGGGTGTGCCTCACACCAGGCCCATCCGAGCTCCCGAGAGACATCCATGAGATGTCAGGGCCGTGAGGTCAGGTCAGAGGACACTACGGACACTGACCAAATGCCCACTGTGGGAATACAGAGACAACAGTAAGGTGCAGCCTGTCCTCAAGGGGGCTTTTGTTTTGGGGGGGAGAGTTTAAAGTGACGCCTGAGGCAAGAAGACACACAGGCTAGGATGAGGGAGGACTGTGGAGACCACCAGCTGCAGCCCCTACTTTTACAGACTAGCCATTTTGGCCCTGACAGTGGGTTGTGGGCTGCCCCTGGTCCTAGAGCAAGAGGCAGAGCTGGGCTTCACCCACATCCCTATCCACTGCTCCACAGTGCCCCTCACTGTGATCAGAGATGAGGGAGTTGCATGTATGTGCCAAACACCTACAAACCCAGGAGCCGAGCACAAGGCAGAGGCCGATGCCAGGCAGGCATCTGTGTGGGAGCGGGCCTCTGGGATGGGTCACTTCACCCAGGCCCCAGGTGCTGCTCACTCACCTTTGTTAGCTGTCGCCATGGAGCCCCTGCCCGATGCCTGTCAGCTAAAAAGCAGAGCTTCCGATGCCAACTCAGCAGCCGGCCATGCTCCACGGAGAACCACAGCAGGAACCTGGCAAAGAAGGGGAGACAAGACAAGAGAGTCAGGACTTCTCCCAACCAATCCCTGATGAAGAGCCTCCAAGGGCTGGGGACACAGAAAGAGGCAGAAGACAGCCCTGACCTCTGGGAGCTGGCAGTCTACTGGGGGGCAGCAGTGGGGCCTCAGCAGCCAAGACCCTGCCCTCATGCAGGGCAGGGGGAGACTAGGAGGCTAAGGAGGGACCTGGAAAAACAGCAGGAAGGAATCTTCACAAATGAATGAACAAAAAGCCGTTTATTAAGCAGTTGTTTAACTGCCAGGAATTGTGCCAAGTGCAGGGTCCTGCCCTCAGGAGGCTTACATTCTAGCAGGAGGAGATAATCCTTAGAGAATACTGGGGGTCAGACAGGGCTGTGGGGGAGCCACAGGTGGTCAAACCTCTCCTAAGGGATCATACAGGCTCTGACAGATCAAAGAACCTGGGCCCAGACACACCAAGTGACTTCACAAGGGAGTGACAGGCCAGGATCTGAACCCAGGTCCTCTGATTCCAAAGTCAGCACGGTGTCCACTGACCTTCACCCTATGCCTCCATCTGCCAGGCCCTGCCCTGCCTGGCCTCATAGGCAGAAGGAGGGGCCCCGGCTCAGAGGCTCCCCCAGAAGAGCCACAGCCCCCAGGGCTGCCCAGATGGCCATCATGGAAACAGGCAGGAACAGGACAAAACATGGCCCCAGAATTCCATCACCATGGAGGACCCCCACCCTCACAGAGCAGAGGCAAGAGGCCGGTCAAGCGAGTCCTGGTCCAGCTCCCCGCCCTGAGTCCCTGCACAGAGACACACCCAGGCAACATGGAAGCCAACACGGGATCCTACCATCAACCAGTCAATTCACAAGCCTCGAGGGAAGTGCCTATGACAAGCCAGGCCCGTGGCTGGAGGATGGAGACGAGGAGCTGCCAGGGCAAGGGGTGGATGGCGATTCAGAGAGGCCATCCAGCCTGACCCCCTCCCCTCAAACAAGGAGACCAAGGCCCAGCGCCCTCCCCTCACAAATCACTCCTAACTTCGAGGCCCTTCTCTGACTGGGGTACAGCAGGGGATGGCAGAAGGCTGGATGCCACTGACTCCAGCTGTGACTGAGCAGATCAAATGTCTCTGGGCCTCAATTTGTCCTCAGTAGAATGGGGATATGACGGCTAGCCCAGCACCAGGCGACTTCTCAAGGTGACTCTGGCTCCTGCCCAGGACAGGTGCACCCACGAGAACCTGTCTAGTGTCACCTCCAGTAACCAGTGGTGGGGGTCTCTTAGGGCTCCAGCCTGGGTGCCCTAAGCCTCTCTGGATGACCCCTTTAACTCCCACAAGTCCAATTAGATTCCCGGAACTATACCAGGAGTCCCCAAGCCTTAGGGCTTTTAAGTCTGTCTAGTTTCTGTAAGCTTCTGCAGCCAGAATGTGCCAGCACTTTGGGGCCCCTATATATCTGGCCCTAACCTCTCTGCCAAGCAGGAGTCACACACCACCAACTGTCGACCATACAGATACCTCAAAGTCAACAAATGCCCAAATCCCACCTCTCCCCACCTTCCCCATCAGAGCTGAGGGCATCGCTAGGGGGTACCAGGTCACCCAGGCTCAGCCCTCCATACTTAAAGTCCTCATGTCTCCCTCTCACCCCCACCAGCTGTGCCAGACCTTGTGTGCTCTCTCTCTCTTTCTCTCTCTCGCTCTCTCTCTCGCTCTCTCTCTCTCTCTCTCTCTCTGTCACTCTCTCTCTCTCTCTCCCTCTCCCTTCCTCCCTCCCTCTCTCCTTCTCTCCTCTGGCATGGCTACTGCCCCTGGGCCAGCCCTCATTATCTCTCATCCTTCTAAGTGCTCTCATCTCAAGTCTGCCTCTCCCCACTCTAATCCAACTCAGAGGCCCCCCAACCACTGAAATATCCCCTCAACAAAACTCAGTGCTCCCTGCGTCCCCCTGCTGGGCTTGGAAAGCCTCCCCCACCTGGCCCCTCCACACCCCCATGCCCCCAGGCCTCCCTTTCACCTCCCAGCCTTTCTCCCTTACCCAGTACTGGGGACCCTCCCTCTGCAGTTAACCTCCAGCTATACTGTCTGTGGACAGAAGTTTGGCAGGCATCTCCCCACCAGACTGGAAGCAGGGCTTGGCCTTCCTTTGTATCCTGGGGCAGCAGAAGGCTCTGCATTGGACCCGTGGACAGGAGACCTGCCTATCTCCCTCGATCCCCCACCCCACAATGCCTCTCCTGCAGCTGCGCCCTCCCATGTCTCATACAATCTAGAATCTGGGTGTCTTGGCTCCCCCACTAAACAAGAGAACCATATCGGGGTCACGGTCTTGCTCCATCCCCCCTACTGCACCAGAGAGCCCTTGCAGGCTGACTGGCTGGGGTCCCCAGGGGCTTGAGAATCGCCTTCAGACGCTCACAGGATGGCAGAGCCAGAAAGGCACTAAGGAAGCCTCTCCTCCATCTCAGAGAGAAGGAGAGACTTGACCCAGAAAATGACCATGGTGACTCTGGCTCCAGAGCCGAGAGGGGCCAAGAAAAGGTATCTCTGCTCCCAGGGGAAGGGAAAGCGGGGAGAGGGTGACCCAGAGGTCCCCTCTGTCCCTCCCAGCCCAGGCTTCTGGACACCAGAAGGGCCCTGGGCGGGGGAGGGAGGGAAAGGCCACTCCAGCCTCCTGGCGCCTCTAAACCCCCAAGGCTCCTGGGAGGAGCTGGTCACACCTCAGTGCAGAAACACTCCCAACGTCCCCCTCATGCCCAACGCCATAACAAGAGAACAGCTCACATGTGAACAGGCCTTGAAGGGCGAGAAGGCAGCCAGGGGGTCCAGGGGTAGCACACCAGGCCTGGAGTTGGGACCACCTGAGCTCAAATCTGCCCTGGGTAACACCTACAAGGCGAACAAGTCACCTGAGTTTGTTCGCCTGAGTTTCCTCATCAGTGAAACAGGCTTGTGAGGATGCCATGAGATCCAAGGACACACGTAGCAGGCGTTTAATAAAGGCTCGACCCATTCCTTCCCCACTTTACAGAGGTTCAGAAGGTAACTTTGACTGCCCCAAGCTCGCACAAGGAGCATGCACCCAGGCAGGGTTCAAACCTCCCTCTGACTGCCTCCAATCCCTCCCCACAGCCTTCTCAGCCAAGCCCTTCATGCCCCTCTGGGTGACCCTCCTGGGGATCCCCATGTCCAGCCTTGGGTAGAACCCCCCGCATCCCCCTCCTCCAGCGTCATCAAAAACTCTTCTTGACCCTGTTTCATGGACTAGAAATGTCGATCGAGAGCTAAACGGGACCCCAGAAGCCATCTAGAGAACCTACTTCAGAGGTAGGATTTGAACCCAGAGCCAGCGTTCCCTCCTCACTTCCCAGCCCAGGGCTCCCTCTCTCAAAGGGTCTCCCACGATCACTCCTGGCTGAGCCAAGTAAGACAGCCTTGAGTACCCTTGACCCTTCCCAGATCCCAGAGTGGGGGCTCTCGTCCTAATCAATAAAGATGGGCCTGCTCTGTGCCCAGCACTGAATTTGAGCCTGGATTTGGGAAACAAGGCTGTGCAGCCTTTCTCTGCTTTTTCAAACGGTGGGGGACAGGGTGGGGAAAAGCTGCCCACCATGGGTGGATAAGACCATCCCCAAGCGTCCCCATGAGCTGGCTACAGCTGAGATCCTGGCCTGGGGGGGAGGCAGTTCAGACATCCGCTGGCCCTACACATCTCTAGAGACACCCACACGAGTCCCAGGGAGCTGGCTCCAGGCACAGATGACTTCACAGGCCACTGACCCAGAGCCCCTGCGCCCACCCAGGGAGACCCCAGGCGCGCCCCGCGGAGCTGCTGACATGTGGCAGATGGCAAGGGGCAAGCTGAGGCCACAAAGGGGTGGGAGCTGCCAGGGGCCCCTCCAGCTCCACCCCCCACACCCAAAGCAGGCTGTGCTGAGGGAGGAGGGGGAAGCGACTGGGCCTTCATCTCAGATTCTCTCCCATCCCAGCCCCGGCCCTAGGACTCCTCTGAATTTCCCACTTAGATCTGATTTCTTAGGCTGCCTTTTATTTCCTCCATTTTACAACAGCCCAGAGAAGTCGAGGAGTTTTACCCAAAGTAACACAGCAAGCCCACAGGCCAGGGGAAGTGGGGCGTCCAGACTGGTAGACCAGGAAGCCCCCTCCCCTTTTCCATACACTCAATGGGGAGGGGGGGAGAGGCAGCCACTTCAGGAGAAGGTGGGGCAGGAGTGATTCTTCCCCTCTCCTGAGCCCTGGCCCCTTTCTGGCCCATGCATGGAGTTTGCTGAAACAAGATGTCTGTCCCTTTGTCCCTGCGCTCACGAAGCAACAGCCGCCTGCTAAGGGGACCTGCTGGGCCATTGTCTGAAATGGGTCACGGGGGAGAGGGGAGAGCCTCCTCCTGAGATGCCCTGCTTGGGAGTCTGGCTGCCTGTATGCCTGGGGAGCATCCCACGTCCTAGGGGTTGGGGGAGAAGACAAACAGTAACGGCTTCCGGCTGGCGTGCGAAGCTTGCCCAGAAGCCATCTCATCTAGCACCTGTGTTTTACAGATGAGGACACAGGCCCCACCAGGAGTCCTACACACTGGCCCTATCCCAACCTGAGGCAGGCTCACCTCTGCCCACACACGCCAAGCCTGCTCCGCTCCAGCCCGGCCTAACAGTGGCCACAAGGACAAGGGCCCACAGAGTGTACACCACGGGCACTGTCCAGATGGGGAAACAAAGACTAGGAAGGTTGTACGGTCAGTAAGTGTCAGAGATGAAAAAGAAGACAAGGCTAGTGGGGGGTCAGAGCCATGTGAGACCATCCTGAGCCCTGCAGCCTCTCCTTCCTCCACCTCCCCCCCTCCCCCCACCACTGCCCACACCTCTCTGGGCCCCCCATGTCCCTGAGCCCACCTGCTCCCTACGTTCCCTTCTACCCAGACAGGTCACTGTTAAGTCAAAGAATTTTTATCTTGATACCAAGGCACTGAAAATTTGCCTCACCCTCCCAGAACTACTCCTGAGGGATGGGGCGTGAGCCCCATGAGCATAGAAACTTGAGAGCAATGAGTGAAGCCCCTGCAACACCCCAAGGGCACAGGACTCCATGGGGGGGCCAGGGCAGCCACTCACTATTCATACATACATGTAGGGGTCCCTGTGGTCTCTCTGAGTGAACGTAAGCCCCTGGAGGGCAGGGACGGCTTCAGTTTGGCACATAGTAGGAGAAGGGGAGAGGCCAGGCTGAAGGAGGGCCCAGCCCATGCCTGGCATCCTAGACTTGGGCGCTGGAAGGGCGTGGGAGGCCACTGCATCCCATCTCCCCATTTTATAGATGAGGAAGCCAAGAGGTGCAGAGACGGGATCTGGCCTCAGGTCTCTGCAGAGTCCACCAACCACGGCTGGTTATTACCTGAGCAGGAGGATCCTGAGGGTGCAGCAGCAAGGCAGCTGGGCTTGGATTCAGCAGAGGCCTGGGTTCGAATCCGTCTCCAATAGCCCCATACTACTGAGCCTCACTCACCCCTATCACTTTCCAGATCCACTAAAACCCCACCTTCTGGCCACTCCCCACCCCCACCGCTGGTCACCTTCCCCACTGGAACAGAAGCTTCTCACAGCTACCGAACATCTCGACACAATTAATAAATGCCTGGCCTTTCATTCATCCCCTCATCATGGGCAAACTGCAAAGCCTCCGTTTCCCCATCTGTGAAATGGCCGTAACACCTACCCGCCTGCCCCCATAGGCTCGGGCACAGGTTCAGACTGGGTAGTGTGTCTACAGGGCTTTGCAAACCCTACCGTCCTACATAAACGTGGGCTATTTTTAATACTAATTTATTTTTGATTCCACCTACTCCAGGAAAGGCCAGGCTGCGGAGGGCAGGGGGCCCAGGGGAGCCAGTCCTGGGCACTGTGGCCTGCGGGGCATGCTTGGACCTGCCTTCCTAAGCTGCCCCAGGAAGCTGGAGGGGCCTTTCTGAGCGCCCCTCCTGAAATCACCTTTGTTCGGGGAGTTTTGGGTCTCTACCTGTCTGTGGCCGCTTCAGTGCCGGTGACCTCCTGGTGTGCTAACTCCTTCTATTGGGACAGACCAACAATCCCCCTCTCCAGAACAGAGGAATGAGAGGTACCTGGTCCTGGGTCACACACCAGGTAAGAGGCAGGACTCCAATCCAGGCTCTCTCCCTGCTGCAGAATAGGCAGGAACTACTGTATCCCCCAGAGCCTCCCACAGCCAGTACCTTCTACAGAGTGGGTGCTTAATACATGTGGAATTAAACTGAATCTATAAATGAGGGGCCCATCTAAGCCTAGGTCAGCTGAGGGGCAAGAGCCCTGCTGGCTTTGGAGTCCCAGGGTCTGGGTTCAAATCCTGCTTGCCCATTACTGTCTCCCTCTGCTTCCCTCATGTTCTCCAATGAGGGGACCAGGTTATGAGACCCAACCAGAATCACCAGAGACATCATCATCATCATTATTATTTCTAAGATCCCTTCTACCCCTAAGACCTACAATCAGTAGTGCCCCAGCCTATGCTCATTCAAAGATCAGGGCAGAGTCTAAGGGCCTCGGTTTCCCCATCTGCCAGATGGCTGGGAGAGATGACTCCCGAGGTCGCCCTCCAAATCCTAGATCTGAACGGCAACAAAAAGGGGAGAGACGATCCTTCCCACAGCGAGGAGGCCCCGAGGGAAGCGCTGGGAACCGCGGGGCCTTCACTCAGTCCCGGCCATGGGAATTCTGCTCATGTGGACCGACATCTGGCCGAGGCTTTTTTTAAATGCCTGCCTCAGCTGATGAGGAACTGTTTTCAAACAAGACTTCCGGCTGTGAATGGACAAGCCCGGCCGGGAAACTTCTCTGCAGGCCCCCACATCTGTGGGTGGGATGGGGAAGTTTGGCTGACTCTGCCATGAAGTAGAAAACCCATCCTCCTCTGGGGGAGGAGGAAGCAAATTTCAGCTTCCTCCTCCTCATCCCAGAAGCCTTTGCATCAGACCCCAAGTGGAACCCTGGCTCTCCCCTCTGTCCCCATGTTGGAGAGAGCCAAAGCCCCTGCCCCTCGAGGCTCCCCAAGAAGCCCTTGGGGTCTCCACTGGGCCTTCTTTTTGCCACGTCCCCCTCGGTACTCCTGGACAGAGGCATCAGGATTAGAACTAGGAATGTCTGCAGCCCTGGGAGGGGAGGGAGGGATAGGATGGGGGGGGCGAAGCCAGGAAAACAGCTTGGTGCAAGGGCTCCCCCACCCGTCTGGCAGACTCCTACTTGATCCAAATACGCTTGTTCCAGCTAGGAGCAAAGATGCCTCCCAAGCTATCTGGGCATCTTTATTTACCTTTATTCTAGATAAATTTACACGGAAGGCCTAGTTTTCTCCCCTGCCCCCATTCAAATGGAAGCTGCTTGTGAGCACAGCTTCATTCTTTGTGTCTCAATCCCCAGCACCCAGCATACAACAGGCACTCAATAAATGCTTGTTGAATGAGCCCAGGGTCACAAACTGAGAGCTGGAAAGAACTCCAAGGTCCCCCAAGCCTACTCTCTCATTTTGCAGATGGCTCAGGAAGGTTATTTAGTGAGAGTGACCCACACAGTCAAGAGTGGGGGCAGGATCTGAACTCGGGGCCAAGGCCCAGTCACCCCATCCTAGTTACAGCCCTGGGAAATGTCCTGGGCTAGAACCTCCAGCCTGGGCCAGCCACTGACCCCCTGGGCTTCCAGAGTTTCCTCATCCTGGAGGACCCCATAGGGTTGTTGTGGTGGCTGTGAATCCCCGGAGACAACAGGCGTGACGGCACCGTGGGAAAGTGGAGGCCAAGGCTGCCCTAAACACAGGACACTATCGTCACCTTGCCCCTTCGGGCTGTCAGCTGTTTCCCCCATCTTAAGATGGGGGAGAGTGGGGATGCAGATGGTGCAGAAGGACCTGAGATGCAATCCTGCCTCCCACACTTCCTCTGAGCCTCAGTCTCCTCATCTGTAAAGTGGGGATAATGACAGCCCTAGGACATTGCCTAGCTGCTTAATCTGTGTTGTGAGAGCTCAGGAGGCAAGGTTGTTGTACTACAAAACTCTTGGGGTGGCCAAGGAACAGAGCACAGCTACCAGGGGACCATTACAGATGCTAACGAGCATGATGAACACACTGCCCCCCAACTCCCCACCTTTGGCATGCCTGGGCTCTCTGGGGCCCACTTCCTTTCCCCATCGCTTCATTTTCCCAGTATCAAGAGATGCTGTCAGGATGGCATCTCTGGGCCCTGATGGGGAGGAAGAGGTGAGGACAGCCAGTCCAGGGCTGGGCTGGGCTGCTTTGGCCTCCTGACTCATTGAGATTGGTTCTAACAGCTCAGACAGCCTGGCTGGACACATTGGAACAGCTCTCAAGTCTGGCCCCCCAGATCAAGCACACAGCAGGGAATTCTAATTTCATTCAAGCCCGCAAGCTTTCGGCTGAATACCCACTGGGGACCCAGCCCTGCACCCCTTGGAGGGAGACAAGAGAGGAAGCCTCGGGCCGGCCTTGACGGGGCTCTTGAGGCACAAGAGAGGACAGGATCAATTAGCTTCAATAGGAAAGCCCAGATTCTTGGAGCTGGAAGGAGCCATCACTGAATCCAATCTACCCTGATGCCAAAATCGCATCTATGTAATTAACAGGTGGGCAGCTGGCCAGCCAGCCACTGGCCACATACTTCCAATGAGCTCTAAGATATCAATCAGCCAATAGACATTTATGAGTACAAGCAAGCTCCTGGCTCCAGGAGTCAGGAGACCTGAGTTCAAGCATACTTAGCTGGAAGATGTTCCCATTCCTGCCCTTGCAAACTTGGAAGCACCATGGAAGTATCAATAGCATCGTGGCTGCTGTGTCTCCCAGGGCATCCTGCCCCTCCCCAGATGGACAGGCTCCCCTTCTCCCTCTCCTCTGCTCTCTATGGACCTGTCCCTAGAGACCCAGCCTCTGACCTGGGGGAATGAATGATGACTGTCTCACAGGAGACAAGGCACAGGATGGCAGAGGGATGCCTGTCCAAGTGGGTGACCTTGGCCAAGTCACTTAGCCTGATCTACTGGGGGAAGGGGGATAGACAAGATGGTCTATCAGGTCCCTTCCAGATGAAAAAAGGGGCCCCAGGGATCCTGACCATCAGAAATCCTCTGGAATTGGTCTTCACATCCATCCTATGCCCTCCCCTATCTCCCAGGCCATGGCTGGGAGGGTTTGATTTGGTTTGTGGGGGGCCGGGGGAGAAGCACAGGCCTCTTACTCTCTCCCATGCCAGAGCTTCTACTACAGGGCTCCTCACCAGGAGGGACCATCTTTGTGTTGGAAGACTCTCACACATACACTCACACACACACACACACACACACACACGCCCCTTCTCCCCTCTGGAGATCCTAGAAAGACAAGGTACAACCACAGACTAGGGCTACAGGGGCTCTCAGAGCTCATTCCAGGGCCCCACTCCTTCCTTCGACAGATGAGGAGGCCCAGGGCCACCCACAGTCACAAAGGATTAAAACTCAGGTCCCAGGGACCCAGAAGGAGACCAGTTCTAATAAAATAACCTGATTTAGCCCATGGAGAACACACGGCAGACTTGGGGGAGGGGGTCCCCTTCCACTGCTCATTTCTCCATCAGCCTTTCGGGCTCATTAAATCTACCTACAGAATTGGGGAGTGGGAGAGACATGGCCCCACTCTGCCTGAATCTACACCTTCCCAAGAGACTGAAGGGGTAAAGTATCTCCTTGACCCTCCCCAACCAGGCCAGCCAAGGAAAGCTTCCCCACAGCACAGCAGTGACAAGGAGGGGGAGGGGCATCACAGAGAAAAAACTGGACAATTCTGACAACATCAAGTCTAAGACCTCCTGTGGCCTCCTGGACAGACCCACCACGTCAGCCTAGAGGCCCTTGTGGCTCTGGGGGCAAACCTCTGTTGGGCAAGCATCAGGGGCAAGGGGAAGGAAGAAGGAACAGCCAGGCAAGGGAGGCCTGGAGATGGAAGCCCTGGAAGGGTCCCATGGCCCCTGCCTCCCAATCATGCCCAGCTCTCCCCTTCCCTCTTCTGCCCTCTTCAAAATGGGGGGGGGGGGGAGGAAGAGAGAGAGGAAAAACCACATCCCCCAGAAAGCAGTTGGGACAGGAGCAGGGCCAGGTCATTGCCCAGCGGGCAGGCAGCGGGTACATTCATTCCCAACCCACTTTCCTGGGCCCCCCGAGGCTCAGGCTCAGCCTCAGACGCAGGACCGCTCTCCTAATCACCGAGCACTCAACACAATTACCTTGGAGACTGACGCAGGATCTCGGCTGCCCCGGAGCTCTAGTCAGAGATTACCTGGCTCCCTCCCCTGCCTCCAACCAGGCCAGGAGGAGGAGGCTGGCAGGGCCTGACTGGAAGTGACTGAGGCAAGGTCAACCCAGCACCCAGCCAAGGCAGCCATCCTTGCTCGGATGGCATGTGGGGGTCACAGGACGCCCACCTCTCCCTCCTCCAGCCAGCCTCTCGGGCTCCCCCATCACTCTCTGACGCCTTCTCCACGGTCCCCCACCCACACAAAGCCAAGCTCAAAATAGAGCTTTATCCACAACCTCCAACCTTCCCGACAATGGGGCCCTCGTCTTCCCCAGCTCCCTGCCTGGACAGCCCCTCCCCATCCCTGAAGGACACCAGCCATCCCTCACGAAACCCCGGCCCACGTTCTCCTCCTTATCCTCTCCCCTCCTTCCAACAGGCTCCTGGAAAACGAAGGGGAGGGTACCAGGGACCACACCCCAAGGGCCTTAAAGCCCAGAGCTCAAGGGTGAAGAGAAAGGGGAGGATTTAGATTCTGGAGGGGTTAACTGGGTGCTACCAGCACCTCCCCCCATTCCTAAAGGATGACTGGGGAGGAGGCATCTTCAACTTTTGGTTTTTTTTGTCCCTCCGACCCAAAGCTAAGGGAGCTCGAGGGGCTCATCTTCTAACCCTGGTCTGAGAGGGAGATCAAGGGGGAGGGAGAGAAGGGAAGCACAGACAGGTTTCCACCTAAGAAGGGCTGGGAGATGGGAAATGACCCATGGAGAAGGCGGCCCAAGAGGAGTGAGTGGTGGGGAGAGGGACAGAGGGAGGGAGAAGAGGGGAGAGGAGCGGAGGAAGGAGGGAGATGGAAGTACCACATACACTATACAGACAGGGAGACTCCCGTGATGAGGAGAGGCAGGGCCAGGGAAGAGACGGACTAATGAGGGAGTAACAGCATTAAGAAGGCGATCACAACAGTGACTGAGAACAGAGGTCAGGGGAGGGGTGGGCTTCGGCAGGATGGGCACCAGCTCAAGGGAGAGGGGAGGGAGATACAGAGGGAGGGAGGTCGGTTCGGCAAAGAAGGGAAATAGGAAGAGGAAGGGAGGAAGGGAGAGAGGGAAGGGAGAAAAAGAGGGAGGGGAAGAAACGAGGAAGAAAGGAAAGAGAGAGAGAGGGAAGGGAGAGAAGGAAAAAGGCAAGAGTGGGGGGGAAGGCACAGAGGGAAAGAAGGCAAAGGGAGGGGAGAGGAGGGAAGGGAGAGAAGGAGGGAGGGGAAGAGAAGAGAGAAGGAACAGAGGGAGGGAAGGAAGGCGGGAGGGAGGAGGGAGGGAGGAAGTCAGAAAGGCAGAAGGCAGCAGCACAAGGGCAAGGGCGGGAGGAGCGCAGGAGCAGGTGCGGCCCGCGGAGGCCCGGGGACCAGGAGACCAGGGGACCAGGGGGCTGCAGCTCGGCGCCGGACAAGCCGCGTCCACGAGCAGGCTCCGGGGACGGGCCGGGTAGACCCGGGGCAGGATCCGACCGAGCGGCCGGGGCTGAGGGCCGCAGGCAGCGCTGCGACGCCTGTGCTCACCTGTCCACACACGCTCCGCTCAACTCCCGCTCCGCTGCTCAGGGTCCCGGCTCCGCACGCGGCTGCACCCCCCGGCCCCGGCGGCCGCAGAACCTTCCCGGCCGCTCCACACACCCACCCACCCCGGACACGCCCCCGTTCCCTCCCATTGGCCCGGACCAGGGGGCGGGGATTTTGCCGGGGTCTCTCTGCCACTCGAGGAGAAGAGTGGGAGGGCCGTCCCGCGGGATGAGGGCGTGGCTTGAGCCTCAGGCCTCGGGTCTAGGGCCAATAGGCGGGCTCCGGGGCAAGAAATAAAGGAAAGGCGACTCCATTGATGGGCGGGGCCTCGATGGCTACAATGTAGCCCGGCTTGGAACACTGCGTCACGTGGAGGCGGGCGGGGGCGCGGCGCCCCTCAGGGTGCTTTAGGAGAGCAGGACGTGCGGCTGCAGGGTGCATAATGTACCCCGCGTGTACTGGCTCTTCGCAACCGCTCAGACCTCCCCGGGCGACTACGGGAGGCTGCCGGCGTCCACCGCCCGGCTGCTGGAGCACTGGGCTGCCGCCATTAGCGCAGAATGTACAGCTGGAAAGGACCTTAGACCTCCTAGGACCAGAGATTCGGAGCTGGAGGCTCTACCCTTCCAGGCGATCAGCCCCAGCTCCTCCCCCACTTTGCAGACAGTCCAGGGGTTCTTAACCTCTTCTGTGTCCCCTACCCCTTAAGCAGCAGTCTGGTGAAACCCATCGACCCCTTCTCTGGACAATGCTTTTAAATACACAAAATGCATAAATTACAAAGGAAGTCCAGCTGTCAAAATATTTTTTTAAAACTCACCGAGACTAAATGAAGAACCCCAGGTCTAATCCAAACTCATTTTACAGAGGAGGAAACAGGTGGGGGTGGGAAGGTGACAGCTTCCGCTGAGGCTCAGTTTCCTCACGTCCATGATATCCTTGGTACCTTGTGCTCAGGGTCATTGTTAAGGTCCAGTTAATCACGCAAATAATCATTGCTAGCATTTTACATGGTGCTTTAAGCTTGTAAAGCACTTTACCGATATCTCCTTTTAATCTCATAATAATCCAGGGAGGCAGATTATCTTTCTTTTACAGAAAATAAAAGTGCAAACCTTTCTTAGACTGTGGCCTCCTTGAAGACAGGAGCATTTTTTTTTGTCTCTGTTTCCCCACTCAACGCTGACTGACACATAGTAGGCACTTAATGTTTCTGGACTTGAAAGCATTTTTAGACATCAGCTGTTGTTATAATTATCATTGTCCAAGGTCAGAGAGAGAGAGGGCAGAGTAGAGATTTGAACGTCCTGTGCCCAGACTCCAGCTATCCTGGGGGGTTGTCTCTTTTCTCTTCTGGTCCTTTTCATACATGTTGTTCACCTCCTGCCGCCTTGCCCCCATACCCACCGGAAGCAGACGGCTTTGTCCGCTAAGAGCCGTAAAGGGTAGTCTCGATGCACCCCGCCCCACCCCACCCTCGTCCACGCTGTGGAGCTGGGAAAGCAAACTCATTCGATTAAAACCTTTGGAGGTCTAATCCTAGAACCATAGAATTAAGAGCTGGAAGAGGCCGTGTCGGCCAGCCGGTCTAACCCACTCCTTTTCCAGATGAGGAAACCGAAAAGGTTGAAGTGTTTGGGCAGAGTAGCACACAGGTGATGTACACGGGACTTAAACCCAGGTCCTTTGATGACAAATTCACCGTGTTCTCTCTACGGCATCGCACTGCCCTTCCCACATTTGACAGATGGGAAACTGAGGTCTCCCCCTTAGGGGAGTGACTTCATCAGTGTCACATGTAACAACTGTCAGGCTCTCTTTCGAGAGCCTGTGACATAAAATGCAGGCTTTTTCCACCGCCAGGCTAGTAGGGCTATGGAAAGCAGCTCCGAGTCAAAGGTGAGCCTCCCGGGGGAAGAAGGAACACTCAAGCGGAATCTTGATAGAGGGACAGAATTTGGGTTGGCAGAGAAGGGCCGTGCGGACCCAAGTCAGCGGAGGGAGGAGAGAATCGCGGGAAGGGGAGTCGGGGAGGGGCCGGGGAGGGGCTCAGGGAGGGGGAAACGACGTGGAGGCTGCATGGGCCCAGCTGAACAAAGCTCTGGCTTTTGTACTTGGAAGGCGCTGGTCGAGATGAATTGCATTGAAATGTCATCCTAGGAGTTTAATTGAATTACTGGGCAACTCAGGTGGCTTCTACCCTTGGCTTATAAATAAGTTCGGGTCTCCGAGGCTAAGCAAAATTCGAATAGGCATCGCCCACCTCCCTTCCACAGGACAGCTCTTCAGACGCTGGAAAACACCACCATAGGACCTGGAAGCCGAAAAACCCGAGCTCAAATCCTTCCTCAGACACTGGCTGCTTGACCTGGGCAAGACATAACCAGGGGCCCTCTAGGTTCTCGAGTGCGGCCGGTTGACCGAATCCAAGCTTTGCAGAATGATGATTTGTTTTGTAAAATTTGAATTCAGTCAAAGGGCCACACTTGAGGGCCTAGAAGGCCAGAAGTGACCTCCAGACCCCCACCCCTGACTCTCAGCCTCATGTCTTCATCTGTAAAATGAAATTCGGGGTAATAAACCAATGTGAGGCGCTTTGAAAACTGCAAACATTCCATTAATGCTAACTATTATTATTTCCCTGTTCCTTCCTTTCAGGGAAGTCTCTGGAAAGGCTTCCAGTACAGAGGGAGTGATACCTGTCTGTCTGTCACCCAGCAGTTAGCCTAGCAGAACCTCATCAATCCATCAACAAGTGTTTATTTATTCATCAGCAGGTTGGCCTCAGGGTAATTAATTTTTTGACCCCTGCAAAGAGGATTCAGGGCCAATTCCTATAGAAAGTGAACCCAGACTTACCCCTTTCCGCCGGAGCCTATCCAGGTGAGGGTGACTGGGGGAGGGGGCAAGACACCAGACACTTCACCGAACACAATCGGTTAAAGGAACAGGGTGTTCTTAGCCTGGAGAAGGAAAGCTTCAGGGGAGGGACGTGATGGTTGATCAGGCATTTATTTGAAGGGTAATATTAAAACTCTACAAGAACCGGAAACAATAGGCAAAAATGGATGGGCTGAAAATTCAGGCTCTTTTGAATTAATTGTGGCAATCAGTCAATCAGCAAATAGTAATTAAGCACCTACTGTGTGCCTGGTACTAGGAGAGACAGAAGTGAAACCATCAGAGCTCTCTGGGTGCTTGCCTCTTAAACTAAGGAAATAGATTGGGATGCCTCAAAGGGAATGTGTTAACTCCCTAGCTTGAGGCCTTCAGATAAAGTCACCACCTGACCCCAGCTGTCTTTTTCAACTCAGATTCTGAGATTCAGCTGCTAGAAGTTAGCAGCATGCTTTCTCTCTGTGACATGGGTCTCATGGAATCATGAATCTAGGAGAGAAACAGAGTCATAGAATCATATATTTTCCTAGATTGAGATTTGGAAGAGATCTGGCGCCGCTGTCTCAGTTAAGTTGTATGACCCAAGGTCATACAAGAACTCAGAGCCAAGATTCAAATCCAAGCCGTACACAGAGCCCTTTCTACAGTACTGGGCTGCCTCCTGCTTCTTTAAAATCTCTTGGGCTTCTCCATTCCTTCTAAATCATCTCGGCTTCTCTTTGCTCTGAAATGCTAATGAGATGATGCAGACACCGTGCCAAAGAAAGGGACAAAGGGCTAAGGTATAATGTGCCTTGAAGGAGAGGGAGGGAGGTCTGTGTCTTTGGGACAGGCCTGCTGATCCCCAAGCTGAGGCCAGATGCCTTAGGAAGCTGGAAAATGTTTCTTCCCTAGCCCCCAGGGTATACTGCACACCATTAGTATAAAGATAAACAGCAATCCTGTGTTTCTGCTGTGGTTACAGACTCTCAAATCACAAATCAATACTGCCCAGATGGGAATCGATAGGTTCTTTCCTCTACAGGCCGCGTGTCTGAGCCCCAAGCATCAGGCTTTCCTTTGCCCCTCCAAGCCTCTGCATACCCATTGGAGAGAGCTCACTTTGGCCCCATCACTCCCTCAAGTGGCTCCACTTTCTACCACCAGCAGCCCAGAATACCAGGGTTCCTCCTTTCTGGTCTGAACACTTCCAGAAATCCCTAAATTCCCAGTGTATGTCCTGTATGACGCAAGGCCCCATGCGAGGGTGCCAGTTTGGTATTCCAGAAGACCTCCAATGAAACCCTTTCTCAGATTCTCCCCGTCCATGTGACCTCCCACCCCTTGCAATTCATGAACTGCTCTGTGCTTCGGGTGTGGAATGAGGGGATTGGGCTCTGTGGCCTCTAAGGCTCCTTTCAGCTATAAATCTGTGATCCTGCGTTTCCTTCAGCTGTTCCTATCTCCTACCACCACCACCACTACCACCCACACACACAGAATTACCCTGTAGATACTGGGCACATTCACTGACATGTACACCTCATCTCCCCTATTAGGTTGTGAGCTCCCTGAAGGCAGGAACTGTTTCACTTTTATCCCCCTCCCCACTCACACCACCCTCTCCTCTCCCCTCCCTTCTCCTGCCCCCCCCTACAGTCCCAAGGACCAGGCCCAGCACAGGGCCTGAGTGTAGTAAATACTTGTTAGTTGACCCCCAGGGTCATTGGAGGGCTCAAAGGAGATGAGGCAGATAAAGTGATTTGGAAACTTTCAAACCCTGTAATGTCAGCTAATGTTGTCTTGTGCCACATAAATTCCAAATGAGATGATCTTGCCAAAAGCCTCTGCATGAAATCTGAGGAACTTGGGTACGGGGGTCTGGGGCAGCGGCTCACCCTGTCCTCTCCTTGCTCATGTAACAAGTCCATCAGACCAGGGGCTCCCTGAGGGCAGGGCCTGGGACTCACCCCAATAAGATTATCTGGGGCTCCCTGAGGGCAGGACCCCTACTTTACCCCCTCAGACGATGGATGAGGGGAAAGAGAAGGAATGGAGAAGAGAAGAGAAGGATGGAGGGAAGCAAAGGACAGAAAAGAGAAAGGGGACAAGAGGAAGGAGGAGGGAGAGAACCAGGAGCCAGAGCTGGAGAAGGGTGGGAAGGCCAGGGTTTCAGCCTCGGCCTCTTGGGCTCACACAAAGAGCTTCCTCTGCACTGTGGGTGTCCCTGAGGCCCCAGCCTCTCCTCCTATCTCCATGGTGCTCATCACCATGACACCAGGGGATTTCTCGCTCAGACCTAGATAGCCCTCCCAGAGTCCCAAGGCAGGGGCGGAGCAGGTGGAAGACTTAGGGCTTGGTATAGACTGAGGGGATGGAGGAGACAAAGAACAGGAGGGAAGGAATTGCCTCCTGTGGCGTGAGGGACTCATCAAAGCCCCAAGTGCTGGGATGCCCCAGAGCTCAGCAGAGGCTCTGGCTCTGTCCTCAGAGGACCTGGCCATAGATTCCCTTGGGTTTCTGCTTTTCTGGAACTGTTGCTATGGTTGGGGGAGGGGGGAAGGGATAGGGAGGAAGGGGGGGAGAGAGACAGACAGACAGAAGGAGACAGAGATTGAGAGAGAGAGCGAGAGAGAGAGGAAGAGAGAAAGGGGGAGAGAGAGGGAGAGAGAGAGAGGAAGAAGAGGTGAAGGAAGGAGGGAAGGAAGGAAGGAAGGAAAAGAAGAAAGGAGGGAGGGGAAGGGAAGGGGGAAGGGAGAGGAGGGAGAGAGGGGACAGGGAAAGAAGGGAAGGGAGGAAAGAAAGAATGCTAGAGGAAAAAAAAAAAATACTCCTCCCAGGACACACAGTACCTGTGTAGAAGAGTCAGGAAGCTAGGATAGAGTCCCTATCTGGCCTCAGTGTTTACAGGACATTAGGTAGAAAGATACTGGACCCAAAGGGAGAGTCTTTTCCTCCTCCTCCTCCTCCCCTCCCAGAGCCTCTGATAGGAGGGAATCTCCATGTCCCCTGACAAGCTCACCTAGCTCCTCCCTTACCCTCCACAGCAGGCTTCTCTCCAACCTCTTTCTCACCTGTGTCACATACAGGCTTTCAGGAGGACCTGGAACCCAGGCCTCACTGGGTGGCTGTGTTACGTTGGCTAAGTCTCTTCCCTCGGGGTCCTCGTTCCATCCTCTGTAAAATGGAGGGGTTGAGCTGCCAGATAGTAATGGTCTCTTCTAACTGGTGGCACAGTGGATAGAGTGCTAGGCCTGGAATCAGGAAGGCCTGAGCTCAAATCATCCCGAACGCCTTTACTTCTTAGCTATGTGGCCCTGGGCAAGTCACTCAACCTCTGTCTGCCTCAGTTTCCTCAGCTGCAAAGTGGGGATAATAATAGTACTACCTGTCTGGGTTGTTGCTCTTAAGGCGTATTGCCTGCAAGCACTACACAAATGCCAGTTACTGTGATTATTATGATCTAATATTCCTTCCAGCGCCAACATTCTGTGACCTGGGAACCCTGGACACAGCATTCCTCAAGCCTCCTCCTGCTGTTTCCCTTTATCCAGCACGCCTTCTTCTCTCCTCTCTCTCTCCTCTCTCTCTTTCTCTTTCCCCAAATCCCTCCTATCCTGTGAGCAAAGGACTTTGTAAGCCTTAAAAACCACTGTAGAAATAGGTCATTTTTCTTAATCTCATTAAATTGAACTTCCAAAGCCCTTAGGCTATATTATCTCATTCAATTTTCCCAGAGTCGGCAGCACAATATTATTCTATCCATCCTACCAGCAAGGAAACCAAGGCTCACACAAAGAAGAGGTGACCTGTCTAGTTCATGCAGCTGATACATGGGAGAGCCAGGATCCAAAGCCACAACATGCCAAGGCTGGTCCCCTCTCACCAGGACTAGGCCAGATTTTGCATCTGGACCAATGAAGCATCTTCCCAATGAGCAGAATAGGTCTTCTCAACAGCCCAGCCAGGGACCTGGCCAACAGGATCAGGGACCATGCGTGAGGTCTGCTGGACACCTTCCATTTCTCACCTTTCACCCTGGAGTCCCACTGTCCTGAGTAGTGCACCTCTTCAGCCATGCTTTCCATAGGCTGTTTGGGTAGCAGCCACTTCCTACAACCAACCCATCCCCTTATGTAGAGACAGGATCAAGTCAGTTGCTATTACTACCAGAAGGAATATGTCAGTCTATTCTCCTGAAGCCCTACTCACTATCCCTATAACATTCCAGCCCTGCCTTGCCTTTGTATGGTATTTCTCCCCTTAGAACATAAGTCCATTGAGGGCAGGAAGAGAAGTATTTATTAAATACCTCCTATAGTCTTTTCAGGGGAAGCAGCAGTGGGATTCAGCAGTCCCCTGGGTGTCTGAGCAGCCTTTTAAGGACTGCACTGCTCACCTCCTAGTATGAGAAAGGGACTAGAAAAGGTTCCCTACCTTTTCACTGGCCTGTTCACTGCTAGTCAAGGATCCCATCCTATGTTCAAAACAAAAAAATGTACAAAAATTTCTGCAAGGATGATTCTACTCACCATCAGTACATGGAATGTGCTCACACTTATGGACAATGTGAAATCTAGTAGACCTGAATGAACAGCTCTTGTTGCAAGAGAACTCAGCAGGTGTACATTCAGATAGCATCCCTGAGTGAAACAAGGCTGGCAAATAAAGGTCAGCTTACTTGAACCCAGAGTAGCCACAGCAAAGGGGAGCTCCATGAAGCTGCTATAGGTTTTGCAATCAAAACTAATCTAGTTGGCGCAGCTAGGTGGTGCAGTGAATAGAGCACCATCCCTGGAGTCAGGAGGATCTGAGTTCAAATTCGGCCTCACTTACTAGCTGTGTGACCATGGGCAAGTCACTTAACCCCAATTGCCCTGTCTTCCCCCCTCTAAAAAAAAGATCAAAAAGAAAGATTTTAAAAAAACAACTAATCTAGTCAACAAACTTGTATGCCTGCCAAAAGGACTGAAAGACAGACTCATTGCCACTTGTAGGAAAGCACCATGCCACCATCATCAGTGCCCATGCTCCCACCATGATGAACCCTGATGAGGTCAAAGAAAATTTTTATGAAGACCTGGAGACCCTCATCTTCAATGTGCCAAAAGAGGACAAGCTTATAATTCTGGGTGACTTTTTTTTTTTTTGCTTTTTGGAGGGCAATTAGGGTTAAGTGACTTGCCCAAAGTAAGTGTGTCAAGTGTCTGAGGCTGGATTTGAACTCAGGTCCAGCTGACTCCAGGGTCAGTGCTCTATTCACTGCACTACCTAGCTGCCCCAATTCTGGGTAACTTTAATGCTAGAGTAAACCCAGACTACTATAATGGAGTCAGAAACAGCAATAGCAATGGTCACTTACTACTGAAGACTTGTGCATCTTACTACTGTCTCATCACCAACACTGTCTTCCGTTTACCTAAATGCAATAAAACTTGGTGGATGCACCCTAGAAACAAATACATTTAATCAACTGTGTCATTGGAAGAAGAAGAAACAGACAGGAAGTGAAAGTGACAAAGCACATGCATGGTGCAGACTGCTGGAGTGATCATAGACTTATCCTCTCCAAGCTAAATATTTGCATTCAACAAAAATTTTAGCTCCAAGGCAAGATTGATTGCTAGAAAAGACTTAGTGTCAGCAGATTGGATCCTTCTCTAATGAGGAATGGTTTGTTGCTAACTTGGAGGAAAAACTGAGCCAACAAAGGTTGGCAACAGTGGAGCAGAAAAGGAGTGAGGAGCTTTCAGAAATTTGGTGTACAACTCTCCATTGACTCATCTGAGCCAGAACACTTGAAAACATTGACACTGGTTTAATGAAGATGATGGGAAAATTCTGAAACTGATTTTTAAAAAATGAGAATTGCACAAGGTTTACCAGCAGGTTAGTCCATCCATCTCTAAGAAGGTAACATTTAATTCTATAAAAAGTAAAATACAAGCAAAGGTTAGAGAGATATGGAATTCTTGGCTCACTAAGAAGGCAGATGAAATTCAGTGTTACACCAATAATAACAATCCAAAGCACTTCTATGATGCTCTGAAGTTTATTTATGGCCCAAAGACCTATGGTACATCTCAACTGCTCAGTGCTGATGGAGCCACATTGATTAATGATAAGGACGTGATCCTGGAAAGATGGGCTGAACATTTCCATGATGTTCTCAACAGACCATCATCAATCAATGCTGAAGCCACTGACTATTTACCTCAGGCTGAAGTCAATCCCTCTCTAGCCACATTTCTAAAAACCTGAAGAGGAGATTTTGAGTGCCATTAGACTCCTCTCCTGTGGCAAAGTGCCTGGCGCTAATTCTGTTCCAGCTGAGATTGACAAGGTAGGGGGTCCATCGTTCATACAAAAGGTTACTGAAATTTTCTAGGTTATATGGCAAAAGGAGATTCTCCCCCAGCAGTTCAAGGATTCCTCAATTGTCCATTTCTTTAAAGGAAAAGGAAATATTTTGTCTTGTGACAATCATGGCGGGGGGGGGGGGGGGAGCTATTTCTTAGTCATTGCTGGCAAGATTCTTGCCAGAGTCCTCCTTAAGAGGCTGATCTTCCACCTGGAAGATGGTCATCTACCTGAGAGCCAGTATGGCTTCTGAGAGGGATAAGAAATGATCAATATGGTGTTTGCTGCCTGACAATTTCAGAGCAAATTCCAGGAGCAAAACAGAGGTCTGTACGCAACATTCATCAATCTGACCAAGGCCTTGAGTCATGAGCCCTCAATTATGAGGACTTACAAAAGATGTCAGAATTTGGTTGCCCAGAGAAGCTCATCAGTATTGTACAACAATTTTATGGCAGCATGTTTTCCCAGGGTTCTGGATGATAGACAAGACTCCTGAACTTTCCCAGTCACCAATGGGGTAAAACAAAGCTGTGTGCTTGCTCCCATGCTTTTTACCATGGTGTTTTCAATAATGTTGTCAGACACCTTCAATGAGAATGAACACAAATTCAAATTTGGTCTCACCTACTACCAGTGTGACCCTGGGCAAATCACTTAAGGGCTATCTGCCTCTGTTTCCCCAACTCTAACATGGGTATAACAAATCACCTCCCTGCCAGGGTTGTTGTGAGGATGCTTGTGTTGTCCTTCATTCTTGAAGAGGACCAAAATGGCATCACTACATTGGGGTCAGCTTCTCAGAACCCACAAAGTGACAGAGAAAAACAAATCTCTCTCTGAAGGCAGCCTGGCAGGCCGACAGGAAGGATTTATCACAGCATGCTGGGAACTGAGCACAGTCCTCTGTGAGCCTCACAGTTCTGGCCCCTGGGTGGCCGCAAGCAGTGGCAGCCAGAGCAGATTTCAGATTGAATCACCAGCAGCTGTGGTGGTTTCCACACTTCTCAACCCATAAATGCAAAAGAGAAAGTAAAGGGTCAGTCTGGAACTCTGTTGGTACTGGGTGGAGACGAGCCCTGTCCGGCCCCTGCCCCCAGGGCAAGAAGTGGCAGAGGCACAGAAGCTACAGCTGCTACCACAGCTGCCTCAGGAGCTCCTGGCCTGCAGATGTAGCGATCATTCAGAAGGTAATTGCCCTTGCTTTAACCTGCTTGGATCCAGATCACTGTCTTGGGTGGTGGTCCTGAGGTGTGTAGCCAGTGTGCCAGAGTTTGTGGGGGCTGTAGAGAGGGTGCTGTCCTAATAACTCCAGCAGCTGCAAAAACCCCAGCAATTTGGGACACAGCTCTCACCACTCTGGAAGCAGAGTTCTACTGTGGCAAAGAGCTCAAAAGTCAAGTAATAGGTTAGCAATATGAACAAGCAGAGGAAGCACAAACAGACCATAGAAACCTTTTTGGGGAACAAAAAGGATCAAAGCATGGAATGGCAGGAAGACAATGAAGTCAGAACTCCTGCAACAAAAGCTTCCAAGAAAAATATGAATTGGTTACAGGCCATGGAAAAGCTCAAGAAGGATTTTGAAAATCAAGTAAGAAAAGTGGAGGAAAAATTGGGAAGAGAAATGAGAATGATGCAACAAAATCATGAAAAGCAAGTTAACAACCTGCTAAAGGAAACCCAAACAAATACTGAAGAAAATAACACCTTAAAAAATAGAACAACCCAAATGGCAAAAGAGGCCCAAAAAGCCAATGAGGAGAAGAATGCCTTAAAAAGTCGAATTTGCCAGATGGAAAAGAAATTTCAAAAACTCACTGAAGAGAATAACTCCTTCAGAATTAGAGTGGAGCAAATGGAAGCTAATGACTTTATGAGAAATCAAGACACTATAAAACAGATTCAAACAAATGAAAAAG
>CM053585.1:20173795-20190591 GCA_028646515.1 Pseudochirops corinnae
CTGGAATGGAGACCTCGGTGACCCCCAGGGGGTCCTACACCCAAGGAGGGACAACAGAAGCCCAGCATACAAGGGACTGATGGACATGGGCCAATGACACATAGAAGAGTCTAAGACTGATCAAGCCCCTAATTGCTGGTCTGAAGAACATAAACCCATCTCACAGGGTAGGGTCTGGAAATACCAGACAATAGCAGTATTTGACACGTGGTGGGGAGGGTACTACATACAGTTCTCACTAACGGGGTAATATTACTAGGGTGACCAAGTTACTGGCAGGCATCTAACTAGATGGGATAGTTACTAGCAGGGTAAAGTACTAACGGGGTAATATTTCTGACCCCCGGACACGACAGGAATCCCTTAATAAGAGCAATGATTCCTCAAGAGGTTAGTCTAACAATCTATATGGGAAAAACCAAATGGATGAAAAACACATGTTGTTCAGACTGTGACATGTAGTTGTACAGCCAGTCCGCTGAGTCAGGATGTTAGTACATCACTGAAGATGGATGATGGCATTGTTCTGGAATCGCCCAGTGCTTCCCACCATCTGCACTGAGACCCAGCTTTCTGACATAAGCGTTCTCCCAGTGATGGAGGAGATTCTCCAGAGAATCACAAGTTATGAGTGGGAGGATGGGGGGGGGGGGGGCGGAGGGGTGTGAGCAGGCTGCGGCATTTGCACCCATGACCTCCTGCAGGGAAGTGGTCTCGGGGACATTTGTGAAGGGGGTGTATGATTGGGAGTCATAGAGCCTATGGGAAAGAGAGCAGATAGACCAAGAATGTTTGAAGATGGAGAAGTGGTTCCTCCCACGTGTTGGTTGTGCCTTTGGCCAACCTACAGCAAGACCCGGATGAAAATCACAACAGGATAGAGCTGTGGGTGAGCTGTGAGCTGCAACAACCAAGGGGATACCCACAGTGATGAAATCACAGGCCTGCTGAGCAGGGATGGACGTTGCTGGACAGTGGAATTATCAGGAGTCAAGTTATCAGCAGGGAGAAGGTAGGGTCATGTTACTGGACGGGCAATGTTCCTAACAGTGACTTACTGGAGTACTGTTACTAGTCAAGTGTGTTACTGTCTGGGGTAGTGTTACTAGGGTCGTTGTCAGCAGGGTGATGGACCCTGGGGTGGGAGGGGTGGGGGAAACATCTCTTAAGTAGCTCGGGTCACTCAAGCAGGCTTCAGAGAAACTGGCCATTGCTCTACAGTGCAAAGGCCACGAGGAACCTCTTCTAGGGTCTAAGCAGATGCCGCCCCCTCCCAAGAGGAAAGAAGATCCATCCCCACCACCATGCAGGGCTGCGTGGTTCTCTCACTGGGGAGGGGGCTCTGCTGTTGCTATCAGAAAGCCACATTCTCAATAAAGCATTTATGCCCAAGGTCATGGCCTGGCAGGGAGATTTGGGGAGTATGGGGGGCTGGACAGGCCCTGGGATTGGGCTGCCCATGTGGTCTCCAGGCCCCACAAGCTGAAGCCCTGGCCTAGGACTGTGGGGGAGGGGGCATCCTGAGGAAGTTATGGGGCTTCCTTGCTAGGAACTTCTTCCGTCCTGCTACCTAAAACGACTATTCCCACCAGCCTGTACTCCATTCGGGCAGCAGGGTGGCTGAAATCCCCTGGGAAGGTGAGCCTAATCCCAAGATTGCTTTGTGGAGGGTAGGTGGCCAGGGAGAATGGCTGCCAGGTCGTACTAAAGACAGACTCTTAATTGTAGGGAACAAGAATCAAAGACAGAAGAGGAAGGAGGCAGAAAAATGTACCTTCCCCTTCGGTGCCAATCCTAAGATTCCAGCATCAGGGCTGGCTCGGGCCTTTGCGGGTCGCAGAATCACGGGTTTGCAGCCAGAAAGGAGCCGAGGCCACCACCAGGTCTTCCCTCCCACCTTCTAACAGAGAAGTAAACTGAGGCAGGGTCTGAAGCAGGCTTGCGTGACACCAAGTCCGGCACCTGGCTACGCTGATGACCAAACAGTACGAGGGAGGTGCCCAGAGTAGGGGGAGCGAGGATCGGGGCGCAGGCCCGGCCACCCCCTCAACCCAATCCTGGTGGGCTTTTTGGTTCCTGCCATCTCCAGGTGCCCTGACTGGCCCGCTGCCTCAAGGGTGTGCTCCTTGTCTTCAGAGGTCCAAAAGCCAAAGTGGATTCTCACCCAGACCCATGGAGGTTACATGACTCCTGGGTCACACTCACTAGGAGCAAGGACCTCTTACCCCTCCCATCTCATCCCCTCAAACAAAAGCCAGGAATTCAGTCAGGTCTCCACAGAAACTTGTTTTTTCTCTTTTAATTTCTTTGGGTTTTCATCCCAACATCACTTAAAAAAAAACAAACCAACACACAGGACGGGCACGCATGTGGGCAGGCAGGTTGGAGCGGCCCCTCCCTCCAGTGCCCAGCCTCCTTCCACAGCCCCGCCCAACCTTGGCCAGTTTTGGGGGGCGGGGTGAATGGCTAAAGCAGCAGACAGACTACGGCAACAGCAACGATAAAGACAGGTGCAAACCTAGAGGGTGGGCATCTCTCCTGCTCTATGGCTTAGGAAGCGGGCCGTGGGAAAGGCAGACTGCACGGGGGAGGTAGAAACCCTCGGCTAAGAGCAGGGTAAGGAGGGCGGAGGCATCCTGGGCTGCCCTGACATGCCAGACCCTGCCGCCCCCAAATCCTTTCCCCTCCCCACACCACAAAGGCTGCCTTCAGGCCAGGGAGACTGAGGCACACACAAGAGGCCTCCCTTGCCCTCCTCCCCTCAACTAAGGCCTCCCTGTATCAAAAAGCTAGACCCCCCCTTCTGAAGGCAGGATTCCATCCAGTCCCTGAACTAGAATTGAAGGGAGAAATTGGGGGTGTCGGTACAAGATGGAGGGAGGCGGCCCAGACAAAAGACGCTATCTACCCACTTAAGAATACTGGCAGCCCCGCCCATCCGTCCACCCACCCACCCGACACTGGGCCCTGCAAGGGGCAGCAGGCAACGCAGACTGAGACAAATCTGGATGGAATTTAAGGCTGATGGGATAGGGGGCCCTACCCCAGGACCCTCCCGGCTCCAGGAAGGGAGACACCAGAGGTTCCTCCCTGCCCTGGCCCCAGGTCCTTCCTGGTCCTCCCTCCCCCTCCCAAGTAGCAAAGCATCCAGTCTAGGGACAGACAGGAGACCCCCAAGCAGCTGCTCCATCGGGGAGGGTGGGGATGGGGGAGGAGCAGAGGAGTGGAGGGAGGCAGGATGGGGGTCCTTAGTCGAAGCCACGCCAGTCGCTGTGTTCCGAGTCGTATTCCAGCTCCGCGCCCACACAGCGCACCCCATCCAGGAGCATTGGGGTGCCATGGTGCCGGTCTGAAAACAGGAGGACAGGGGTCAGCTCTGGCCTCTCCTCAGCTATGCTAGAGGAACTGTCAAGTGGCAGCCATTTTACAGATGAACCAATGGAGGGGCTCGGAGATTAAGCAACACTGGCATGAGCTGAGATAGAAATCCATACCCCCTACAGAGCCAGCATTCTATGCTCTACACTGTCCAGGCCGTGCCTCTGTCCCTTCCTAAGCCTCCATCCAGCTTTACTTATCCCATATTCTCAACCTGCACAGAATGCCAGGCCATCTACCGAAAGAAAGCTAGATTTGGGGTCCAAGGCCCTGAGTTCGAATCTCAGCTCTACCGCTTCCCATGGGCAAGGTGAAAGGGCTACACTGGATGACCTCAGAGGTCTCCTCCAGCCGTGGGCCCCCGAGGCCTTACATAGAAGTACATGGGTTTGTGCCCACCCTATTCTCCAAGGCCCCCACACCTTCCCTAAAGTCCTCCTGTAACTGCCGCTCGTGGTTAATCCTCAGTCACAGATAAGACAAACCCCAGGTCAGGTACTACTACTCACAGGTAACAAGGGTCCCTTGGGGCCGTCTGGTCCAGTCCCCTCTTTTGCAGCCCAGAGAGGCTGCTCCAGGTCACCTCAAACCCAGCCCTCTCTTCACTGACCCAGGGGAGATAATGTGACCTCCCAGACGGCACCCCACCCCTACACACACAGCTCAACGAAACGGAGAAGGGAAGGACGGATGGAGAGAGATGCAGCTGGGGAGACAAGACCCCTCCTCCCCCTCCTCCTCTTCCAAGCTTTCTGGGAATGGGAAAATCCCCTCCCACCCAGGAGCTACTGGCCACTAGTGGTCACTACCCTCAGCAGCCAGCAGAGGGTGCAGGGGAGTTGGTACAAAGGCAGCCTGCGGGCCCCCTCAGAGATCTTATTCACCCGGGCATCTCTCAGAGAGGAAGCCGCTTGTACTTGGGGGTCCCTGTCCACTCGCAAGGATCCAATCCCTTCCTTTTACTGACAAAGAATCTGAAGCTGGTGGGAGGGCCAGTGCCCTGCTTGTCAGGGTCTCTCTCACACACAGGCAGTAAAATAAACACTGGGGTATGCCACGGCCTGACCCCAATCCAGTGTTTCCAGGGGCCAGTTTGGCAGCTTCCCTGGAGAGGCAGGCGGTCTCTCACTGGACTGTTCTCTGGTGAGAAGCCAGGATCCTTCCATCGCCCTCCCCAAGCAGTCCCACCAAGCTCTGCTTCGGCCCCCCCTGAGACGAAGTGCTCCTCCCTCCTTCCTGCCCGGGCACAGCCCCCTCCAAATACCCTCTTCTGGGGTCAGCTTCCCAGTGGACCGTGCCCCTCCCCTATTAGAGCAGAGGCTCCTGGAGGGCAGGAGCTACCTGGGCCCACCGAGGGGCCCATCTAAAGCCAGAGCCCATCAGACTGAGAGCTCCAGACCCAGGTTCTCAACCTCTCCCCACTCCCAGCAGGGACTCTGTCCGTGGTGCTGCATGCCCCTTCTTCCTCACCCATGACTCTGGCCTGCAGCACCACCCGGACAGTGGCACTGTCGCTGGTCTCAGAGGCTAGCACCAGCTCCTCCTTGAGGACGCCTTCCTTGTGGGCGATGTATTCACACTTCAAGCAGAAGCCTGTGGAAAAGAGAAGGGGGCCCAGCGGGTCCCCGGGGTCACGCAGAGAATCAGAAAAGGTTTCAGTCTCTGGGGGGTGACCCAAGTGCTCAGACGAGTTCTTCCAGTCTGGGGGTCCCAGGCGTGCAGACCATACATTTAGATCCTTTAAACGTCCTCAAGTCTTGATGGCAACTAGAAGACCTGAGTTCAAATCCTTATTCTTGGTGATCCTGGGTAAGCTGCAACCTCAGCCTCTCTGGACTCAGTTTGCTCAGCTGTGAAATGGGGGGATTTGGGCTCAAAGACCTCTCAGGTCCTTTCCAGTTCCCTATCTAGGATTCCATGATCCTATCTGTTTATAGTATTCTAAACCAAAGGGGACCTTGGACAACAAATCCAACTCCTTTCATCTGACACATATGGAAACTGAGGCCCAGAGATGTCAGAGATTTACCCAAGGTCACACAGTTAAAAAGGAGCACCTTCTACTAAGACTGCAGCCCAGGTCCTTACAACACCGACCGGCATGAGCTTGGGAGGATGTACCCAGGGGTCAGTAAGGAGGGGAGAACTGGGACGGCCTGACCAAAAGGGCTGGAGGAGGAAGGGGGGAAGGAAGGAGGAAACACCATCTAATCACACCAAAAAAACCACAAGAAAACAAAATGGAGTCGAAAGGGGCACAAACAGGGTAACTGTTAGCACGATGTTAAATTCAATATACTTGTACAGAAATAAGCTGCATGCAACAGAGCAGTGACTTCATATATGACCCTTTCTGTTCTAATACTGGCATGTCTGTGTCTGGTGAGGATTAAGGTCACGATAAAAATTGTTCTAAAAGCCCGACAGTGCTCTCGGGGCCCGGAGCCTTGGGTCTGAGTGAGACAGGAGGCATCGACGTGAGGACAAGGACAGTGGAGATGAGGGCAGGGGAAGGCCGAGGCATGGCAAGCTGGGAAGCAGGGGCCCACCCGGAACAGCTCAGTGGCAGCCAGTGAGACTCCAGCACTGAATTGGTGATCCAAGGACCTGGGTTTGAATTCCGACTGCATAAACTTGAATCCCTCCTCTGGGGGGGGGGGGCCCTCAATGAATGTCACCCTCTATACAGTGAGGGCTGTGGATCAGGTGATCTGTAAGACTCATAAGGCCCCTCTAATTCAAATTCCTAGGATCCCATTAAGGACTGGGGTGGGAGAAGGACATGCTACCCTCCCCCAAAGTGCGGCAGACAGCCAAGAGGACGAGACCAAGACCGCCTCTCATGTCCTTAGGCCCCAGTCTCCCCTCATTTGGGTGAATGAGGTAACGGCCCCCAGGGCTCTAGAGACCTATCAGTAAACAGCTCAGTTTGCAGTAGGCACTGCCAAGGAGGAGAAAAGGCAGATCTCAGACCACAGGCTCCATGAGCAATGAATATTTCAGAGCTGGCCCAGCTCTGTCATCCGACCTGGAAGGCCGGGAAAAGGGCTGTAGAAGACCACCAGAGCGAGCCGCCCTCCAGCACAGGCTCATCAGCCTTGCACGAGCCTCAATGAGACCAGGGAGGGTCGCCCCATTGGACCAGAGGCTGCCCAAGAACTCAGGATGTCTCCTACCCAGACCAAGGGCACCCCAAGGGCAGGAGCTGTCTTCCCATCAGGCCATAGAGACTTCCCAAAAACAAGGGCTGTCTCCCCCATTGGATCAGGGGCTTCCCAAGAACAAAGGATATCTCCCCATCAGACTAGGGGCTTCCCTAGCAAAGGATGTCTCTCGAGCAGACCAAGGACACCTCAAGAACACAAAATATCTCCCCATTAGACTAGGGACTTCCCAAGAGTAGGGGATATCTCCCCACAAGACCAGGGCCTCCCCAAGGCTGAGGGCCATGTTTCCAAAAGGGAAAAAGCAGGGGACTCTGGAAACTGCCTCTCAGTGGGCACAGTATCTCTCCCAAATTCAAGAGCTATGACTAAACGGAGGATCTGCCAGACCTAAGCAGAACGGCAATCAACCAGAGCCAGTGTGGGTTCACTAAGAAGCCAGACACACCAGCTCATTCCATCTCTTGAGAGGGTTACTACGGGCTCTAGCAGAGTTCCAGTTAAGGGGAACAATGAGCCAGGTGCAGACTAGAAATGAGGAAGGAAGCAGGCTGGCAAGCTCGGAGGGGGAAGGATATGTTGGGCTTTCGGCAATCCTCCAGCTAACCCAACACGGATCAGCTCTTTAAGCTCAACGTTCTCCTGACACAACGGCAGTGGGGCAGTTCAGGCCAGCCATTCTCCAGGACCTCTGGGGGTCCCCCAGGCCCTTTCAGGGGATCCATGAGGCCAAAACAATTTTTATAATAATACTAACTCATTATCTGCCTACTAAAAGACAAGTCTATGAGGCCAGCTTTTCTTGATACACTTCAACCAAAACAAGGAATCATATCAGAATGAACAATGAGCAGACAGGAGGCCCCGGCTTCATCTATTAGCCACACAGGAGAGAGATTTGCAAAAATTCTCAAGACAATGACACTCTCCTAAATTTCTGTTTTGGAATATAGTTATTTTTCATAAATATGTTGCCATTTTCAACGAATTAGTGTCAAAATTTTATGAGTTTTAATTTCTAACACGGTAAATGCTGATGAGCAAATGGGTGGCACAGGGAATGGAGATCTAGAGTCAGGGAGACTCACCTTCCCGAGTTTGAATCCTGCCTCAGACACGGACTAGCTGCGTGACCCTGGGCCAGTCGCTTCACTCCCTCCCCATTCCCCACATACACTCGTGGCCTTGATTCCTGCTGTGTCAGGCAGCTCTTCTCCAAGACACGAAGTGATGTGAGCCACACTGAGAGCCGGTGAAAATGCAGATCTGGCCCAAAAGCCACGTCCAAGACAAATAAAGGGATTCCCCTCCCCCTCCCCAGTTCTAGAGATGCGGAGGGCGGGCGTCCTATCCACAGACCACGGGGCAGGAGATGCCCGCTCAGAAAAGGGGCTGCATCAGTTGCACAGGGAGCGGCCAGAGGCCGGGAAACGCTGGCAAGGCTCCCCTGGAGGCTCAGACAGATGGACAGGAAGACAGAGGAGGCCGAGGCCTGCCCCAAGCACCCGCCCGACAATCCCTCATGGGCGCCACCTAACAGCCCCAAGCACCCACCCAACAATCCCTCATGGGCGTAGCCTTGGGGCCAGCAGGACCCGGGTTTGAACCTCCCCTCTGACACCTTCTAGCTGCACGATCCAGGCCAGAAATGGGTCATCCAGCAAAGCTCCCAAACCGGATTACAACACAACTGGGGAATGTTTAGCAAGACAAATCAAAGTACAGCAGAGCACTGTGGCTGCCAGGGTCCTCCCTGCAGCTCAGGGCAACTCTAAGACTGTGAATTGTTATTACTATACACGGCTCAGGGCCCGGACCCGGGATTTCACTGGCACAGGCTGGTACATAAAACGCTTTGTGAACTGCTTTATGAGCATCTCATAACCACCCTGCAATGTGGGTGTCACCGTCGTCCCCATTTTACAGAGCAAATGGTGACCCAGGGTTCTCAAGTGACTGTACTGAGGTCCAGACAGTTTGAAGGAGACAGAAGGCCTGGGCCATGAAAACGCAGTCCAGAGAACCTGGGTTCTAACCTGGCTAACCTAATCTACACTGGGGTGGGCGATGTTGTGGAGGGGGTGTCTACACTGGGGTAGGCGATGTTGTGGAGGGGGTGTCTACACTGCGGTGGGTGATGTTGTGGAGTGGGGCATCTACACTGCAGTGGGTGATGTTGTGGAGGGGGGAGGTCCTACCCTGGGTTGGAGGGCTCAGAAGAGAAAGTGTCAGAGGTCTCATAAATATGATGCCACCAGCGGCAGCACTTGGAGGCCAGGGGTCTCGTCTCTCCCATCAGGCCAAGGGACCTGGTTCTTTTCCCACACCGAGACAAGGGCTCCCTCAGTTTCTGGCCCAGGCCACTCCAGTCCTGTACCATAGGAGCCAGGCACCTCACCTGCCTGGATTGTGACAGGGCAATGCTCCAGGCCGGCCCTTCCCTCTGAGCTTTGCCCAGGCTCCCACTCACTCCTGAACCCTGACTTATGGCTGGGAGAGGGGGTGGGGGAGGGCGGCCCCTCTGGTCCCACACCCCCAACACAGCACAATGCCATTAGGCATGGGGACTCAGCTACCCCGAGACACCATCGTGGCGAGATAAGGAGAAAGCAGGCTTTGGTTACGGCCCCAGAGAGAGGCTAGATTACTCCATGGGGGCACCAAGTCGATAGAGGGATGAAATCCATCCCAGGGATGAGCGTGAGATCCTTGGCCAGGGTACAAGAACATCTCTCTTCTCCTCCCGCCTTCCTCCCTGCTCCCACCCTCAGCCTCACACTCATGCTCAAACCCGATAATGCTTTTCCACAACTGGCTCAGTCTGCTGCCGTCTGCCGTCTCCCCTGACCTGAGCAAGCCTGGGGGCAGAGATGTGTGGACCGTGCTCCAATGGTGAGACACAGACCCGCCCTTAGGGGTCCCCTGGCCCAACTGTGGAAGACTCATCCTTGACCTTGAGCTGTCACTAGTCAGATGGGGAGACAGCTCCTGCCCGAAAGGAGCCCTGAGACCCAGTCACAGAAGAAGAGTAGAGAAGGTGGGGGTGGGCTCTGTTCCACACCGAAAGCCCCACCCTAGAAGGTCAGGAAGGTCTCCCGTCTCCTCTTGTCCGAGCCTCGCTCCTCACAAGTAGAGAAAGTGGGAGCGGGCTCTGATTTCACAGGAAAGCCTCTGCCCACCACCCAACCTCCAGCCTCAGCCCTGTCTACAAGGAGCAGGGAGAGCCTGCCTGGCGTGGCCACGGCAGAAGCCCTGGATCCTGGAGAAGAGAGCTCTCCCCCACAGGCGGCAGCTGCACACACGAGCTTTTCAGTCTGCCAAGGGCCTGTCAATCAGGGCACCGACACGCCAGTGCTCTGAGGGTGGCTCCACCTACGCCTGCCTTCCATCAGAGATGCAGAGCTGGGAAACGCGTGACCCCCACTCCTCTCCCTTACAGAGAAGGAAACTGAGGTCCAGACAGACTGAGGACCATGGAAAGAAAGGGAGTCCAGAGACTCTGGGTTCTAATTCTGGCTCTGGCACTTGCCTCCTGGTTGAGGACCTTGCACAAGACCTCACTCTGCTTTAAGCCTCAGTTTACCTCACCAGTGAAATCAATGCGTTGGATTAGACCCTATATAAGGTCCCCGCTGGGGCTGAGTCTGTGACCCAAGGTCACACAAGTAAAGAGATGGCAAGGCCAAGATTCAAACCTGGGTCCTCTGAGCCAGAGCAAATGCATTCCTCACTGCTGGTCCCTGATGCAGCAACGTGGAGGGGCAACGCCTTTGATTCACAGAGGAGGCTCAGGGCGAGCAGAGGCGGCCTATCAGAAGCCCTGTGACCCCAGGGGCTCTGCCTCCGTCTCCACCTCCAGATACTGCAGCAAATGGCCTCATAATCTCCAGGAGAGGGGCAAGGCTAGGCCTCTGAGGCCTGCGAGGCCCTCTGATCAGTGAGCCCACAAGTGAAGTGGGGGCCAGTATGCCCATGTTACAGCTAAGGAGACTGAATCTGAGATTACAGATGGCATTCGCACTCAGGTCTGACATCTACCCACTGTGCCAGCCGGCTGTGCAGGGGTTCCAAGGGAGGGTCCTTCAGGCTCAGAATCCCAGCAGCGCAGGAGCGAGGGGAGATGGCTAGATTCCAAGGGAGTCCTGGGGTCAGCTGGAGGGATGTCAGAGAGGGAGGGAGGGGGAGGCTGTCAGGTATGGGGAGGGAAGCGGGGCTGCTGGTTTCCACGGCAATGCTCCCGGCAGCCCAATCAGGGGATGGATGTTTCAGGTGGAGCGGGCACAGCCATCGGGGTAAGAGGCCCTCGGGCCCAAAGGGCAGTTTCTCATCACAGGCTCCTGCAGAGCACGCGCTGGAGATGTCTGCTGAGGTCCACATGCCCCAAGGTGGCTGGGGGTTGTTTCTCCAGAGTTACTCATACCTCCGCCACCCCCCGAGGCCAACCCAGACCAGTGAGTACCTGCCGGGAGGCAAGGCCTCCCACCCTGAGAGGGCAGAAAGGGCATGGAGGAGGGCAAAGGGGCCGGCTGGCCTCCGTTCCAGTAGCCTGCCTCACACCCAGACAGCATGAGGGCGGGCCAGAGGCCCTCAGCCCCACTCTCCTCCCAGGCCATCGGACCAGGAGATTCTGATGGGCTGGAAATGAGCGGGTCTCTTACATCCAGTACAAACAGCACTGGATTTGGAGTTGTCGAGGACTTGGGTGATGTGGGACAAGTCATTCCAAGACCCAAATTTCAGAGCTGCAAGAAGGGGCCTTAGGGTCCTGGGTCCAGTCCCCTGTGAAGTGATCCACCCAAGGTCACTGTTAGTGTCAGAGGCAGGAGACGAGCAGGGTCTTTCTGACAGGCAATTATGAAGGCCCCAACACAAAGGGAAGACACCCCCTAGGGGCAGGAATGCAGGAGTCATTTTGTGGTGAGAGTGGGCTCCCCAGTGAGACGTCCTATGGGTGTTGGGGTGACCTCTCGGGACTGAAGGAGCTCCATCAGGTGAAAGTGGTGCCACTAGTGGGGAAGGAGGGGTGGGGAGCCTGGGGTACCCCCAATCTTTAGGGAGAGCATCACTGCAAAGAAGTGTCCCTGGGACATTCCCTGAGATCGGGGACCAAGGCCTCCCAGAGGCATGTGTGTGCATCTGCCCCTCTGACCAGGTGCCAGTTCCCAGGGGCCTGGGGGCAGACCTGAGACCCCACATCCCACCAGGGTCTCCCTCTCCCCACCTCCACTAATCAGACGGAGGGCCAGGTCTGCCGCCGCCCTCCCCCCGCCCAAGGTGGGACTCACCTTCAGAGACAGGAGTCACACTCAGGACTTTCAAGTGAAGGCTGGGGATGGGGAGGGCACACACGTCTCTTCCCAGTCTGGGCAGTGGAGGAAGGGTGAACGTGATCTCATACTTGTGCATGATCTTCAGGAAACCAATCTGTGGGGGGCAGAGGGAGTGGTTGGGGGGGCCTATGCAGAGAGAGGAGCCGAAGGCAGGGCCCAGGGGCCTCCAGCCCTTGTGCATCAGGGTGCCCCCCGGCTCCCAGGCAGGTAGATAGGCTGGCAGGAACATGTGCATGCATGCACACATGCATGCATATACATACATGCACGCACACACATATGCACACACACACATATGCACACACACCACTTGGTCATCCAGCTGGTTTCCCGTCTGGCCTGCACACAGCCCACTCTCCCTAACCACACCACCTCCAAAGTGTCCCTGGACTCCCAATGGGCCCTGCGATGCCTCCTCTGCTCCCCTCTGTCCACAGCCCTCTCCCACCCTCCTCTGCTCCCCCTGCCCTCAGACCAGCATAGGCCCTCACTGCCATCCCCCTGGACCACTGCAGACCAAGCCCTGCCCACTCCCATTCGGTTTCCCCCCTGCAATCCCTTTCTGACTCATCACTCTGGTCTCTCCCTCTTCTGAGGGGCCACGGGACACCGCGCCCAGAGGCCTGGGCCTGATGTGGCCACGAACAGCTGAGGAGGGGACAGCCAAGCTCCTTGCTCTCTCTGGGGCCTCAGTCTCCTGTTCTGTAAAATGCTCTGGAACTGCAGATTGTGTCCCAGGGTTCTTGTGAACAAAGCCAGCCTTAATTTCCTTGAGAAATGGGAGCTACACGTGTCAGCCCTCTCTCCTCAGCTAGACAAGGACCCCCCAAGGACAGGGGCTGGCTCTTCTTCCACCTCCCCCAAAGCAGAGCACGCACACCCACTGGTCTTCACAAGCACCCTTCTTTGGGGCATCAAGCAGGGCTGGGATCACTGCACTCATTTTACAGAGGAGGAAACCAAGGCAGGGGAAGAGAAGGTCTGGCTCCTGGCCACCCAGAGTGGCAGAGCTCAGTCTAGGACACCAGGCTGTCACACCCTGCCCCCAGGGCAGAGCCTGAAGGGGCTTCTCTCTCCCTTTAGGAGTGTGGGCTCCTCTAAAGGCCAGGCTACGGTTGCCCCAGCAAACAGAAGCTCCCTGGGGGGAAGCCACCTTTTCTGTCTTGTTTCTAAGGGGATATCTGATGAACGCTTAGCAAATCAAACAGAATGGGAGTCACATACCCTTAGATTTCGACCCCCCTTCATTTGGCTGATAAGGAAACTGAGGCCCAGAGTCAAAGGTCAGCCAGGTGGTGAGTGGAGGAGCAAGGATCCGAACTCAAGGCCTCTGGATTCAATCCAGTGCCTCCCACCCCTTCAAAGACAAGGAAGGGCCCAAATGCCCTGATCAGGCCAGGCAGTGCACAGCCCCACCATCCCACCTCAGCTCAGGAACCCCTCACGGCCACCTCAGATCAGCAGGCACAGAGCCAGTGCTGGGCAGACCCTCAGAGCCCAGATGGACTGACCCCATCCCCTCCCCTCCCTGCCACCGCCAGAGCGTGAGTCCAGCCAGACAGGCACTGCCTCACTCCCCAGCCCCAGGACCATGGCATCCTCTCTTGGAGCCCCCTTATTCATATCCCTTCTCATCTGTCTCCTAAGAACCCAAACAACTTCCTGCAGCCCGCCCCCAATAGCCCTCCCTGTACCTCCCCCTGGCAGCACCCCCTGCAGCCCTCCCCCCTGCAACCCCCCTGAGCACCCCCTGCACCTCCCCCCTGAAGACCTCCTCCCACCCCAGCGTGCCCAGCCCCTGCACCCTCCTCCCTCTTCAGTCCTGGCCTCACCTGTACTCCCCAGGACTTCTCTTCAGTCCTTATGCAAAGCCTAGTAAAGGAGGAGGGGCTGCACTGAGGGGGGTGCTGCAGAGAACCAAGGGGAGCCAGGACTCTGGGCCAGGGCCTTCCCTGAACCCCCTACCCCTGACTGCTTCGGGCCCCAGGACAAACACATCCATGTCCCATGGCCTGTGGTCAGGGGGGCTGGGTCCAAGAGGAAAGAGCCCAAGTTCAAGGTCAGGACACCTTCCTAGCTAGGGGCCAGAGGCCGGGGCATCAGGGCCCTGAGCTGCAGTGTCCTCGGCTGTCAGACAAAGAGAGTAAGGACTCAGTCCAAGCTGCTTCCCAGGGAAGCCGCAAGGAGGGAAAGCGGGGGACAGAGGAGGGGGGCTCTGGGAGAAGAATATTGCCTATACGGTCAGACAGTCACAAGGCGGGCTGGTTTGGCTTCCCCACCCTTTTCAGACTCTTCTTTATAACGGACAGCCGAGATCACTCAAGCTAGGCAGCCAGGCGAGGCTGCCGGAAGGCCTGAGTTTGAATGTAACTCTAGACACTCAATAGTGGTGGGACTCCAGGTCAGGTACTAACCTCTGTCTGCCTCAGGTTCTGTAAAACGTAAAACGTGCAATCACAGCAGGGCTGCCACAAGCATCCAGTGAGATCATACGGTAAGATGCGTGACAGCCCGGGCACACAGCAGGCTGTCATGACGATGGTGATGATGACACCGTCACCACATCAGGGCAGCCTCTCCCCACACTGCAAGTGCCCATGGCGGGGCGTGTCCTCCCAGGGAGCCCCTTCTACCAGTGGCATCCCAGATGAAGACAGAGAGGGCTGGACAGACAGATGGCCAGTGCTCTGAGGCTACAGAACAGCCTCGCCGGGCACAGGGGCTGTCACCCTCCAGCTCCACAGATGAGGAAGCTGAGGCAGACAGGGTTCAGCCGCTTGCCCAGGTTCAATAACTCGTCACACAGTAAGGAAGTAGCTGAGGGAGGATTTGAACTCAGGTCTTCCTGACTCCATGCTCCCAGCTGTACAGCAGGGCAGAGAGAGACAGGAGAGGTGTGGAGCCTCTGAAGCTCCCACCCCAGGGTTCTCCCGGGACAGAACCCTGGCCGCTGGCGGCGCCTACCTGAAAGGCAGCGGGCAGATGTCATTAGCAGAGCCAGGTTCCCAACAGCGATGAAAGCAAAGCTTGGACCACCCCCTCCCCTCCAGGTTTCGAGGGGTACAAATCCAGCCTCTAGCAGCATGAAATCCCACCAATTGTCCTTCAGGGCCCGACCCAGGCCCTACCAGCACGGACGCTGAGGACCCTGTGTCTCTCTCCCCAAAGGCTCACTTTAGGAAGATAAATGCTGATGTTGCAGGTGGGACTGAGAGAAGGGGGCAGGAGGGGAAACACTCATCCATCGGAGAGCCAGAGCCCTGGGCCCAAGCCTGGCAGCTTCAGAGGGTCAGCTGGTGGAGGGGGAAGGATGGTGACAGCCCTGGACATACCCTCACAACCGTGAGGGGCACACAGACACGCACAGGAGGGGAAATGTGCGTGGTGGGGCCAGAGGCCAGGGAGCTGGCATCAAATCCAAGAAGGCCTGGGTTTGAGGCCTCCCTTGGGCGCACCCTGGCCATGCCACCCTGGGCTGGTCACTGAACTGCTTGATGCTCCAGACAACTCTCTGAGACTGTAAATTGCAGAGAAGGCGCAATCTGCATTGGTAAAGGCGTTTCCTCCCCAGTGAGGAGCTTATGCCAATGTGAGCCTCTGAATCCCTAGTGCCTGGCACACCACAAGCACTTAATAAGTGCTTATTTAATGATCTGGTGCGCACAGCAGGTGCTTAATAAATGTGTGCTACATTAAACTGGTATCGGGCAGCCAACTCTGAGCCCCTCCCAGCCTTAAAGTGTGAGGAGGAGAAACGGAGGGAGGAGAAACGGAGAAAGCAGCCTGACTCACCCTTCCTCATGATCCCACCCACCCTGCCCCCAGGCACGGGAAGCCCCTCACTCACTCCACCCCACCATGCTCCTATCACCTTCCCCAGGGCCAGTCCTGAGCCCCCACAAACCTCTCCCCTGCCCAAATCCCCAAAGCTCAAGCCCTGCTGCTAGAAACTCGGGCTCCTGACTGCTCCCACCCCACACCCGGCTCAGCCCAGTAAGGCCTCCCTGAGCACCCCACATGCCAGGAACTTCACCCATGCTGAGACCAGGCAAGCTAGCAGTCAGAAGCCTGGGCCAAGACAGGAAGTCTCTGGCTTGGGCAGAAGGCCACAGACTTCATGCTGGATGGTCCTTTGAGGTCACCAAGTCCAAATACCGCTGTACAGGCTCACTCAGCATCAAACAACAGCTTCCACGTGTCTGAGGGAGGATTGAAACCCAGCTCCTGAGGCCAGGGCTAGCCAGGATTCCTCTCCCAAGAGGCTGAATGCTCCCTACTGAGATGGGTGCTTAAGGGAAAGACCACACCAGGAGGCAAAGAGCCACAGGCTTCAGGCCAGCTCCTCCTCCTGCTCGAGGGGCGGCCCTCACTAACCTGAGCCTCAGTTTCCTCATCTGTAAAGGGGGACAGCAAAGCTTGACACAGTGGTTGTGAGGAAGGTCTCTGGGAAACAGTAAAGTCATGTGAGCCCCAAGCTGTTGTCAGCCTGAGAAGAACCCAGGCCTGGCCAGGGGCTTTGTCACCCAGTCAGAGGTCAGTCACAGCCACCAGAGACACACAGGGGCAGATGCATGTGTACTTGCATACACACACACACACACACACACACACACACACACACACAGCCTAATACCCACTGAGTTCCAGGCTGTTCTTCCTGGAAAATTTCTCAGAAGGAAAACATCTAATCGTGAGAAAAATGAAAAATGCAACCAGTTTCTAAATGCTGATTCTGTGCCAGAATGTGAGAGAGACGGCAAGAAGAGGGGATGAAAACGAGAGAGAGAGAGAGAGGGAGAGAAAGAGAGGGAGGGAGAGGGAGAGGGAGAGAGGGAGAGGAGAGAGGGAGAGAGAGAGAGAGAGAGAGAGAGAGAGAGAGAGAGGGAGGGAGAGGGAGAGGGAGAGAGGAGAGAGGGAGGGCGAG
>CM053585.1:20191091-20193591 GCA_028646515.1 Pseudochirops corinnae
TGTGTGTGTGTGTGTGTGTGTGTGTATACATACATATATATGTTTGTATAGGAAGGTGTATGTGTGTATAAATATATATATGTGCGTGTGTGTATACATACATATATATGTTTGTATAGGAAGGTGTATGTGTGTATAAATATATATGTGTGTGTGCATATGTATGGACATGTATACATAGACAGGACACAGGATGAGTTGAATATGAAGGGATGATATCTCACTAAAATTAAGAGGTGAGAAAGGAATATATTGGGAGAAGGAGAAAGGGAGAGACAGAATAAGGTAAATTATCTCATATAAAGGATGCAAGAGAAAACTGTCACAATGGAGGGGAAAAGCAGGAAGGTGAAAGGGAATGGGTCAACCTTACTCTCATTGAATTTGGCTTAAGGAGGGAATATCATACAGACTCAATTGGGTTTCTTACCCTACAGGAAAAGAGGGGGAAAGGGAATAATAGGGGGGATGGCAGAGGAGAGGGAAGATTGGGGGAAAAGGTGGTTAGAAGTAAACAGTTCTGAAAAGGGACAGGGTCAAAGGAGAAAACAGAATAAGTGAGGGTGATATAGGAGGGAGGGAATTATAGTTAGTCTTTCATAATACAACTACTACGGAAATGTTTTCCAAAACTACACATGTACAATCTATATTGAATTGCTTATCTTCCAAGTAGGGGTGGGTGAGGAGGGAAGAAGGGAAAAAATCTGGAACTCAAAGTTTTAAAAACAAATATTTTTTAAAAATTGCTTTTTACAAGCAACTGGGAAATAAGATATACAGGCACTGGGGTATAGAAATCCATTTTGCCCTACTAGAAAGTTGGGGGGGATGAGGGAGGATATAAGAGAGAATAGATTGGGGGAAGGGGTATTCAGTAGGCTCACTATTTCGGGTGGTGGTAGGGGAAAGATGGGGAGAAAAATTTGTAACTCAAAATCCTGTGCAAATGAATGTTGAAAACTAAAAATAAATAAATTTGAAAAAAAAAAAAAAAAAGGAAATAATCTCCTTGAGGACAGAGACTGTCCTTTCCTTTTTCTTATAATCTGCCTGTCATATAGGATGCACTTAATAAAAATACTTTTGGACTGACTACATCAGAATGGAATCCTTTTCTATATATAATTATATAAGAACAACTCAGTCTCAAATCCTCCACAGATGTGGGAGGCCACTTTCAATGGGGAAGGATGAGGATTCATCTGCATGGAATCCATGAAGAGCATCAGAGGCAATGGTATTTTAGCAACCTCCTAAATCACCTTGGAACCTGACTAGGTCTTCTCTATCCTTCAACAACCCCTTGCTGGATGAGTAAGTTGTGCATTGGTCTCCGACTTCCCAGGACCCCCTCAATGCTAGCATCTTCCATAAGACTACCTGTAATGGCAAAGTGCATTTCTTTGTACCCCTAATGCTTAGCATAGCACCTGGTAGGTACATCATAAGGGTTTAATAAATGCTTGTTGACTGACTTACCACACAGACATCTATTTAGAAAGCATTTGCGGGTACATGTTGGGGAATGGATAAGAGAAAGCAGTCCTTTTTCCAGCCTCTGAAATTAGCAACTCAAAGCTAGGACAATTCTGGGAAACAGAGGCTTGAAGGGGATGCCTCTAGTCAGATGGCTGAAAGTATTAGCTGTAGATAAAGTACTGTCGCTTCAGGCAGGAACAACATTCTGAAGGAATCGACTTGTCTCCTAGAACACTTGGCTGGAGGGAAGGATGGTTTTCACCAGAAATGGAGTGGAGGTAATGGGCATTGACACTCCGCTGCCTCCCCTTTGGTTTCCTGACCTCGGCTCTTCCCCAAGACCCTGCTTCTCCTAGAGACACGAGGATATTTACTGGTGCCCACGTCCTAGAAAAACGTGGCTACCAGGTTGGGCAACAAGTGCATGCTGAGAGTTAGAGCTTGAAATCCCATGGAGTCCTCGAGGTCAGTCTATGACCAGGGTCAGGGGCCAGTCAGTGACCAGGATCAGGAGTTGGTCTTTGGTCAGGGCTAGGGGGATAATCTCCTGCAAAAGTGAGGGAAGATCTGTCTTTGACCAAGGTTAGGAGGTAGTCTTTGGTCCAAGTTTGGGGTCCATCTTTGAGCAGATTTAGGTCAGGGTCAGCTCTGGGTCCGGGTTAGAGTTCAGCCTTTGGTCCATCAGGGTTCAATCTGTGGCTGGGGAACAGTTTTTCTCTACATGAAGCCCATAGGTCTTAATGGACAATTAGCCCCACTACCAGGCCTTAGTAATGCTGGGTTCCAACCCATGACCTCGCTAGCCTGGATACAGGGACTCTGGTTAAACCATCCAGATTCTTTTTAACTTTTAACTACCACATCTGATAGAAATAAAAATGGCTTCCCAAAAGAAGGTGGCAAAGCAGAGCAGGGAGGAAGAAGGCCTTCCACAGAGCCAGGAGCTCAAGAGGCAGAGACAAGAATCTGTCGGCAGAATCAACAATACATGTTTATTGGGGGGAATGCTCCAGCTTTA
>CM053585.1:20198591-20225338 GCA_028646515.1 Pseudochirops corinnae
TACTATGCCAACATATAAGGTCAGGGAGGCCTTGCTCAACCGGAAAGGAGGGTGGGAGAGAGGACAGTGTCCGACTTGGACCTGAGATGAGCCAACCCCCTGTTTTCTTTGCTTTTTTTCCTCCAGCCTCTGCCGCAGAGGGATCAACACCAGTTCCACAACTCCGGGGGAGCACTGGGCAATCTTCTGGATCACATCCTCAGGGACAGAGAAATTCAGCTTGTGTAACACCTTCCTGTAACAGAGCAGGGTCCTTCAGGTGTGGAGCAGGCACTCATGCACAAACGCACACACACACACACACACACACACAACAAGAGAGGGACCTCGACCACAGGGAGAAAGAAGACCCAGCATCCAGGCCTCAAGAGCGCACCCAGGAAGCAGCTGGAGAATGATTCAAGGCAGGAGAGATCTCAAAGCCACAAGCATCCCAATGCCACCAGAGGACACCCTCCAAGTCTGGGAGACCCAACCCAGCACACTCAACGCCTGTCTGCTGAGGTCCAGCCTAGCCAAGGACGGAGACACAGACTGGACACCAGGGAAGGAAAGAGCTGGCCACAGGGACCCAGACCCACCATTTAGGGCTCTACGGTCCAACTGATACCCAAGAAAGGACCCCTGCTCCAAACCCTGGGCAAGTGGTCAACCAGCCTCTGGCTGAGGGTCTCCAAGGTCCAGGAACCCACTGCATCCAAGAACAACCCTTTCTCCTTTTGGGAAAAATTGTTACTGTTATCATTGTTGGGGTCCCACGAAGACCTCCAGCTCTTTCTCAGACAAACTGCTCCCTAGCCATGATTCCTCCATCTTCTACTTGTAAAGTTGATTTTTTTAACCCCAAAGTTTTTTTTTTCCTGACATCAAGACTCAACTGACCTCTTTATCTCTTCCCCCCATGGCTTCTCATCCTGCCCTCTGGTGACCATCAAATCCTTGGAACTCTGTCACTACCTGCCACCACCCAGCCTCTCCAGGAGAAACATCTCAAGGCTCTTGAGTTTACCCTTATGAGGCACAGACTCCAGGCCCTCCACCATCCTGGCTGCCCTCCGGGCTATTCCTGTCCTTCTGGAACAATGGCCCCCAGAACAGAGCCCAGTACTCCCAGTGTGGTCTAACCAAGGCAGAGAACAGAAGGACCACCAACCTAGACCTCAGAGACACTGCTTTTAATGCGGTCCAAGACCAGATTTGCTATTGTGCCTGCCACATCCTACTGAGAAGTGGTATGGTCTGGTAGATAGAGAGCTGGCCTCAACGCTGGAAAGACCAGGATTCGAACCCAGACTCTGACACATGAGTGTGATCCTCGAGCACATGTTTTACTTTTTAGTGCCTGGAGCAATCCTCTAAACTTATAAAGTGCAAAAGAGGTACTAACCTGGATTGGTGGTGGGACTTTCATTCTCTGAGAATTCCCAATACCATTGAAATCCCAGGCCTGGGCCCAATCCCAACACAGGGTTGATCCAAATCGATCTTGCAATCCACTAAGACCTCCCGCTCTTTTTCAGACAAACTGCTCCCTGACCGTGGGTCCTCTGCCTTGTACTTGCGAGGTTGATTTTTTGGAACCCAAACGGAAGACATCCTAATTATTTCTACTGAATTTCATCTTATTAGATTGAGAATGCTCTAGCCTGGTGAGATCTTTCATTTGGTACATTAGCTTTCTCTCTCCTGGGGCTGTGCCAACTTGCAAAACAGGCCCAGATGAAGCACTCTCTTTATAGAGACATATGATGGACTCAAGACAAGGACGAAGCAGACATTCTGGGACTGGGCCAATGCAGGAATCTGCTTTGCTTGTCTATGCATACTTGTTATGAGGGCTGGGTGGCTTGTTTTTCCCTCCATGGGGAGGTGCCGGGAGAGGAAATGAAAGCTTGTTAATTGTAAAAATAAAATTTTTAAAAAGAAACAGGCCTTCAATATTAGTTGAATAAATGGCGATTTTTGTAATTTTTAAAATAGAACAGGAAGACTTAACTAGTTTTCACTTCTGGGAAGCCAGACATTAAGGGAGAGGAGAGAAGTTTCTTCTGGAGAAAGGGAAGAAAAAGCTATAGATTTCAGCTGCATCTTTTGGCAGGGGGTGAAACAAGGCTTCAAATAAGAAACAAAATGTGGCTTAGGATTTCTCCCATGATTTCAGTGGGAGAAAGAGACCAGCAGGTGGTTTTCCTATCATCAGGAAAGGCCACAAAAAGGTAACAGGATGGTCTCTCCCATCCCACTTTAATCCCTGGGGGTGTGGCACCCTCCTAACACAGACACACTCTTCTAAACCAAAGCAGAACCTTATCTAGAATGCAGATGAGATGCTTCCTTTTTTGGCCCAGATAGACTTTCATGAAATCACTGTGGGGAACTTCCAGTGTGCAAACTCCTTCCTGGAATCTATCAGCAACAATTCTGAAATTCAAGGCCCTGGAGAGTTGCCTGTAGCACTGCCTGGGATCCACAACCAGTACATGTCAGAGTCAGGACTTGAACCCAGATCCCAGGTCTTCCTGGTCCAAGGCTGGCCCCCTGTGCACTACCCCTCTGCTGCTGACTCTCAAAAGCCAGAGCACTGGGCCTAAAATAGTTTCTAATTTGGCTATGAAGACAAAAAATACATTGAAATCCAAATAGCGGTACTTTGTGCTGTTCATCAGGGCCAGATAATCCAAACAATGGATTTTTTAACCCAATTTGCTCTGGAATACATCCTCTGAATCTTTTTTCACTGAGAAACAGTAGCACCTTCCTAATTTTGCTTGCTTGAAACAAATGGGTTCTGAGGAGAGACAGTGGAAGGCCAGAGATGGCAGGGAGAGAGTGACCGGAGAATCCTGGGAGATTGAGAGAAACCTGAGTCTCGCCTATCATGGATTGTCTGCTCAGGAAGGAGGGCCAAGGGAATCCCCTCAGCCCTAACTCCTCTGACCCTCTCTGCTCCCTCCACAATCCCCTCCCAGCTGAAGTCCCAGCTCACCTATTTAGGTGAATCCAATTGTTGATTTTCTGCTGCACAGAATTGGCGGGAACATAGTTATGCATCTCCACCATCTTGGGAAAGTAGAACTTCACTACCTCAGCAGCCAGGACTGGAGGGGATACACAAAGCCAGGTGAAAGGGAGGGACGGAGACAGAGGGAACCCCATGGAAGAGACTGAGGAGGAAGAGGAGGAGAAGAAGAAGAAGAGGAATCCCATGGAAGAGACAGAGACAGAGACAGAGTGACAGAGACAGAGACAGGGAGAGGCAGAGATAGAGACAGAGACAGAGAGACAGAGAGGCAGAGAGAGAGAGAGACAGACAGACAGAGAGACAGAGAGAGAAACAGAGACAAAGACAGAGAGAGACAGAGACAGAAAGAGAGACAGGGAGAAGTGAGGGAGACAGACCGAGAAGAAACAGGGCTAAAGAATGGAGGAGAGAACAACAAGGGAGGAGGAGGAAAGGAAAGGTTGGAGGAAAAAGAAAAAGGAGAATTAAGGCGAGGAAAGGAAGGGAACGGGGGGAGAGAAAATCGGGACAAGTCTGTTCCAAGAGAGGACAGCTCGGGGCAGCCGGGGACAAAAGCAGAAACTGAGGCTCCCCAGCGGGGTGGCGAGAGTAAGACGAGGTGGTCCTGGGCATCTGGAGCCCGGTGCTCCCAGCCGAACCCCAACACACCCAGGGAAAGGTGGAGGACAAGAGTCAAAGTTTGGGGGGGCTGTGGATGTGGGTGTTGGCAGTGAGGTGACGCTGCCACCTGCTGGCCAGGAGCTTTCACTTCAACCTATTTTTCTAGAAATGTCCTACTAACCTACAGCGCTTCTCCGGGCGCTTCCAGACCCGGCCACCGGCTTAAGGGTCAGACCACAGCTGCTCTCCCCTCCCGAGGAAAGATCCCCCACGGTGGAGCTCCCTCTGACCCAGCCTCTTTAGAAGAGTCAGCTGACAAAGAAGAGTGTGAAAAGCTGAAGGAGGTCCCCAAACCCTTCCCCCTACCCTCGAATGTCTGAGATTCACTTTCAAGGGCACCACTCCCCAGTCCTTGAAGAATGAAAATGGGGCATGTGATGGAGAAGAGGATGGCAAAGGGGGAAGTCAGGAGGAAACAGAGATGGGAGGGATAGAGAACAGAGGAGAGGAGGAGGAAGGGAGAAATGGGGTGGGGAAGAAGGATGGAGGACAGGCATGGGGAAAGGGGAATTCAGGGATCATAGATCAAACTAGAAGGGGTCCCTAAAGCATCTTGCAAGGGAGATGGGCTGAAGGAGAGAGAGGGAGGGAGAGGTGGATGGATAACAAGGATCAAGGACAGAGATGGGGAGAGACAGGGAAAGGGTGGAGAAGAAAAAGGGATGCGAGACAGATAGGTGTTAGGGGGAGGGTGAAGGGCAGATGGAGGGCAGGGATGAAGGGACAAGGGTGGTGAGCAGAATGGGCAGTAGATGCATAGACTAGGAGGTTGGAGGAAGGAGGATTCGAGGAGGGGGATAGAGGACGGGGATGGAGAGGCGTCAGAAGACGGATGAAGGAAAGTGAATGGAGGGGATGGGAGAGACAAATGGGGAGGATGGAGAGAGGGGCGGCAGAGAAGGAAGGATGGGCATGTAGGGCAGGGATGGACTGCAGGAAAGGGGGAAGAGAATAGATATGGATGGAGGGGACGGAGGGGGAAAGGGGGGGGTCAGGGATGGAGAGAAGAACGATGGGGGGGGGGAGAGGAGCAGGGAGGAGCTGGAGGCTCAGAAAATGAAGCTGGAAACCACTAGGGAAGGACGGGGGTCTCGGGTGCCTTCCGAGGGCAGGCTCACGCCCCGGCCTCCTGAGGTCTAACCAGAGCGGTGGTCCCCATATTTGGGGGAGCGCCCCCCCGGCTCCAGCCCCGCCCCCTAGGAATGCTGCCTCGCCCCCACCCCTGCGCCCCCCGCCTCACCTCCGTCACTGAAGTCCCGCGAGAGGTTCCTCTTGGGCCGGGACAGGGGGATGTTGTCCACCCACAGGTACAGCTGGTGCAGTACCTCCTCGTCCACGCCGCCCGCCATGAGAGCCCACGGCCTTCCTACCCCACCCGGTTCCCGGTTCATTGCCCAGCCCCGGCCCCGGCAGTTCAGCTGCCGCCCCTCCCGCCGTCCCCAGCGGCCGCCGCTGCCTGCTGAGCCCGCGCCTGGAAACCCGCCTGGGGGCGGCCATATTGTTTACAGAAACCATGGCAACCGGGGCGGCCTCCCCAGCCCCGAGGTTTTTTGGGGGTTGTAGTTCTCAATGTGGCCCCAGCCAATAGGAAGAGAGGAAGCCAGAGGAGGCAGAACGACTCCTGAACCCGGAGCCAGAAGGGACTTTAAAAACCTGGCATCCGGAGCCGAGACCCCCCCGTAGAGAGAGGGCTTAACCCCAGGCGCTCTGAGCCATACCCAGGGGATTGCCAAGCACCTGATGCTTGACGGCAGGAGGGCAGGCGAAAGGAGAGGAGGGCTGCTCCCCCTCCCCCCCAAACCTCCCCACCGGCTTCTCCCTGGTGCCTGAAAGCCCACCATTAGAGCTTTTCTCTGGGCTTCGGCCTTGTCTACGCGGTACTCTGCTGTCCTTGCCGTGGACAGACATCGGACCAGTCCGGCAACGAGCGCGGACCGGCCCGGAGACGCGTGCGGAGCTGCGTTTCGGTGCTGGTGGGTAACAGAACAATAACTGATAACAACTAACATCTGTGGTGTCCTGGGAGGGGGGAATCCCCTTTACAACGCCAGGCAGCTCCTTCTCTGCAGCTGAGCGTCCAGAGGAAGGGCCTGGAGCCTGCCCGGGAGGGAGGAACATCTCCAGGCTTCTTACCCCTGCCACCCCACCCCCAGCACTCCGAGATCTGCAGGCTCCGGCCCCCTTGTTGCAGGAACGAGACACTCCATGTCCCGACGCCAGGTATTTGCACGGGCTGTTCCCCACACCAGGAATGCACTCCCTCCGCGTCCCTGCCTCCCCGCCCCTCTGGCTTCCTTCAAGTGCCCGCTAAAATCCCACTTTCTACTGGAAGCCCTCCCCATCACCTCCCATTAGTCTGGTTTTTGTGTTTAGAAGGTGAGCGCCTTGAGGGCAGGAACTCTCCTTTGTCTTTCTTAGTGTCCCCAGCACAGCACAATGCCCCGCACACAGTAGGACCTTACTAACCTGAAAGTTTTCGAAGTCCTTTACACAAGTGATACATTGTTATCGTCCAAAGGAAAAGGACCCGGGAAAGAGAACACCGGGACTGGTAGGGACCTTAGATGCAGAATGTCAGAGCCAGGATGGGCCTGAGAGCTTGCAGTGTCAGAGCGGGGGACCTCGGTAAAGAGAACACATCAGATCCCGTAGATAGAAGGAAGCTTTGCTCAATCCCCCTTCCGCTTAAAATGGGAAAACTGAGCAGGGGAGGGAAAGGTGTGACACCTGGAGCTGGGATCAAATGCCTGGACAGTCTGAGGGTACTGGCTGCCAGGAAGGAGGGAACCTCCAGAACGTTCTGAGGTTCACAGACCATGGGGCTGGATGTCCAGGAAGGACCTAGAAGGACCAGCCTTCCAACAAGGAAAAACCTCTCTCCTCAAAAATGGCATTTGTCACCTCCTCCATAAGCCCCATCCAAGGGTAGGGAGGGAGGCAGGAATTAAAAGTAGGGTGGAGAGATGGAAGGGGAAGTATGGAATTCTTCTGGAGCTGAACAGCCAGAGAGAAGAAAGAAGGGGACAAAGTGGGATCTGGGACCAACTCTGTAGACCAGGAATTGGCACCACCTGTCAGAAGCAGAGCCCAAGGAGACAGAAGTGAGGATGGTTGACAAGCTGATATCAGCATTAGCAGAGAAGAATCCCTAGGAGGGACCTACCCAGCCACTCACCCCCATTCTACCAATTAAAGATGCACTTAAATAGGGGGGGAACCTATAGCCTCAAGGCCCTCTAGGTCATCAAGTGCCACATGTGGCCTCAAGACCCTGACTTGAATTAACACATTTACCCATTAAAAATGACTCTCTCTGTCTCTCTCTCTCTCTGTCTCTCTCTCTCTCTCTCTCTCCCCCTCCCCTCCCCCTTCCTTCTCCCCCTCCCTTTGTGGGCCAGGCATTTCTGCAGGTTTCTTAATCTTGTGCTCTAGCAGAAACTGGTGGACTTCCAAAAGCCAGAACCTCCTGGTCTGGGGAAGGAGACAGTCCCCAAATCACTACTCACCCACACAACCCAAAAGCCCCCTGCCCCACTCCCCCAGCCTTGGAAGGGACACTGATACATTCAAAAGACCCAGACTGGCTCTACTGGCGCCTAACAGAGCCAACAGAACCAGGCTCAAATTCTGGTTCTACTTACTTCTGTGTGCTCTGGGGCAAGCCATCTCAGCCCACTGGGCTTCAGTTCTCTCCTCAGTAAAATGAAGGGGATTCTTGGCACAGATTGGAGCTAGAAGGACAGGGGATCTCTGAACTTCTATGGGAAAAAACCTACATCTTTATTTGTAATAACTTCTGAAATTTAGCATTCCCTCAGCCAGTCCAATCCCATCATTTTTCTTTTCTGATACGGAGACTTAACAAGGGGCAAGGTCACAGAGCTGAGGAGCCAGTCAGGATTTGAACACAGGTCCTGAGTCCTTTGGATTCAGTATGTTATGAAGAGGGGAGAGGGGACAGACTTTGCAAAGGGGGTTGATTCCTACCCATCACAGCTGCCCCAAAGTTGGATGGGCTGCCTCAGAAGGTTTGCCCTTCGATGGAGACTTTCAAACAGGTGACCCCCAATATATAATAACAGCAGCTGGCATTTATATAGTGATTTAAGGTTTTTAAAGCATTTTACATCTACTGCCACATTCGATGCTCACAGCAACACTGGGAGGCAGTGCTCTTATTATCCCCATCTTACAGATGGGGAAACTGAGGCCGGCAGAGGTGAAACAATTTGCCCAGGGCCATTCAGCTAATGTCTCTGAAACAGGATTCAAAATCAGGTCTTCCTGCCTTCCAGTTCAAAACGATCCATATACACATTAAGTCATTTTACCTCTCTGTGAATCAGTTTCCCCATCTCCAAAATGGGGGTGTTACACTACTTACCTCGTAGAAGTGTCTTGAGGTTCCAAGGAAATATGAACAAGCTGACCTTGGTCTTCAGCCTGTGTTCTAGCAACAAGACCACTGACTGATCACCAAAACCTGCTTCACCTTGTGTCCTAAACCCTTCTGGTCAGTCTGGGGCAGCTATAGACCCCCTGGTCAGTCTGGGGCAGCCTATGAATTCCCTGGTCAGTCACGGGCAGCCTATGGACCCCCTGGTCATTCTGAGGCAGCCAATGGACCTCTGGTCAGTCTGGGGCAGCCTATGGACTCTTCCTCAAAATAATGACTTTTTAAATTCCTATTTGAAGGGAATGCTAAATTTCAGAAGTTATTACAAATAAAGATATAGGTTTTTTTTCCCATAGAAGTTCAGAGATCCCCTAAAATGGATCCCAGATTCAGAACCTCTCATTTAGAGCTGGTTAGGACCAGTCTGCCCATCTTTTTAGAGATGAGGAAACTGAGGCACAGAGAGGAGTGCCTTGTTCAATCACCCAGGAAGCAGTGAGATGATACAGCAGAGAAGGGTGCTGGGTGGGGAGTGCGGTTTAACCTGGACAAGGCATTTGACCCGTGTGCCTCTTCAGCTTGACAGTGATCTTCCGTGATCTCCTTGCCACCAGAACCTTGTTCTCCAGTGTTAAGATGTATTATTGACTGATAAAGGCTCGTGAGGGATTTTTGTAAACCTTGAAACAGCATAGAAATGCCAGATGTCATGACTAATTGCCTGAGGCAGGATCTGAACCCAGAGCTTTCTGATACCAAGTCTACTACCCTATCTGCTACCCCGTATTGCCTTGGCTAGGGTTGAAGCCTGGTCCTCTGATGCCAAATCCAATTCTTTCCCATGATATCACACTCCTAATCCTTCACACCAACCAAGGCTGGGAAAGGGGAGAGCAGGAGACTGCCATCCCTGCTCCCCAGCCCCCAGGACAACCTGAGGCCAGGTGCTGGGGCTGGGCACAAAGGATAACTCACACTTCCACGGTGGTTTCAGGGTCCGAAGGATTTCCTCACAACGATCCTACAGGATCAGTGGTGTAGTATTACCCTTACGTTACAGAGGGAGCACCAGCTGGGAGATAAACAATTGTCCCGGTCATACAGCGTCAAGGTGGATTTGAACCCAGACCTCTTGTCTCCAGGTCCAGTGCTTTTCCCACCATGCTACTAAACCACAGAAACCTGGCCCCAAGAGATGCCCTTTGTGTCTTCCTGTTTCCTCTTTCTCAGCTGAAAATCCCATGGAATCCTCAGAGACTTGGGAAGTCCCAGAGCTCCCAGAGAAAGCTGCCTATAAACAAAGTAGATGAATTTGCCAACGACCAGACCACCAGCTTAGCTTTAGGGACGGACACTTACAAAGTCTCTGAGCAACTTCACAGCTTGGTGGTGGCCCAGGAGCAAAGCCAGGAATGGCCCCTAGGACAGGTCATCAAAAGCAGGGCTGGGCCTGACCCATTCTGGAGGAAGAGGACCCGAGTTCAAATCTCAGCTGCTACAACATATGTAACCTTGAATAAAGCAATGTAATGTGTCTGCCTCTGTTTCCTTATCTGTAAAAGTAAGAGGCATGGCAGCCCAGGGGTAAGGGCTAAGGTTCTGATGCTTACTACCAGGGTGATCTTGAGCAAAGCACTTCCTTCCCCAAGCCCCAGTGTCTTCAGTAAAATGAGTGGGTTGGAGTTAGGTGGCCTCCGAGGTTTCCTCCAAACTGATGATCCTCCGAGCTTCCTCACCACCCCAGCCTCTCCTGAAGCCGGAGCTCTTCACATTCTTCCTGCTCCTGTGCCTTGGGGCAAGGAGCTCAGGATCCCCGGGCCTCAGTTTCTTCATCTGTAAAATGAGGGGCCTACCAGCTCTGGATCTAAGGTCCGGTGATGAGACGGAATGAGATCTCCCTGTCTCCGAGTTTGGCCCACATGACTTTTGCCCTCCCTTGACTTCAGCTCTAAAAGATCACACAAGTCTTAAGAGTACCAGAAACTCGAGTGAACCTGAGGTCACCATGATGGGGAGGAGTAGGGGAAGGGGGGCAGGTGTTGGGAGGAGAGCCCCAGTGAGTACATCTACCAGGGAATGGAAGAGAACAGAACCCTGTTCAAGGGACAAACCCCTGAAAACCTGCCAAGTAGCACCAGAGAAGCAGGCAAACCGGTTTGGGAGAGGGAGCGGCCTGGCCGAGCGCCCAGCCCCTGACCCCTCACTGGCCTCCCCAGAGTAGGTGCAGAGAGCTTGGGGGCTGGGAGGAGCAGGCACCTAAGAGATCATCCAATCCAGCCCCCTTCTTTCACAGATGAGGAAACTGAGTCTGGAGAGCGACAGCCTAGGTCACAAAGGAACCAAGGAGCAGAGGCTAGATTCAAACCCAAGACCTCTGATTAAAGCTGTGACTTTACAGGTCTCTAGACCAGAGAGGACGGTGAACCACCAGATCCAAAGCTAGAGGCATAGCTGGCCACCACCCAATGGCAGAGAACAGAATCAGTCCCATCAGGAAGGTTAGAGGCGTCAGATTTCCAGTGGACTTTGGCAGGAAGAGCCCAGGCCAAAGGGGCTGGCTATGCCCAGCCCTTTTCCCCCTCCCCCCCTCCTCACGCAGACTTGCTCCAGGTTAAACAACAGGAGGCTGCTGGGTAGCGGAGCCAAGAACCCAGACCCGCTGAAAGTTGCAGTTTTGTCTGGATTCCCAAACACAAGGCCTGGCACAGTCAGCACTTGATAAATAACTTGTTGAATGGAAAAGCCCTGCATCTGGCCCTGGGACCCCAACCAAGGGCCGCAGTTTCCTCATCTGGGCCTCAAAGGTCTCCTCCAACTCTGGATGGAAGATCCTAGGGCTTCCCTCCCCAGCCAGCCTCCTGCCTCCTCCGGACAGATTTCCCCTCTTCCCAGATGTTGCATGGCACCTCCCCCATTAGACTAGGCACTCCTTAAGAGAAGGGACTGTGTTTTTGTCATTCTCCGCACTGGGGCTCAGCACAGCATCTGGTACACTGGTGCATCAGGGCTTACTGACAACAAAAAGACCGGAGGGCATTAGAGTCACTGGCCAGACTCCCCAAGGATGTGCCCAGGGCCACTGGATGGATCTAAGCAGAAGCTAAAGTCACAGGAAGGTCTTCGGGACCCCACACCTACCTTCTGCACTTCTCTTGGCTCAGGCCCCTTTGACTTGGCAACTGTCCTCTGTGGTCTCCTCACCAGCGGGTCAAGATGTTACTGACTGACAAAGGGTCCCAAAGGATTTTTGCATTCTAACAGAAAACCCTGCACTAGCTAAAGGAATGAATCTCTCATGGTAAAATTCCAAAGATTATGATAGGCCCGTGGGGGTGGGGACTTCCTTGCCCCCACAGATGCCCATAAATAAAGGCAATTATGGCCCCTGTCTACCACAAGCACTCAGGGGCACTCCATCTTCCTTTCTTTACTCCCTGCTCAGCTATGACACTCTTGACTTGGCCAAGATCACAGAGAGTAAGTGACAGAAAGAAAGGTCTTAAACTCGGGTCTTCTGAAGCCAGGGTTCTTCACACATACCCAGACATTCAGCCTTTCCTAGCCGTAACACAGACCTAGCTGCCCTGCATCCCCACCCATCAAGGCAGAGGGTACTGGGCAAAGACCTTCTTTCCCAAACCTCCAAAACAGGCTTAGTCATACCAAGCAGTCTCAACACAGCCTTCCCACACAGCTGCTGCCCTCCTCCCTCCTCGAACCTTGGACTCCCAGATCCCCACCACTAGCAACATGGCCACAGAGAGGAGACTGAGGTGGGAGAGGCATCCCCGGAAAAAAAGCCCAAGACACAAAGGACATCACCCCTCAGCTGTCAAAACACCCAACCCCCAGCAAAAGGGGATCGGAAGGGTTTATTGAATTCAGACTAGGAAAAGAAATAGCTGGAATAGTTCGACCCGACCAGGGACCACCACCACCCTCCCTGCAGGCAATGACACCTCCCCATTCCCCTGTCAGCTTGCAAGAGTCTAGGGAAGGTACCATACAGAGGGAGAACGGTGGGGGAGCATGGGGGGCTAGGCAAGATGTGGCAGCTTTGGGATCCTGATCGTGCCCAAGAGAGAGAGCCCCTCGCCCCCTTCCCTCATACCTCAAGGAGAGAGAAACACTTGGGCCTCGTCCAGTCTCCCCAGAAGCAGCGGGCCATGGGGCCCTCCAAGGGAGACAAGGAGCCCAGGGGCAGGAAGAAATGAGCCCTTGGTTTGAAAAAAAAATATCAGAGTACAAGGAGGAACAGTTTGGAATCCAGCCCCTGGAAGGTGGAGGACTGGGAGGTGCTTCTCTCAAAAGCTTCCCTTTGGGGTCTAGGGAGTCCTATGGGCACTTTAAAAAAAAAAAAGATTCCCTGGCAGGCAGGCTTGGTGAAGGTTTGCAGCTCTGGGCCTGCTGCCATGCTGTCTCTAAGTGCTTTCTCAGGAGCCACCTCTCCAGGCCCCTCTGAAACCCCTTCCCCAAGAACCCCACTAGGAATGGCCCCCTTCCCTAGTGCTGAATCTCCATGCAGAGTGTGAAAGGTGAGAGACCAAGGGGACAGGGTAGGGGGGCCTGCAGGCCGGCACCCTCCTACCCACCAAGCAAAATCTCTTCAACCTGACCCCCTCCCCTTCCACCAGCTGCCCCTGCAGATGGGACCCTGCCGGTCAATATCTGTAGGGCACTTCGGGGTGGGGCCTGCTCAGAAGGGACCCTTTTCATCCTATACACAACCCTGCAAATCACAGCAGGCATCCTAGCCCTGGGGCAGCTGGGGAAGGAGGTAGGGAAAAGGTGAGGAAGGAGGAGGGGTAAGGGAAAGGCAACAGGAAGGAGGCTGGGCTGACTCCAGCCTGGCTCCCAGGCCTAGCTCCCTGGTAGACACATGGCCTAGCCCAGTTCCCAAGGGGTGCCGGGGTGGGGCATTACCTAAAGGAGATGAACCCCCAATATTGGAAACAGTTCCCCACCACCATCACCACCTGAAAGAGCTGCCCTGGAAATCCCATACATGTCAGGACTGGGATGCACCACGGCCAGTGTCCAGGGACCCCCCCAAAAAGACAGTTTGTCAGGCTAAGTTCTGGTGTGCCAGGGCTCGGGATGACGTCTGTCTGGCGTGGTTCTTTCTGGTCACGTGGACCAAATCATGCTCCAAGTGGAGAATGTGGCTCTGGACTCGGTCATCAATTGGGAAGGAGGTCAGGTACCGTTTGACCATAGCAAAGTACGCCATGGCCTCACCAAAGCTGGGCACGGGCACTTCATCATCGTCATCATCGTCGTCATCGTCATCATCGTCATCATCCTCATCCTCATCCTCATCTTCCTCATCACTCTCAGACTCGGAGTCCTCCCCTGCCTCAAGAAGCTGAACAGCAGGACCCCCCTGCTCATACTGGGCTCCATAGGCCACAAAGCTCCCACCTGCCCCCCCACCGCCTTGAGACCAGTCATCTGCCTCCAAGCCCTCTGAGGAGCTCTCCTCTTCCTCCTCTTCCTCTCCTTCCTCTCCCTCCTCTCCCTCTTCCTCGCCCTCTTCCTCCCCCTGCTCCTCTTCGTCCTCATCCTCTTCCTCATTATCATCCTCCTCCTCCTCATCTTCCTCCTCTTCCTCCTCATCACTCTTGAGAGTCACGTCAAGGTCTGGTCCCGGGCCACCCCCAAACCCAGCCTCTCGGAAGCAGGCCGCAATGTCTGCGGGCTCCACCGCCTCCCATGCTGCCGCCACAAAGTGCAAAGCTTCAGTGAGACCCAGCTGCAAACGGGACCGGTCATGGTCCTCCAGGGCAGCCATGGCTTTGAGCAGCAAAGCCTGCCGGTAGTGACCCTTGACCTGCTGGACGACACCTCGTTCCAGAGGCTGAAGGGTGTCTGATGGGAAGAAGGCCACTTGAACATGCCGCAGGTCGGAGATGTCTAAGGCTGGGGCAGCTGGCCGACTGGCCAACAGCAGGATCCTGCGGGACTCGTCTGCCATGCGGGCATCCAAGGCCTTTAAGTACTTGGCTAGTTCCTGGGCAGTGACGCCACCCTTGGGGTTGGCAGTATAGTCACAGGGCAGGCCAGCCCGGGATCCCTGGGGCTTGGCCAACTTGCCCACCACCAGCGGAGGAAGCTTCTCACTCCCATCCGCATTGGCACATAGGAGCACAATGAGCCTCTCGGTGCCCCGCCGCGGACTGGGCCGGGCCTCACCTCCAAGGGCAGGGGCCTGGTCAGGTAGGAAGTTGTACCACAGACAGGTCTCCGTGGCATTAAAGACGTCCTGCGAGGCATAGCCCTCGGCCAGTGCGGGCAGCTGCTCTTCCCACCACCTCCGGCTGCCGCCGCCGCTGCCACCACCAGCACCGCCACCACTGGCATCTGCGGCCGGTGCCGAGGCTGGGGCCCGGGGAAGGGCAGGCGGCTGGGCAGGGGTCGAGGGCTGGGAGCGGCTCTTGGTCACCCCGTTCCTGGTCATGACCCCGTGCCTCCGGCGGAAGCGGTCCAGCCAGCCGTTGGAGGCGGTAAAGTCCTCCATGCCCAGCTCCTCGGCGATGCGCAGAGCCTTCTCCTTGAGGATGATGCCGTTGACCGGCAGGCCGGCGGCACGGATCTGCTGGAACCAGGCGATGAGGAGCCCCTCGAGCTTGTCATAGGGGGACAGCTTGTTGGTCTTGCGGCAGGTGGAGGCCACGCCAAACTTGCGCTCGGACGCCAGGATGGCCCGCTTGTTCTTGAGGATGGTGCTCAGCGTGGACGGCGGGATGTTGAAGCGCCGGGCGATCTCGCCCTTGCGGAGGTCCGGGTTCTTCTCCACCTCCTGGATGATGTACGACTTCTCCCGGAACGTCAGCTGCCTCCGCTTGGGGCCCATGGTGGCCGGCCCCCTCCCCCCGCCCCGGGCCCCGGGCCGGCCCCGGGAGGGGGCGTCCCTGGGGCGGGGGGAGCCCCGCGGGCCCCCCGGACCGACGCCCGAGACAAAGCGGCGCGCCGGCCCCGGGCCCGGCAGCCGGGCAGAGGCGCGGAGCCGGCCCGCCTGGCCCCGGCCCCGGCCGCGCTGGCCACCGCCGCGCGCGGAGGCTGGCAGCGGGCTCGCGGGGCGCTGGCCTCCCGCCGCTGCCCGCCCGCCTACCCGCCGCTGCCCGCCGCGCTGCGCTGCGCTCCGCTCGCTCCCCGCGTGAGGCAGCAGCAGGAAGTGAGGGGCAGCCGAGGAAGGAGGGGGAGCCCGGGCCGGCGCGGGGGGCGGGAGGGGACGGCCGAGTGGGGGAGGGTCTCCCTCTCTTTCGGAGGCCCAGCTCGCGCAGAGCAGGATCTCGCGGGAAGCTGCGGGGGGGGGGGGGGGGGTGGAGGGAGCAAGAACGCCTCCTTCCCTCGGACGCGAGTGGCTGCCCGTGGTCAGGAGGCACGCCCCCTTCTCCGCCCCCGGCCCCCGGCCACTGTGCTGCTGCCGGGGACCGCTGGAGGTCACTGTGGTCTGCCGGAGTGCTCGGGCGCTGGCCGGCGCCGCAGGACCCGGCTCGGGAAGGAGCCGAAGAGCGGGACCTGAGAGCATCCTCCGGCAGAGCTGGAGGGAGCTCAGCCTCCGGGAGGGTCACAGGGACCTACGGAGTCATCCGGGGATTGTATCAATTAAGTCACCCTCCCACCTCGCTCCCCCATTGGAAAATGGGGGGAAGAAAGATTGGCCAAGTTCGGAGGTCCGCCTCATTCTGCGCCCGGATTCCGTCCCCTCTGCGAGCAGAAGTGTCAGCCAGAGACCCTAAGGCCCCATCTCAGGTTCACCTAGACCAGACAAGGACACGTTGCCTCTGCCGTGTCTTTGACGCTCCCATTGCCCCGTGGCCGGGAGTTCAAGGGAGAAAGGGTGGAATCTCCAAGAGAGGGGCTGGGGCGCTTCTGCAACTCGGAGCCCACGGAGATGAGCGGCCCAAAAGAATCTGTCCTGCCGAGATACTCCATGGCCAATCCTCTTTGACAAACCCCCACAGTCATGGGCAGCAGGCGTTGCTGATTCCCAAGCTCAGTGAAGGCTCTTTTAACAAGGAGTCAGAACATGAAACCCAAGGAAAAGTGGCCTGCTCACATGCCCAGCTCCATAAGAACACACGTACATTCTAGGGGGGCGAACAACATTTAAACATATAAGTGTCTATAAAGTATGTAAAAAAGTAATTACAAGGTCATACCAGGGGTAGGCCGGGCCCATCAGGAAAGGCCTTGTAGATAGATGACCAGGACTTGTTCTGTTGACCAGAAGGAACAGAAAGTGAGGGAAGCAATGAGAAAATACATTGATCTTAGGGTGTATGAGCTAGGGAGGTGATCATAAATCCAATTCTACAAGACCTATATTAGGGCCTTCTATTTAGTGCTAGCCAGTGCAGACTGAGTTGTTGGAGGGCAAAGATCATCCTTTGTACCTACAAAGCTTAGCACAATTTAGGTGATTAATCAGTGTTGCTGACTTGCCTGGGGGCACAAAGATAAACACAAAATGGTCCCTGTCCCCAAGCACTGGACATTCTGTGGGGCCACAATGGAGGTGCACGGTCACTTCTCAATGCCACACTTTAGGACAAAGTTGACAAATTGCTGAGGGTCGACCAGGATCGAGAAAGGCCTGGAGCTCATACACATGAGGAAAAACTGGGGATGTTTAGTATGAAGAGAAGATAGGAAGACAACTTGATAGCGGGGTGCAAGTATCTGGAGGGCTGTCTCTGAGAAGAGAGATGCAATTGTTCCTCTTGGTTCCAGAAAGTGGAAGAAGGAGAAAAGAGGAGAATTAAAAAGAAAAGATGTGGCCTTGACCTAAGGGGAAAACTTCCTAAAAAGTAGAGTTGTCGATCCATGGAATAGAATGCCTTGGGAGTTTGTCTCCCTTGGAGCTATCACCTCCATTCCTTTCCCATCAGAAGATTGTACTCTGTGCCTGTAACCACCCTGGATTCTAGTAGGCCAGCTTTGGCCTTATCTTGCTTGGTTCCAGGCCTCCATAATCTTGGATAGATAGATAGGGGTGTGTGTGTGTGTGTGTGTGTGTGTGTGTGTGTGTGTGTGCGTGTGTGTACAGATAGATAGATAGAATGTGTGTGTATACAGATAGATAGCTATAGAGTAGATTACATCTGTATATATAGTTATAAAGTTATATAGAATTTATTTCATTAAATATTTCCAATTATGGGGCGGCTAGTGGCGCAGTGAATAGAGCACCAGCTCTGGAATCAGGAGGACCTGAGTTCAAACGTGGCCTCAGACACTTAAACACAAAACCTAGCCATGTGACCTTGGGCAAGTCACTGAACCCCAATTACCCTCCAAAAACAAAAAAAGCAAAAAGCAAAAAAATATTTCCAATTACATGTAAAAATTTTTTAACATTCATTTGTTTAAATTTTGAGTTTCAAATTCTCTCACATCCACTTGTCACTCCCCCACACATTGAGAAGACAAGCGATATGATACCAATTATACATGTGAAGTCATGTAAAACATATTTCCATATTAGCCAGGTTGCAAAAAAAAAAATACACAGATCAAAACAAACAAACAAGAAAAATAAGGTGTTTTTTTTTTTTTTAAATCTGCTTCAGTTTGTACTCAGAGCTCAGCAGTTCCCCTCTGGAGGTAGATAACATTTTTCAACATGTGACCTTTGGAATTGTCTTGGATCATTGTCTTGATCAAAGAAGCTGTCTTTCACAGTTGATCGTCACACAATATTGATGTGACTGTGTATAATGTTCTCCTGGTTCTGCTCGCTTCATTTTGCATCGGTTCATATAAGTCTTTTCAGATTTTTCTGAAACCGTCTTGTTCATCATTTCTTATAGCACAATAGTGCATTGCTGTTTAGCAATTTTTAAGTCTCATCTGACTCCTAGTGACCCCATTTTAGGGTTTTCTTAGCAAAGATCCTGGAGGGGTTTACCACTTCCTTCTCCAGCTCATTTTTTGCTTTTTTTTTTTTTTTTTGGAGGGAGGAAGGCAGGGCAATTGGGGTTAAGTGACTTGCCCAAAGTCACATGGCTTATAAGTGTTAAGTGTCTGAGGTCATATTTGAACTCAGGTCCTGCTGACTCCAGGGTGGTGCTTTATTCACTATGCCACTTAGCTGCCTCCAGCTTAGTTTACAGATGAGGAAACTGAGGCAAACAGGATGAAGTGACTTGCTCAGGGTCATATAGTCAGTAGATGTCTGAGGCCAGAATTGCACTTAGGAAGATGAGTCTTCCTGAATCCGAGTCCAATACTCTATATAATTTGACACCTAGCCGACTTTAAGAGCACATTAACATCTCAATTTTCCACATCCCCCCCCACCAGCATTTGTCACTTTCCTTTTCTGCCATGTCAGTCAATCTGAGAGGCTCCATAGTGCTTTCTAGACCTCTCCAGCCATGCTCCTAGGGCCATCACTTCCAACTCCCACACCCTTACAATTTCCCTTTGTATGAGTCTTCCCCCATTAGAATGTTAGCACCTTTAAGGTAGTGACCATTTATGTTGCTTATATATACATAATTAAATCTCCACAGCTAAGGTGAAGGGAATGGCATATAGAAAAAACAATTAATATTCTATTTCTCTGTCTCTCCTTCTCTGAAGTTAAAACTACTACATTTGGCTCTGGTGCTTTTACTAGGTTCAAATACCTTTTTTTAATTGAATAAAAGCAGTCTAAAGTGAGTGTGAACAGGGCCTGTACACCTCTCAGAATAAACCAAAGTCATCATCCAAGGCACTGGGTCACCCTCTACATACTTCGTGTAGAAGGAAGAAACTATCTCAGAATAGTAGGAGGGGGAGAAAGAGGAGCAAGCCTGGAGGATTTTGCTTTAGCAGTGAAAGAAGACACAAATGAAGTTTGGTGTAGTCTAGGGTATCTCAGAGAAGAGGATTTGGGCTTTGCAGAGAAAAGATATGCTCTTTGTGTGACTTCTGTTCCTGATGCCTTTCTACCTACAGACACCATAATATGATCTGTTGTTTCATTATCCCACTATTTCCAATAAACCAAAATCTTCACCTAGGCGTTTGGAATTTTTCCTAACTAGGAGATAGGAGTAGTTGTGACTGAATTCAGATCTTTTCAGTTCAAATAAATTCTCTAAAGCTAAAGAAAATCAAGGGGACCTTAGGGTCCATCATATTGCCTGAAAGGCTCAAAATGAACTAATCATTTTACTAGTGTTGGGTATCCGTCAGTCTGGTCCAGTGGTTCTCAACCTTCCTAATGCTGAGACCCTTTAATACTCATATGTGGGCATGTCTGCATGTGGGTGGACCTGCCTGGAGACGGATAGAGGATCTCAGTGTCTCAGTTCCTAAGACCATCAGAAATATGTGTTTTCCGATGGTCTTAGGTGACCCCTGTGACTCCTGTGAAAGGGTCGTTTGACCTCAAAAGGGGTCACAACCCACAGGTTGAAAATAGCTGGTCTAGTCAATAAACATTTATTAAGAACCTACTATGTGCCAGTGATGGAATCTTAATAAAGCTGCCCCCAACCCCAATATTCTAACTTCCTTATAGACCCCACTGAACAGCAGGCCCATTACCCCCACCTAGTCACTCACACACTCAATATCCTAACTTCCCCATTATATGCCTCACTGCTCACTAGAACAACAGGTGTGTCCATGAACTCATATTTCTCACATACAGCAGGCATGTCCATGTGATGGGAATCCCAGCCACTGCCTCTAGCTAGCCACTGCTCCCAGACCCATTCATCATATTTCCCACAGAAACAGCAGGTATGTCCCTGCACTCAACCACAACCACATCCATCTAGTCTCAGACAGGACCACAATAGCTAGCCAATCAGAAAGCAGCAGCACCAGGATGCTCAAGCAGGAAGTGACCCGAAACAATAGAAGAGACTTTCCTTACGTGGACACCTAGACAGTAATAGCAAAGAATTAACCTAGAATTAACTTAGCACATAAAGAAGCTTATCATGATATCATTATCATACATAGTTACTCCCCCAATGTGTTTTTCTGTATGCATTGTGGATAATTGCATGTGCAGTCATCGAACGATGACTGGGACCCCTCCCCTATTACCTAATCCCTTAACAAACCCTTCCTGCCTTTTTAATATTCATAATTTCTGTTATGTAATTGCATCTTTACACTATAAAAATCCATCTTGCTCTCTCTGAAGTTGTTGGTGTCTCTTGGAACTTATCCCGCCCCATGAGAGGTGTCAGTCTCAATAAATGTCCTTACTTGGGTTAGAGGTGACTCTGAAGTCTTTGAGATGATTCCACCACAACGCATCATGAAACTGCAACGGTTTTTGGCGTCCCTGGGTAGGCAGTCTAACCCACAACACCAGCATTATGCTAAGCACTAGGATTCAAAGAAAGACCCAAGACCAAAAAAAGTCTTACAAAGCTCATAGTCTAATAGAGGAGATAACATACAAACAATTACGTAGGCACAAGCTTTAGGCAGGACACAGTGGAAGGAATAAACCGAGAAGTCACTAGAATTGAAGGGGGTTCAGGAAAGGCTTGCGGGAGAAGGTGGGATTTTAGCTGGGACCTGAAGGAAGCCAGGAGCTGGAAAAGAGGAAGGAAAGTGTTCCCTGCATGGAGGACAAGCAGAGAAAATGCCCAGTAGGGAGAAGGATTTCTTGTTTGAAGAAACAGCAAGGAGATTGAAGAATGCTGGGGGGGAGGGGAAGTGTAAGGTATAAGCTACCCCTTCCACATCGAGTGAGTCGAGGGCCCGGTGGTGTCCTGCTTCCCCACCCCTCCATACTCGATCTGGAAAATCCGAGTAAAATATTTTGACCCTCCCTCCATACCAGAGCAGAAGTCTGATTTTTTTCTTTATAGAGTATTTACATCACCTTATTGTAAAATTTGGGTTAGGTATTCAGTTACAGGCTCTGCGTCATCTGCTGGCCTTAGATTGTTGCACACTGCTTCTGCAAAACTTCGCCAAAATTCCCATTTCATTTTTTATGCCAACTGTCCTTGTATCAAAACCGCCATGGGGAGAGTCTCTGTGGAAAGGACAACTTTACTAGAAAGGCATGGGGGGAGGAGTTAGGCTATAAAGGGCCTCAAACTCCAAACAAAGGATTTATATTTGATCCTGGTGGTAATAGGGAACTGCTGAAATTTATAGTAGGGTGACACAGTCAGATCTGCCCCTAAGGAAGAAGACTTTGACAGCCCAATAGAGGATGGTCTGCAGAGGAGAGAGATTTGTGGCAGGCAGACCAAGCAGCAGTCTACTGGAATTGTCTAGACAAGAGGTGAGGAGGGTCTGCCCCAGCTTGGCTGCAGTGTCAGAGGAAGGGAGGGAATACATATGAAAGACATTACCAAGGTGAAATCAACAGGATTTGGTGACAAATCAGACGTGGGAACTGAGAGCGTGTGGAGCCCAGAAGGACACTGAGCTATGGACCAGGTAACCAGGAGGATGGCTGTACCCTCAGCAGTAAAAGGGGTGTTAGGAAGAGGATAGGAGAAGAAAGAGAAGGAATTCCATTTTGGATAGGTTGGAGTGATCCAGCTGGAGACAGACGCAAGGGTGGAAGTCAATAGAGAGGTTAGGGCTAGAACACTAGATCTGAGAATCAGTAACATAAAGATAGTTAAATCCATGGGAGCTGATGAGATCACCAAGTGATATAGTAAACCCAAGAGAAGAGGAGAGGAGAGGAGAGGAGAAGAGAGGAGAGGAGAGGAGAAGAGAAGACAGAGAAGGAGAGGAAAGGAGGGGCAAAGAGAGGAAGGGAGAAGAGGACCCAGGACAGAGCTCTATGGGGTACCAACAGTTAGTGAGTACAACCTGGATAAAGTATCAGCCAAAGAGACTGAGGAGGAACAGTCAAATACACAGGAGGACAACCAGGAAAGGGCAAGGTCCCAAACATCTTGACTCTAGGTCCTAGAAGAATGAGAGTATCCAGGAGGTGACTGGCAGCTTCAAGGGTTCCACAGATGCCAAGAAGGATGAGGTTTGTGAAAAGCCAATTAAGAGATAATTAGTGTCTTCGAAGAGAGTAGTTTTGGTGGAATGATGAGATCAGAAGGGAGGCACCTTCTGAAGCTTAGCCCCAAAAGGGAGAGATTTGGGATGATAGTAGGGATGGAAGGAACAAGAAGACTGGGAGAGAGGGCAGATAAATGAGACACTGGGGATGACCCTGGGGCCATCTGTTGGAGGAGATAGGATGGAATGGGACCAAAGCTGATCTTGGCAGAAGGGCTTCAAGGGGAGATGTGAGATGAGGAGAAGAGGAGAAGGAGCTTTTGACAAATGGCCTTGATGTTTTTCTGTGAAATCTGATTCGGGGAGCTGGCTAGGTGGTACAGTGAATAAAGCACCAGCCCTGGAGTCAGGAGGACCTGAGTTCAAATGTGGCCTCAGACACTTAACATAAAACTAGCTGTGTGACCTTGTGCAAGTCACTTAACCCCAATTAACCTCCAAATTAACTTAACCTCCAAAAAAAAAAAAAGAATAAGAAATCTGATTCAGGGATCTCATCTGAGAGTGTGGGGAAGAGGGGGAGACATGAGAGGTTTGAGGAAGAATGAAAAGGTTTGGAAGAGCTGCTGTAGTGAATGAGAAAGTGAGTTAATTAGGAAGGTATAAAAGGATTGCCTTGCAGCATGGAGGGCCCAGTTGAGATAATATACATATTTGTGGTGGAACCCAGTATAGGGCAATGAGTGGTGCTGTAGATAGAGCATTAGTCTTCGAGTCAATAAGACTCTTCTTCCTGAGCTCAAATCTGGTCTCAGACACTTACTACCTGTGTGACCCTGGACAAGTCACTTAATCCTGTTAGCCTCAGTTTCCTTATCTGTAAAAATAAGCTGGAAAAGGAAACCACTCCAAACCACTCCAGTATCTTTGCCAAGAAAACTCCAAATGTCAGACACAATTTTTCTTTCCTACTTTTTTCTTTTTCATTCCTTTTTTCTTTCTCTCAATCTTTCTTTATCTATCTATCTAAATGACCCCTGGCCAGGTATGTTTACCTATGAGTTGGCCTTTGCCAGACAGGGTGGAGGTGAGAAGGAACAACCAAGACCCAGATCAGTGTCAGGAGGCCCAAGCGGTGCTGGACCAATCATTCCAAGTTCACTAAAAGATTGATCGGTTTTTTCCAGTCTCTGTTAATGACCTTCAAGGCTCTGATTTTTCCCAAGTGAATACTCCTTTCACAGCCCGGGAGGGCTGGACTGTTTTACTTTTTTATCCCCCAGAGCTCTGATCAGCCCCTGGCAAAGTCAGCATTTAATCAACACTTGTTGTCTAAATTTTAAGATGGTCTTTGATAGACCAAAAAAGTTCACCAGCCTGAGGCCAAACTGGGGGTTTATCATTCTGCATTTAGCTAGGCTGATCCTTCCAAGACTACCACTGCCTGGTCTACTCACAGCCTTTTCAGTTTCAAGGGGCATGCCAGAACCTGTTCTCTATTGGAGTAACCATGGAAGGGGGAAGGGAAGGAAGCAAACGCTTAATTAATTACTATGTGCCAACAACTATCTCTTTTAAAAATAATTTATAACATTCATTTTAAAAAAGTTTTGAGTTCCAAATTCTTTCCCACCTGCCCCTTCCCCTATTAAGAAAGCAAGAAATATGATATCAATTGTACATGTGAAGTCACCTAAAACATATTTTCATATTAACCATGCAGCAGAATAAATAAATAAAAATAAAACCCAAGAAACATAAAAGTTTTTTTTTTTTAAGTCTGCTTCAATATGCGCTCTAGCATTTTTCATCATGGGTCCTTTGGATCCAAGACAATTTCAAAGGACCCATGAGGAAAAATGTTATTTATTGCAAGAGTGAGAACTAATTAAACTTTCTTTAAAAAAAAGAAAAAGGGGAAAAAAAGAAATTGTCTTTGCTCATTGTCTTAATCATAGTAGCTAAGTCTTGCCCAGATGATCATAATTACAGTGTTGCTGTTACTGTGTACAGTGTTCTTCTGGTTCTGCTCATTTCATTTTGCATCAGTTCATCTAAGTCTTCCCAGGTTCTTCTGAAACCATCTTGCTCATCCTTTCTTTTAGCACAGTAGTATCCACATACTGTAACTTGTTCAGTCATTCCCTCATTGATGGGCATTCCCTCCATTTCCAATTCTTTGCCATGAAAAAAAGAGCTGCTGTAACTATTTTTGTACAAATTTTCCTTTCTTCTTTTTTTTTTGTCTTTTTTTTCCTTTCCCCTTTTCTTTGATCTCTTTGGGATACTGACCCAGTAGTGGTATTGCTGGGTCAAAGGATATAGCATGTTGTATTTGCAGGGTAGACAGAGTCCATGGTTTCCTATGAAGCCATTTCAGGTCCCCTCTGGGTTCTAGATCTAGCTCTGAAGGGTTCCCTTGGAGTCAAGTCATCAAGAAGGTGTTAGTATACTCCCAGGATGCTCCAAGGAGCCACAGATCCAGAGGACAAGCTCATAAACAATATTGATGTGGAAGCTTTAAAAAAGGGAAGTAAATCCATTGGGAGAATCCTGTGACTCAGACTTCTGGAGATGGAAGACACTTGATTTATACCTGTGTGACCTTGGCTGGGCCTCAGTTTCCTCCATTTTAAATAAAACGGTAAGGTTGGACCACATGACCAATGAGATTGCTTCCAGAACTACATTTATGATCCCACAAACATAAAAACTTAAGAAATGGACTCTTCCCCCTCTCTTTCCTACTTCTCGCAAGCTCCCAGTCCCCACCCAGACCACTAAGAGAGGGAATGAAGATTGGTGAGGAGTATAGAGGCTGGGGAGGTCTTCAGGTGGGAAGTTAGAAATTTTCCTGCTGTGAAGTGTAGTTTAAGAAGTCCTGAAAAATAAATTCTTTAGATGTTCAAAAAATGGAGATATCAATAACTGTTGGAATAATAGAAAAAATACATTTACTATTCAAATGAATATATACAATATATAGAAAAATATTACTGAATTCATATGTATACATATACATATACATACATGTGTATATGTGTGTGTTTCCTCCTCCGAAGATAGTAGTATCATCATGGAGATAATAGTATCTATTATAATAGATAATAATGACTCAGGAGGAATTTGAACTCAGGTCTTCTTGAGTTCCTATATATACATATGTGTGTGTTTCTACATGTGTGTGTTCCTGTGTATGTATGTATGTGTGCATGGGAACTCAAGAAACCTGAGTTCAAATTCCTCCTTAGATGCTTGCTAGCTTTGTGACCCTAGGAAAGTTTCCTAACCTCAGTTTTCCTCATCTGTGAAATGGGGATAATGGTAGCGTCTACCTCACAGGGTTGTTGTGAGAATCAAATGAGATAACTTCCAGAGTGCTTTGCAGAGCCATATGTGTGTATGTGTGTGTGTGTGTGTGTGTATGTGTGTGTGTGTGTGTGTGTGTGTGTGTGTGTGTGTGGAAACTAGAGAAGTTCATTCCTTCCAGGAAGTCCCATCACTGCTAAGTATTAGAGGCTGGACCTGAAGCCGTGCCGTCCCAAAGCTAAGCCTAAGACTTGATCCTCTCTGCCCCAGAGAAAACATCAAGGGGGCAGGACCCAACAAGGGAAGGGAATAAGCATTTACTGAACATCTGCTGTGTGTGCTTTTGGTCCTTACAACAACCCCTCCAGCTAAGTGCTATTATTATCTTCGCCATAATCCAAGTCAAAAACCGAGGTCAAAGCATCCAGCGAAAGAACTATGGAGTCTGAATGCAGATCAAGGAACATTATTTCCACTTTTTTTTCTTTCTTGTGATTTTTTTTCCCTTTTGTTCCGATTCTTCTGTCACAACATGACTAATGTGGAAATATGTTTAACATGATTGTACATGTGTAGCTTATATCAGATTGCCTGCTGTCTTGGGGAGAGAGGAGGGGAAGGAGGAAAAATTGGAACTCAAAATTTTACAAAGGTGAATGTTGAAAACTAATTTAGAATTGGAAAAATAAAATAAAATACTATTAAGGGGGAAAAATAACCTTTCCCAATTAAAATTTTTTTTTTAAACTGAGGTCGAGTAACTTGTCCAGAAGTCACACAGGTAGTAAGTGTCTGGGGCTGGATTTGAACTCAGGTCTTCCTGACCTCAGACATCTCTCTATCCACTGTGCCACCCAACTTCCTACCAAGGCTTTAAAGCAGATGTTCTTAACTTTTTTGTGTGTTCTGGACCCTTTGGCAATCTGGTGAAGCCTATGGGCCCCTTCTCAGAAAAATGTTTTTAAACACATAAAATAAAAAACATATGAATACAAAATAAATCAATTACACTAAAATACAGTCTTTATAGAGCTCGGAGACCCTAGGTTGAGAACCCCTTGTTTCCTTAATATTGGATGGGTGAAGATGAGGAGAGGTGGGAGCGAATTCCCCAAATGGGCCTTCATCTCTGCAGGACAATCCTTTCATCTATCTCTAAATCTTCCTCAAACACATTCCAGGCAGGCAAATTTCCTGCCTCCCACCCTCCTTTCTCCCACCCAGAAATGACTTTTCCTACTACCTTAAGAAAATTTAGAATATCCTTTCTCAACTTTCTAATCCCTTCTCCACACTTCAAAGCTTATCTTGGTCTTCATCTAGCTTCTCCTCCCCTTTCCCAGCCTCAGAAGATGAGATGGTTCTTCTCTATGCCAAGGGCAGTTCTTCTTTCTTATCCTCTCTTCTCTTCTCTTC
>CM053585.1:20225838-20260558 GCA_028646515.1 Pseudochirops corinnae
AGGAAGGAAGGAAGGAAGGAAGGAAGGAAGGAAGGAAGGAAGGAAGGAAGGAAGGAAGGAAGGAAGGAATGATTCCTCTCGCTCCAGTGCACGTTGTCAAGTTCTGAGTCAGGGTCCAAGGTCGATCACGAAGGCACACCTGTCCTCAAGCACCGAGGTGGCGCCAGGGGGCTCCGCTGGGCCGAGTCTGGAAGACCCAAGGTCACATCGGTCCTCAGACACTTGTGCTTGGTGACCCCTGGGCACGGCACTGGACCTCTGCCTCGGTCTCCTTAACTGTACAATGGGAATAATCACAGCCCCTACTTCTCAGGACTGTTGTGAGGTTCAGAGCAGACAACATTCCTGAAAGTGCTTAGCACTGCCTCTGGCATACAGTAGGCATGCACATGCTTTTTTCTGTTCCCTCTTCTTCCCTTAGAAGTGGCCTAGGATTTAGCTCAGCTCTCAAACTTCCCCTCCTCGACATATTCACTCTTAAAAAATTGCCGAGGACCCCAGAAAGTTTTGTTAAGCTGGGTTATATCTACTGATATTTACCAGATGAGAGTTTTAAAAATTAACAATAAGCCCATTACACATGAATAACTATTTTCCAAAAGAAGAACAATTAGGTGAGCAGTGGCACTGTCTGGCTGAAGAGTCAGTCCTGTTTCTGCATCATCTGTTCTGCTGTGACATGCTGCTTTGACTGAAGTATGAGAGAATGCAGCCTCACACGGAAATGTGGTTGGACAAGAAGTATTTTAGTAGGTAAATAAAAATCGTGACCTCAGGAGATCCAACGGGTCCAAGGACCACACTGACAACTAAATTTCAATAAACCAAGAGGACCAAAGAGTGGTAGAACCAGAAGGAACCTCAGAAATCAGCTGGCTCAGCCCTGCCCTTCCCTGCCCCTTTTTAGTGATCAGAGATGCAGGTTGCTGTTGTTCAGTCTTTATCAGCTAAACCCGACTCTCTGTGACCCCATTTCTTGGCAAAGATACTGGAGTGGTTTGACATTTCCTTTCCTAGTTCATTTTACAGATGAGGAAACTGAGGCAAAGAGGGCAAAGTGACTTGCCCAGAGTCACACAGCTAGTGTCTGAGGCTGGATTTGAACTCAAGGATATGAGTCTTCCTGACTCCAGGTAGCTGACCTGTTACTAGATCTGGAGCCGACCAGCCTCAGGTTATGTAGTCCAATCCCTTTACTTTCTAGAAGAGGAAACCAGAGTGGGAACGTGATGCCCACTTAACTTGGGGTTTACTAGCTAGTGAGTCTTGTCTTTCTTCTTTCACAAAACCTTAAAACCAGTTCACTCTGAAGCTCATAGATTGGCCCACAAGAGGGTCCCTGCCCAAGCTCTACTTAGTGGCTGCATTTTGGCTCAAAGTCAATGTCAACGGTAACTGTTTCTCTTTGGAACAGCAACTCTGTCCCAGCTGGGAGTGGAGAGAAAGATACATGCAAGAGATTCGACAATGGATTGGTTGTGGAGGTGGAGATGAAGAACCTGGGTGTGAGGGAAGTGAAATGATTTGCCCAAGGTCACACAGTTAAGTGTTTGAGCCAGGATTCAAACTCAGGTCTTTCTGAATCCCCATCCAGTGCTCCATTCACCCCACCTAACAACTCTCAAGAGATAGCTAAGTTAGGAAGAGGCAGGGTTTGAGATTTCATACATGAGCTCTGGATATTTCATGCTGGAGATACCTCACGGCCAACCACGCACTTGAGGAAGTCTGCAAGAAGAGGCAATGTGGGGCATGCGCAGTTGGGGTTGTATGCAGAGATCTGCGAGTCACTTGGGAGCTGAGGACATCAAGTGAGGAAGAGAGGGGAGAGGGCTCTGGAGTGGACACTGAGGAATGACTGAGCTGAGAACAGCCTACCTCATCATGCTTCTGACACTTGGCTCCCCTTGCCACCTTCTCCTTAGTGGGAAACAAAATTCATCTCCCCTCTCCGGACCTTTGTACAAGTCACCCCTCACACCTGGAATGCACTCCCTTCCTCACCTCCACCTCTCGGGCTCCCCAGCCCCCTTCAGAGCCCAGAATAGCATTTCAGGTAAAGCCCCAGCCTGGCTCTCCTCTCACCATGAATATGTTCCCCCTTCCCTGATCCTCTGCAGTTCTGGAGCTGTGAACTACCATCAAATCAATTCTGCCATCGTTCCCGACACTACTTTGTTTCTGCATTTGTAGCTCAGTCACACAGTAAGGGTCTCCAACACAGTAAGTGCTTGCTAAATACATTCATTTCCACCTGACAGAGGCTTTTCCAGCTCCTCTGGGCTTCTTGCTAGTAAAGGCCCCCTGCTTTACACACTTGTTGATGCACAGGTCTTTCCTCCTCAGAGGAGCCCTAGGGCCTGGCATGGAACCTGGCACAACCAACAAACACTTACTAATCACCTGAAGATCCAAAGTCCCAGGTGGCCAGCTGCATCAGAGCAGTTTGGGACAAAATGCTGAGCAAACATAGTAGTTCATGTCAATCACACGGGCACCTTGGGCACCCCAGCCCAGTCTCCAATCTCTTCTTGGGCCTGCTGGCAAATGTGTGTCCTAGAAGGCCAGGCTCGTCATGGGAGGTCAAACGCTGGCAGAACCCGACAGGCTGGAAAGGCGCCATCCAGAAGCTCAGCTCTGGACTGTCTGCCAGCCGAGGACCTGCGGGGCTAAATTTGGTAACACTCCTCGTCGGACTGGCTACACACAAACATATGTTTTAGCTACTGTCCCCTAAAACCCTGGGGGGTAGAGGATGCACCCCCACAGATGAAATCACAGGCCTTTAAGTTTGAATAGATCCCACGACTAGGAAAGCTCCAGGTGCCCAAGGCTGTCCCTGTGGCCCATGAACTATGGAGTCTACATCCGCCACAGGCTGGGAAGTACGAAACAATAGACCCAGGTCCTTGGCAGTGAACCCCTTCCTGTTCGACTGCAGGGAGGGACCTTTGTTCCTCTTGCTCTCTCTTCAGGGGCTCTTTTCTTCACCTCTCTTTAGTTCTTCTCCCCCCTTGGTCTAAAGGACAGCCCTCTGGGTCAGCAGCCTGGCCTACCCTTAAAATCACATTTCTGCCAGTTCAGCAGTTATGGAAGCTAAAATCGCTCCCTCCTTCCCTTCATGAGTGCAGTAAGGCAAACACCAAACCTGGCTTGTGATCACAACTAGAAAGTCCAGGTCGATGGCTTAGGAGAGGAGGCCGTGCAAGGGGCAGAAGGACCGTGGCCTGAAGACACGGCAGCTCCTCTTGAACTCCATCTGAATCTGGGCAAGTCGGTCCACATTTTCAAACATCAGTACCTTCATGAGAGAGACAAAAACATGGACTGATGGGGCTTCTTCCCCTTTTCTGTGTTCTGGACCCCTGGGCCAGTCAGTCTGGGGCAGCCTGTGGACCCTTTGTCACAATGATGTTTTTAAATGCATAAAATCCACAGGGTCACAAAGGGAATAAATTATACTAAAGCCCAGTTATAGAAGTTCACAGAGCCCAGGCTAAGAATGCCTGGACTCAGTGATAGCTTAGGTCCTTGGATCTTATACAGACAGGAGCTGCCAGGCCCTCGATGTCAACACCCAATCAATTCACAAACTTTTATTAAGTACCACTATGGGCCAGGCACTAAGCTAAACAAACACGAAATCATTCCCTTCCCTCAGGGAGCTCAAATTTTATCAGAGAATACAACATATACACATGTATAAAGAAAATACAAGTAGTAAAAACTATGGTCTCCAATCAATCTCCCTTCTACCACTGGCCAGACCTCACAATCAGCCCAAGCTATAGCCTGGATGCGACAGGAGAAGGGCAGGAAGTCAGCCCTGCGAACACTTCCCAATGAACCTCTTCCACAGGTGTAACATGGGAAATTATCTGGTGATCTCTCCTAACAGGATTTCTGGGCAGCACAATGCAGGATGCATAACCCAGCTGCCTTCACACCAGTATTCCTTTGGCAAGGTCATATAGCCTCAAATCCCAGAACTCTGTATTGTCATAAAAACCATGATTAAGAGGTCTCAAAGCAATGGAAAGATGTGCAGTGGACAAAAGCCTGGAACATGTCACCCCTGATGGCCTGGTCACCTCGAGGCAGTGCCTGCATCTGTATCCACAAGACAGTATAAGAACCTAAGCCCAGAGCAGAGAGGCCTGAGTAGGAACGAGCCGGCCAAGGCCTGCTTGGGGGCCCTGAGCCATGGAAGCAAGAGATTTCCTTCAGAGGCAGAGTGAGTGGTGATTCTGACAAACCAGGCATGGTGGGCAATGCCTACAGGGCCCTTGGTGCAAGGTCACCTACACCCCAGACACTGTCTGTGGAGGGAGGGACCAAGCAGAGTGGCCTGGCTCAGCACAGGACCTTCCTGGCCTGGCAGGCCCACGGGAGGGCCTCACCTGGACAAGCTGGCACTCAGTTCTTTCTCTAATCCCTGAACAAACTGGTCATTGAGAAAGAGTAGCTGGCCCTGCGGAAGGAAGTGGTTGAGGATGCTCTCGATGCGGTCCACTCTGAGGAGGACATTGCTGCCTGAAGACAGAGGCTTCAGATGATCCAGGAGGAGGCGGGCGAGCAGGCGCAGGGTGCTCTCAGCCAGAAGCAGATTCTCATGGGGTTCACAAACTAAGACACAACCCAGTGACAGGACCTGGAGCCATACGGCGACCTTGGCATCCTGGAAAGGGTTCCCAGACCGAAGGCGAAAGACCCCAGAGGGGGCATCATGCAAGGGGATGGGCTCATCAGAGGCCTGGAGGAGGAGATCCATGGGAGGCCGGCCCGAGGCCTGCTGCAGCAGCTTACATGTTGACTCTGCCTGTCTGAAGAAGGAACAGAATTCAGGCCTGCAGGAGGGAGACTGAAGAGAGTGAAAACCTGGCGATGGCTTTGAATGGAGAAGGGCAAACATCTCACTGCTCTCTTTCATAACCGCCCCCTTCCGGAAGATCTCCTCTGACCAGGGAGTGAAGCCACACCCCCTCTCACCACAGTCCGAACGTGGTGCCAAGAGCTCCCACCTAGGAGTCAGGAGGTTCAGGCTGGAGCCCAGCTTTGCTACTGGCTCAGGCCCTTGGATCACCTAGATCTCAGTTTCTCTATCTGTCAAATGGGAAGAGCTGCCCCTATGTACTCAGAGAGCTCTTCTAAAGCTAAAACAGAGTGGCTATAGTCAGGGCCAAATGTGGGGGGGATGCTCCTCCTCCCACTTCTGCACCATATGCTTAGGCCTTCCTGCATGACTCTAAGAGGCCGGCAGGGGGAGCTGTCAGCCCAGCTGCCTGGCTCCAGGTGCTCTCCTGGGACAGCAATGAGCATCACCCCAAGTTCTGGGGCCCTCTGAGTTTGGGCCTGTGGGCTGGGGGACCACGTCCTGATGAAAGGATGGAGAGGGCATAGCAAGGCAGGGCAGGATGAGGCATGCCTGCCTCCACAAAAGGTCCATTCATCCCACGAAGGCTGCTTTCCACCCCTGGGTCTCCCTAAGATTCAGCTGGGTTTAAGTACAATTTGGTCCTGTTCAATTGGTTCAGACTAAAAATGAATAAACATCGAACTGCCACTGGATAATCCCAAAGAATCTATGTGACTCTGGAGAGCATCCTCTAGCTTTTCCTGAGATGGGGTTACCTTCCTAGTTGTCCCAAATAATAGCTGAGTAGAAAAACCTAGAACTTGCAATCAGCAGAAGTGGGTCTGGATGCCAGTGAGTTACCTCAGTGCTCTGAGCCCTTGTTTCTGGATCTACAAGATGGGCACAGTGATTCTTATACTCCCTACCTGCCAGGGTTGTTGGGAGGGAAGTGGTGGACAAGCAAACCTGGGAGGGCCATGTCAGCAGGAGGCACCCCTCTCACAATGCCAAGGGGGTTTTGGATGAAAATGGGGGAAGACCCAGAAATACGCAGTGGGCCACAGGGAAGCCTGCCTGGACTGAGCCGTGTTTTCCATTTACCTTGCCACGGCCAACAGCTGCTCCTTCCTGAGCAGCCTGTCCCTCTCTGGCCCGTGAGGTCTGGGATCATCTGGTGACCTCTCGGACCCAAATACTCGAGAATACAGCACTCGACAGAAGGCAGCATCGCCGGCAGCCTGGGCACTCAGCGTGTGGATCAGGAATGCATGGACCATGATGTCTGGAAGCTTTGTCCTAAAAGGGGAACCCAGGGCAATCTGGGGAAGAGAAGAGGGGGGCACCAGACAGGCTGTGGAGGAAGCATGGGATCAAGGCCAATGCTAACCTTACGTTTACTGCAACTTAGTGGAACAGAGCCTTGGGCTGCAAAGGCTGTTGGAAAAATCCTTGTCTAAACCGACCATGGTGCAGAATGTCTGTAAGCGCAATGGAAGGCCTTGGGCCAGTAAGCTCAATGGTTAGAGCTCAGTTCTTACAGGCCCCAAACTACACACAAGCACTCCAAAACAGGACGAGTTGCAGGGTGAAATCCTACTTTGGGACCATTCATTCATGCTGCCCCATAGTCAGTGAGCCTCTGTGAAGTACAATGGAGCTCTGGGGAAGTCAGAGGCCCTGGGTTTGCATCCCTCCATGGATGCTTAGGGCCCGACTAGTGGGCCTCTGCGTCCACAGGGGGCTATAAGAAATGGCTTCCCAGACCCCTTCCACTCTGTGTCTACAATCTCACAAACTGTGTGCAGAGCCCTGGGGACACCCAAAGTCAGGGGACAAACTTTGCCATCGGACCGTGGAGCTCACAGGTGAGCAGACGGAGGGGACACAGGCTGGAATCTGGGGCCAGCACAGGCCTTCTTTCCTGTTAAAGCCTCGTCAGGCTACAGAGCAAGCAGAGAGAAGCCCTCTACCCTGGCTGCAGAGGACAGAGTGCTCTGGATGGGCTCCCAGGGGACTCTGGCTGGGATCGGGCTCCGGCCCATGACACGATGCTGTCTCCCTGAGGCTCAACTCCCTCGTCAGAGAAACAAGAGGCCTGGGACCACTGAAAATTGGCTCTAGATGAAAAGGAGTGAACCGTACACTTCCCTTTTTTAGGGAGAAAGAGGAGTGATGAGGAAGGTGGGCAGTACATGGATCCTGAGACAAGGTCACCCACTTATTTTGGCTAAATTGGGTTTTTTGGTTATAATGAGGATTTGTTTGGGGCACAGTCACTATATTGGGTGTTTCTGTTCAACTGTTTTGTTTGTTACAAGGAAGAGTTCAATCTGGAGGTAAGTGAGGGAGAACAGAGGGGTGAGCAGCCTATCAAGAATGCTGTGATGTTTAAAAAAAAGGGGGGGGCAATGAAATGAAGGGTTCTTAACCTTTTTTTTTTCTGAATCATGGAGTCCTTTGCTATCTGGTGAAACCCATAGACTCCTCAGAATATTTTTTTAACTGGATAAAATATGGCATTACAAAGGAAACCAAAGTTTAGTAAAATAAGGATGTATTTTTCCCCCATTCAAGTCCACTGAACCCCCAGGTCTGTGAACACCAAGTAAAGAATCCTTGAACTACACAAGAAGTAGAATGGACGATTTTGATTATATAAAATTTAAAAAGTTTTGCACAAACAAAATAAATTTAGCCAAAATTAGAAGTGATTCAGGTAAATGGGGGGAAAAAAATCTTTACAGTAAAATTCTCTGCTAAATGTCTCCTTGGAAAGAATCTGACTCAAATTTACACAAATAAGGGAGCAGGAAAGGAGGGAAGGCAGAATCAGGAAAGGCTCCCCATAAGAGCTGAGCCTAAAGGGAAGGAGGCAGGGGGTAGGATAACCTGCCAAACAGCACCAATCTATCAGATGACAGAACCCCCCTAAGCCTCCCTGCCTGTCTCGGACAAAGGAGAAAAGGGGATCTTCCCCATCTCAGGCCCAGGGTCAAGCTTTTCATACAATTCTCAGGAACAAGACGGAGGTGAGCTGGATCGCCGGACAGTCCAGTGTATTTAGGGCCAGCAACTGCTTAAACCCCCAAGGAGTCACAGACGGCTCCTACAACCTGGCTGGGCCATCAGTTAGGATCCAGCTGTGTGACCCTGGGCAAGTCCCTCACCCTCCAACTTAATCGGCCCTCTGCATCCGGGCGCTGCGGCAGCCCTTGGGGCGCTATGCAGAAGCGTTTTATCTTTACTGAGACCTGAGGTCGGGGGAATGTCGAGGCGACTGCGGCTCTCTGCAAAGTGGGACGAACTGCCCGAGCCGAGGTCCTGGATTCGAGTTCAGATCTTGCCACCTGCTGGGCCTGTTTGGTCATCGGTACAATGGCAGGGGTGGGCCGGACGGCCTCTGCGGCCCCCTCCCTATCTAAAGATGGGATCCTACAGTCTCGGAGATCAGAGACGCTCGGCAGCAGGAGGACGGCCAGCATGACGCGAGGAGGGCTTCCCCTGTCAGCTGATCCTCCCGGCTGCCGCCTGGCCCTCCCCAGCCCAGCACGGTAAGAGCCGGGGGGCGCCCCCAACGTCACTTCCGCACATGCGCCACTCGGCACCCAGTGCATCCTGGTCGTTGTGGTCCCTCTCCTACCACGGGTCAAGCGCAGGGAGGTCCTTCTCAGGATAGCCTCGTCCATCCATCCCCCTCCTCACCAGACCGCCCCCGCTACGGGCCCCCGATGCCATCCTGGAGAGAACTTGGCACCCTTGCCCCTCTTACCGGACTGGACAGCTTCGGGGGGCAAGCCCCTGACGCAGCGGAGCCGGGGCTCAACGGAAACACTTACGTCAGCGCGCATGCGCGACGCGTCGTCGAGCGCGAGCACGCACGACGGCGCGGGGCCAGAGAGGTTTAAAAGGATTTTGCGTGGACGTGGAGCGGGGCTTCAGAGATAGGAGGGGAGGAGCTTAGAGCGGTGGCTCGGGCTGGGGAGTGGATCCTGGAGGCGTAGGTGTCGCTCGTCCTATTCCTTAGTCTGACCGCCTTTCTTCCATCTCCCAGACCAGCACTGGCTCCCTATTACCTTAGGGTTAAATCCCAAACTGCAGGCCTCCACGTGACTCCCTAAACCCCCGAGGTCCTGTGCTCTGTGATCCCGCCCCATCCGTCACCACTGGGCAGAGAGCCTCCCTTTACGTCCTGTTCTGTCTCCCACTGCGGCCCTCACCATTCCTTAGACTATGAAGGGCGGTGCCCACCTTAGACACTGTAAATGGGGTCCAACTTCGTGCAGTTATCTGCCCTATCATGACAGTTCTCAGTTATCCTGTATTTGGGTCTTTTCTTTGAATAGCATTTTATTTTTTCCAATTACATGTAAAAACTTTTTTTTTTTTTATTTCGAGTGCCAAATTCTCTCCTTCCTTCCTTCCCCTGCCCCCTCCCTGAGGAGTTCGGTGCAGGTCATAGGTGTGCAGTCATGCAAAACACATTCCCGTATTAGTCATGTTGTGAAAGAAAACACAGCCCTCCCCCCAAAAAAACACGAAAAAAAAATAAGGTGAAAAACAGTGTGCTTTGATCCGCACTGGGACCGTATCAGCCGTTTCTCTGGAGGCGGTTTGCATTCTTTGCATCTCGAGTCCTGTGAGGTTGGATTAGATCACGGTATTTCTGAGATCAGCTACGTCATTCACAGCTGCTCCTGGCTACAATGTTGCTGTTACTGTGTACAATGCTCCTGGTTCTGTTTGCTTCACTTCCTAATAATTCAGGTAAATCTTTCCAGGTTTTTCCGAAAACATTCTGCTGGTCAATATGATTGACTCTTCCATCACAGGGTACCTAGGTGGTGCAGGGGATAGAGCATCAGGCCTGGAAACAGAAAGACTCCTCTTCCTGAGTTCTGTTTTGGCTTCACACACTTACTAGCTGTATGACTCTGGGCAAGTCACTTAACCCTGTTGCCTCAGTTTCCTCATCTGTCAGATGAGCTGGAGAAGAAAATGGCAAACCACTTCAGTATCTTTGCCAAGTAAATCCAAAAAAAGAGTCATGAAGAACACAGTTTGATTGCCCTTTGGGGATAGTTCCAAATTGCTTTCCAGAATGGTTGGATCAGTTCACAACTCCACCAATGATGCATTAGTGTCCCAATTTTCCCACATCTTCTCCAACATTTGTCACTTTCCTTTCTGTCATATTAGCCAATCTGGTAGGTGTGAGGTGGTACCTCAGAGTAGTTTTAATTTGCATTTCTCTAATCAATAGTGGTTTAGAGCATTTTTTAGAATGACTATAAATAACTTTCTGTATTTGATTTTTTAAAAAGTACAGAACTTCAGAAATTTAAGAACCTTCCTAAATTACTTCTCATTAGATTTAGCCCGTTGTGGCAATCTGCTGAGATTCTGTCGCCTAACACATTAGCTACCTTCTATTTGATCAAATGAGATCCTTAGAGTGCTACATGGAGATTAGCTAGTATTATTGTCACCTGAAAATCTGATAATCATTCTGTCTGCACTTTCACCCAAGGCATTAATTAAAAATATTGAACAGGACTGGAGCAGCTAAGTGTCACAGAGGATTAAGTACTTGACTAGAAACAGGAAGACTCACCTTCCTGAGTTCAAATCCAGCCTTAAGGCACTTACTAGCTGTAGGACCCTGGACAAGTCACTTCACCCTGTTTGCCTCAGTTCCCTCATCTCTAAAGTGACCTGGAGAACGAAATGGCAAACCACTCCAGGGTCTCTGCCAAGAAAACCCCAGATGGGGTCACTAAGAGTCAGACAGGACTGAAGTGACTGAACAACAAGGGCAATTACAAAGGCAGCCTCTTCTTCACCTCTGGCTTCCCTGACTTTCTTCAAGTCTCAGCTACAAGATTCTTGTCTCTGTATCCCTTAATCTGAGTACCTTCCTGAGTGTTGGTTGATTGTGTCTGACTCTTTGTGACCCCCTTTGGGATTTTCTTACCATAGATACAGGTTCATTTGACAGATGAGGAAACTGAGGCAAACTGGGTAAAGTGACGCGCACAGCTCATACGTGTCTGAGGCTGCATTGGGACTCAGGTCCTCCTGACTCCAGGGCCAGAACTCTCTGCACTGAACCACCTAGCTGAAACTCTGTGGAAGGAGTCTTGGAATCCATTTGGATTTTCTGTATTCTTACATGAAAATATCAAAACCAAGCAGCACTTCTACAGTGGAAATTTTCTTAAGTTCAGTCAGACTTGAGATATTGGAAGCTGTAAAACAGGTCCAACCATCTCAGTCCATCAGTCAAATAAACAAACACACCTTCTAGTGGCTAAATAAATACTCAGTCCCCTACACAGATGTTGGATTTCTTTTTTCAAGTGTATGTTAACCAATAAAATACCAGTTCATTTAAAAGTATTACTGAATTCGTAGTAGTTTATGATGTGACATGATCTATATATTCTCAAGGAGCAGATACCAGTCAGTTCAATTTAATTTAAGAGGAGGCAGCTTGCTTCAGGGCTCAGGGGCCAGATGACCCTGTATAAGGATGGGATTAAAACCATCCTGTTTAGTCGTGGTGACGGGACTAGGATAGAGCACCTTTTGCCTGAATGTAAGCAGGGCCTGTATACCTCCCGGAATCAATCAAAGCCACTTTATGAGAGACTGGATCACGTCCTAAACAGTTTGTATAAGAGGGAGAAGCTATCTCAGAAGGAGGGAGTTGGGGTGAAGAGGAGATTCTGTGTATCCGCACTCCTGAAAGTGGGACACGCAGGGATCAGAGGAACATCAGGGCCCTGTCAAACAAAACAAGACAACGACATGACAAGTCAAAGAGACTCTTTACTTCTACATGCATCTCAGGAAATGACTCAGATGGAGGGAGATCTCAAGAAAAGATCAACTTTCTCCGACTGCCCCCAATGCCTGTTTATTCCCAGACAACATAACGTAATGTGCTGTTTTGTTCCCCAGACTTCTGCCTCAGCCACAAAGAGAGGAGAGGCTAACTGGAGACAGATGTAAATGAGAGCTTAGGCTGAGAACCCAATGGAGCTTGAAAATCACGAGCTCACTTTTGGCCGGTGGATGATAAAATGTCCCCCTCAGGTCCACTTGGTTCTCCCCTCTTCAACCTTAGGAATTTCAAATTTTATTTTAAATGAAAATTCTATGTTCAATCACAATCGGCCCAAGCTTTCAGTGAGGAAAATTCCTAACATGTTGGCAGAAATTGGATTCTCGGTCTGACTTTACATTTATATCTCCCTCTACTTTGGCCCAGGCTGAGGCAAAATTCAGTTTGCTGGAAAACGTTTGGGTAACAAAATAACAGATTGTATTATAATGTCTGTGGATACACAGGTATTGGAGAAATGCGGAAAGAGCTAACTTTTCCCTGTATCCTCTCTGATGCTACTATAGAATCAATGACCCCCTCGTACCTATCAGATTGGATAAAATGGTAGAGGGGGTGTGGAAAAATTGGGACGTTTATTCATTGTTGGTGGAACTATGAACTAATTTGGAGAGCAATCTGGAGTTGTGCCCAAGGAGTAAGAAAACTGTGTATAACCCTTTGACCCGGCGATACCACCATTAGGTTTGCTTTTCAAAGTGATCAGGAAGAATGGAAAATAACCTATATATTCTAAAATGTTTCTAGCATCTCTCTTCCTGGTGGCAAAAAGTGGAATTTGAGGGGGGGGTCCATCAATTGGGGAATGACCCAAGAAGCTCTGGTAGATGATTGTGACAGAATGCTCTTGTGCTGTAAGAAAAGATGAGCTGATTGATTTGAGAAAAACCAGGAAAGAAATGATGCAGAATGAAATGAGCAGGACCAAGAGAACGTTGTATACAGAAGCAGCAATATTGTTTAAGAATAACTGTGAACAACTAAGCTATTCTGAGTATCATAAATGCTCGGATCAGCTACAAAGGACCTGTGAAGGAGTGTGCTATCCATCTCCAGAGTAAGAAGTAATACATAGAAGTATACATACATAGTATGGTTTTGCGTATACGTACACACACATGCGTGTGTGTGTGCGCGTGTGTGTGCGCGCGCGCGCGCGTGTGTGTGTGTGTGAGAAATAGTGGCCTTCTCTAGTGCACGGTGGAGAGGGAGTTCAGAACTTAAAGTGTAGCAAAAAATAAATTAAAATAAAAAGAATCATTGGCCCTCCTTCGTATCTCCCACCTCCCTCCTGACAGCATCTCCAGTGCCCACGGGACATCATGAACCGTATGTCTTGTAGACATCTCAAACTCAGCTTGTCCACGACACTTGTTCTCTTTCCCTCCAAACCCTCCCCTCTCCCCAATTCCCTTGTTACTGTTGGGACTGATGATCCTCTCAGGCACCCAGCCTCACCAAACCACGTGTTATCCCCCCGACATCCAATCTGTTGCCAAGTTCTGTTGTTTCTACCTTTATAACTTCTCTAGTAAACTGCCCCTTCTCTCCTCTGACAGTCACCACCTTGGTCCACCAAGCCCTCATCACCTCAGCCTTCATCACTTCAAGCTGGCATAATCACAACAGCTTGCAGGTTGGTCCCTCTGTCTCATACTTCAGTCTGTCTTCTGTCAGCTGTTAAACTGATCTTTGTAAAGCACAGGTCTGACCATGTCACCTTCCTATTTAATAAACTCCCATAGCTCCTTACTACCCCTACGATCAAATACAAAATCCTGCTTGGCTTTTTTTTTTTGGTCTTTTTGGAGAGGGGAAGGCAGAGCAATTGCCCAAGGTTACACAGCTAGTAAGTGTTAAGTGTCTGGGGCGAGATTTGAACTCAGGGCCTCCAGACTCCAGGGCCAGTGCTCTATTTACTGCCCCACCTAGCTGCCCCCCTGTTTGGCTTTTAAACACCTTCATAAACTCGCCTCCTTCCCAATCTTTTTATACCTTCCTTACTCACCTCCACATACTCTGTGATCCAAGGACACTGGCTTCCTGGCTGTTTCTCAAACAAGACACTCTGCCTCCCCGCTCTAAGGCTGTCCTCCATGCCTACAACTCTCTCCTTCCTTTTCTCTGTCTCCTCACTTCCCTAGGAGACTTCAGATCTTAACTAAAACAGTACCTTCTTCAAGAAACCTTTCCCAGATTCTCTTAATACTAGGCAGTCAATAAACATTTATTAAGCACCCACTGTATGCCAGGCACTGATGCTACAAAGAAAGGCAAAAGACAGTCCTTGCCTTCAAGGAGCTTACAATCTAATAGGGAAGACAATACATAGAAAGAAGCTGAAAATGGGGAGAGGGTAGGAAGGGAAGGTGCTTCATCACAGGGCATAATAAAGTTCTGCAGTCAGGTGGGAAATGATGAGGTGTCTGCCCAGGACGCCTTCCTTAAATAGAGGGTCAGAGAGGAGCTCTCCAATGTCCACCGTCTACCCTCTCCAACCACAGGGAGGGAGGGACCCCAAGGATGGGGTACTGAGGAAGTGCAAGTTTCAGAGTTGGTTTTATCTTGAAGAAAATTGAGTTTCTGGAGAAAATGGTGGAGTCCAAGTAGGCAGCCCTTTGGGAAGTGATGAGAAATGATTCTGATGCCTTTCCTCCGTGATAATTTCCAGTTTATCATATGTATGGGTATATAACATATACATATATACATAAAAGTGATTTATAAGTATATATATTATATAATAACAATATATGCATGTGCTATGTATAACATATATTTCTTATTTGCATATAGTTGCATGCATGTTGTCTCTGTGAGCCCCTTGGGGACAGGATTGTTTCTGCCTTCCTTTGTATCCCGGTGCTTAGCAGAGTGCCTGACACACATCAAGCATTTCATAAATGCTTGTTGGCTTGATCTGACTTTCCAAAGCTCGGATCTTCCTTTGCTCCATGCGTTCTCCATCCTCTCCCATTCATAGACACTCAGATGCTCCTCCCCCCAATCTAAGAAAGGCCTCCCCTTTAATACAAATTGTTTCAGGCACTGCTCAGTCTTCACACAATGACTTTGATTGGTTTAAGGTATACAGGCCAGTTCACTCTCAGTCCTCATTGTTTGACTCAATCAAAATGAATTTTCTCCTATTTAAAGCACCTGAGCCAAACGGGGTGGTTTCAACCCCACTCTTACACTTGGGTTCAAATCTTGGCCCTGCCACTTATTTATTTGTGTGACCTTAGGCAGATCACTTAACCTCTAGATCTTAGTTTCTATGACAGCATTAAGCGTGTGGACCAATGATCTTCAGTCGGCTCACCTCCCTGAGATTCTATTTCTACAACTGCAAAATGAATGGGTTGGATTAGCTCTCCTCTAAGGTCTTTTCAAAAGGGGTCACCATGACCTGAAACCATCTAAACAACTAAGAGCCTTTCAAGCTCTAAATGGGTGGTACTAAGTGCTTGCCACTTGAAAGACACTGTGTATAGAAAGAGAAAAGTCTCTGCCCTCAACTCATATTCTTCTTGAGGCTCTAATATGCGCACAGAGAAGTGAATGTGCTGTCACTGAAGGGATCTGGGAGGGGGCATCACGGAAAATCTTCCCTGAGGGGGCAGCACTTGAGCTGGGACATAGAGGAAGATGAGGTGGAGAGGAAGGGGAAGGGTGCTCCAGGCATAGGGAAAGGCCGTACAAGCACAACCCTGAATGCACAATCCAGGAAACGGTGATGTGGAGAGCAGCTATTCTCACACATGGGGGTGCCAGCATTCTTAGACCTTAAAAAGGGGTCCTCATGGTGGGAATGGGGAGGGGGGAACTGCTGGTGTTTCCTCTAGGGCAGCGGTTCTCAACCTGTGGGTTATGTTCAATTTGTAACAATGAAAATACATCCTGCATATCATATATTTACATTACGATTCATAACAGTAGCAAAATTACAGTTATGAAGTAGCAGCGAAAATAATTTTATGGTTGGGGGTCGCTGCAACATGAGGAACTGTATTAAAGGGTGGCGGCATTAGGAAGGTTGAGAACCACTGCTCTAGGGAGAAACCTCCATGCCACTCTTTCTCCGGCCACCAGGAGGAGCGCCTGCACTGGGCCAAGGGATGTTTCCCTTCTGACAAAGCCCTCTCCAGCTTCTTAGCGTGAATGATCCTTAGTGCTAACACTAACAAAAATTGACATCTATAGAAGTCCCGTCAACGAGGATTATCATACCCATTGTACAGGTGAGGAGAGTGATGCCAGGTATATTACACTAGTATAGATCAGAGCTGGGGTATGACCCCCTGTCTTCTGGTCTGCAGGAAGCTGCTAACCAACAGAGCGCCCCAAGTACCCCGAGATTTTTGTTTTGTACGTGGCGCTACAACAAGGTGCTGGCTATCGGTCTTCAGGACTTGGTTTAAGTCTAAATTCAATATTTGATTTATCTCTGCACAACAAACATTTATGGCAAACCCTTCAATGGGGCGGAAATGATAGCTTTCTTGAAAGATTATAGAAGTATAATTAGATAAGGAATAAACGGTAGCAGTTGTACAGAGGCAAGTGTAGTCTTGATTTATGGAAAAACTTCTTCACTAAAGTGGAATGAACTGCGTGATGAGAGGCGTGCTCCCAGAGTCCTGGGATGGGAGATTCAGAGGCGGAAGGGATCACCCTGTTATCTCATCCAGTTCTCTTTTTCGTGTAGATAAGGCAACTGAGGCCCAGGGGAAACTGAGTGACCTGTCTAAGGCCTCAGAGTAACAGAGATAAGATCGGAACCCAGGTCTTGTGACTGCAAAGCCCTCACGGGAGGTTTTCAAACAGGCCATTTGTCAAGCGTAACATAATCTGGACAGTCTGTGATTTCCGGAAGGATGTCTATGGCTGGGCTTTAGAGGGTTTTACTGGGTTGAAACCCTGTGGGCAGATGCTGTTTTTACCTCCACTTTACAGATGAAGAAATTGAGGCCAAGAGAGGTTAGATGACTTGTCCAGGGTCACAAAGCTAGTAACCATCTGAAATAGGATTCAAACTCAGGTCTTCCTGACTCTAATTCCTTCCCTCTAGCTAATGCACCCCTTAGTTGCCTCATAAGACCGTCTGTGGCTAACCATAGCCATAATCAAACCAGCGTTTGTGGCCACAGACACAGAGTGTCTGCTCTGTGCAGGGTGTCCGTGCCAGGTGTTAGGCAGGTCTTAAGTGCCAGTGGAGGCGCTCGCCATAGTAGGTTATTAACTTCAGGGAAATTCAACCAAGGGAGAGACCACTGTTAGGAGCAGTAAGTAGACGGTGACTGCAATGATAGCAGAATGGCGCCACCTCTTGACTCGGGCACTGGCGATGCCCTGAGCCTGGAATGCTCCCCCTCCTGATCAGCTCCCAGCTTCCCCGGCTTCCTTCAAGTCTCAGCTAAAGTCCCACCTCCTGCAACACGTCTTTCTCAGTCTCCCTTCTTCTTAGTGCCTTCCCTCTGTGGATTATCTACAATGTATCCTGTCTCTACCCTGTTTGTACTGAGCTGTTTGCATGTAGCATCTCCTAGACTTGGAAGCGGAGAATGGTTTTTGCCTCTTTGTATCCCTAGGGCTTAGCAGGTAGCCTGGCAAAGAGTTGTTGTCTGTCCTTCCTTCTTGAAGAGGACCATGACATCAGGGAGGTAATGCCCCGACATGAAAGTGAATTGGATTTAAGTGCGTCAGGGCCACGCAGAGTCACCAGCCTCATTCTCTCCTCCTAAGCCATCTGGGTCCAGTGGCCAGATAGAGGCCAGGATGACTGGAGACGGCCCACACTGGCACCCCGTAAGTACTTACTAATGCTTGTTGACTTTCTGCAGTCAGGAGGGTGATGGACAGAGCTTCCCTAGAAAGTGATCCGGGTGCACTTGTGAGGACCAGGCCAAATAGAGTAAACAGCAGCCAGGGGTTCAAACTCTCCAAGCCAGAATGAGTGATCCTTGTTTGCTCTTGATGACAAGGCCAAGAGATTGAAATCTTATGGGAACAGGGGCAAAACTATTCAATTTAATTATGAATTCTGATGGCAGAAAGCATACCTCTGGATTAGGTAAGAGCCCAGGCAAACGCTAAAAGCTGGAAGATTCAGGGGCCAAGCACACACGCTCAGAGGGACTGCCAAGGGTGCCAGAGCTAGAACTGGACCAGGGGCCAGTCACACCCGCTGCTTGGACCACAGTCCTGGGAGCTGTGCAGGCCAAATGTCTCAGGGGCCATAAGCATTTCTACAACGTGGCACATACTTATTGGATGCTCAGAGGATACAGAGGCAAAATGAAGCCATTCCTGCCTTCAAGGAGATTACATTCTCTGGAATTAGCCTCACAAACCCTAGATTTAGAGTCAGGGGACCTAAGCTTCAATCTAATCTCTGATAACCAGGGGACTTTGTGGCAGTTCAGTTAATATCTATGCCCACTCCCTTATCTCTGTGAAGACAAAGCTTGGTTTTCCTCTCCTTTCCCTTATGGCAGATCTGGGCACAGGATCAGGTCCACAAGGGACTGTTGGTGGGATGATTCATTGGATTTTGGAGTGAGGAAAACCTGGGTTCAAATCCTGACTCAGATACTTAATTACTAAATCACTTAACCTCCCTGATTCTCAGTTTCCTTATCTGTAAGATGAAGAGTATGGCTTATAAAGTGCCTTCAAATTCTCAGTTTCTGTTAGGAGAGTTTGCTTTTCTTTTTTTTGGAGGGGGAAGGCAAGGTAATTGGGATTAAGTGACTTGCCCAAGGTCACATGGCTCATAAATGTTAAGTGTTAAGTGTCTGAGACTGGATTTGAACTAAGGGCCTCCTGACTCCGGGGCTGGTGCTCTATTTACTGTGCCACCTATCTGCCCCCTATTAGGAGAGTTTTTAATCCAAACGAAGGAGGTATGCCTATACCTTGGGACACTTAGCAGCCGACAATCACGAATCTAAACACCCTTATCCAGAGTGTCAGAGCTGCCAGACTCTCAGAAGGCACAGTCTGATGCCTCCCTGTAGAGGAATCCTTGCTCCCACAAGCTGCCATCCAGCCTCTGGCTAAGAGAAAGCAGAAGATGCCTGGATCAGGCCTCTGGGACTGATCTAATTTCCTCAACTATAAAAGGTGTGGGTTGGATTCCAAAGTCCCTTCAGACTAAATTCCCGGCTCCTTCCAGCCCAAGCCAGGCCAGACCTGAGCATCTGGGCCTGAGAGGAGCCCAGTGAGGGAAGAGAGGGAAGGTTTTTAGGGACTCTTTGTTTTAATTTTAAATTAAATTAAATTTAAATTTAAATAAATTAAATTAAATTAAATGAAACCCCATCCCCATGCAAATCTATGCAAATCTCATACAAGTAGCCCTAGTTGTACTTTGGGGGCCCAGGTTAAACAAGATTTTTCCCCAGGGCCTCACCTGGCCGGAGTGGAGAGGAAGGGAGGCAGTGTTAGTTGGTGGGGGCAAGGTGTCCTCCCTGGGTCCCCAGTTGGGTGTTCCCCAATATCTCTCAGAGCCAGAGCAAGTAGTGTAAGGCTGATAAGGAAGGAGAAGGAGCAGATGGCCCACGTGTTCTCCGATGCTTCCAGGCAGATGGAGAGCCCCACCCTAGCATACCAGCCAGGAGACCAAAAGTGCAGGAGGGAAAGGGAGGGAACTGGTCTGCCTGGGGAAGCTCCGGCAGGGAAGGGAATCATTAACCTGGGAGAACTTTCAGCAGCTGGGGGAACCCATTGCCATGGAAGCCAGCAGTTATTAAGCTGGGGATTTGAGGCTGGAGGGGACCTTAGGGAGCAGCTGGTACAACCTTCCTGATTTACAGAGGAGGAGTCTGTGGCTCAGTCATACAGCATGGTTCAATGGACCAAGAGCGGGGTTGAGTTCTGTCTCTGCTACTTAGAATCCATGTGAGCTTTGTCCTCTCTCGGCCTCAGCTCCTTGTCTGTAAAAGGAAGAGGCTGACCTGGATGATCTCTAGGAACCCCTCCCACCCTTGATCTGTGATTGAATGTTCCGGGTAATGAGCAGCCAAACCCAGGCCCTCTGATTGCACATCCTGACTTCATCCCAACATACTGACTGAAATAATGTCAGGCAAGGGAAGCCTCTAGATAGGTTGGGTTGGAGAGCTGGGGGTAATGGAAGATATACGTCACAGGCTGAGAATCAAAAACCCATCCTCGAGAAGAAAGACAACAATGAGACAACCTACCCAAATTTGTGGGACAGCCAAAGCAGCTCTTAGGGGGAAGTTTATGCCTTTAAACATTTACATCAATCAAATAGAGAAAGAGCAGATAAATGAATTAGGCACGCAACTAAAAACACTAGAAAGAGAAGATATTAAAAATTCCCAATTAAACACCAAATTGGAAATCCTGAAAATCAAAGGAGAGATTATTAAAATTTAATGTACAAAAACTATTGAACTAATAAATAAAACCAGGAGCTGGTTTTATGGGGGGAAACACAATAAAATAGATAAACCACTGGCTAATTTGATTTAAAGAAAAAGAAGAAAACTAAATTATCAGCATCAAAAATGAAGAGGGTTAATTAACCACCAACTACGATGAAATTAAAATGTTTATCAGGACCCATTTTGCTCATAAATCTGAGAATCTAAGTAAAATGAATGGATATTTACAAAAATATAAATTGTTCAGATTAATAGAAGAGGAAATAGGATACTTAAATAACTCTATCTTAGAAAAAGAAATTGAATTAGCCATCAACGAATTCTCTAAGAAATAATCCCCAGGGTCAGATGCGTACACAGGCAAATTTTACCAAACATTTAAAGAACGATTAATCCTAGTACTATATAAACTACTCTGAAATATATGTCAAAAAGAAGTCCTACTAAACTCCTTTTATACTACAGATATGGTGCTGATACCCAAAACAGGAAGAGCCAAAACAGAGAAAGAAAAGTATAGGTCGATTTCCCTAACGAATATTGATGCAAAATCTTTAAATAAAATAAATGCAAATTTAAATAAAATTAAAAATAGGAAAACTATCAGCATAATTGACCAAGTCAAGAATAAAACCAACAGAAATCACATGATTATCTCAATAGATGGAGAAAAAGCCTTTGACAAAATATAGCACACATTCCTACTGAAAACCCTAGAGAACATAGGAATAAGCGGAGCGTTCCTTGAAATGATAAGTAATATTTATTTAAAACCATCAGCAAGCAATATCTGTAATGAGGTTAAATTAGAAGCCTTCCTAATACAAGGAGGGGTGAAGTGAGGATGTCCATTATCACCACTGTTATTCAATAGTGTACCAGAAATGTTACTTTTAGCAATAAGAGAAGAAAAATAGATTGAAGGAATTAGAATAGACACAAGGAAACAAAATCATTGCTCCTTGCAGATGACATGATGGCATACTTAGAGAATCATAGAGAATCAACTAAAAATATAGTTGAAATAATTAACAATTTTAGCAAGGTTGTAGGATATAAAATAAGCCCAGGCAAATCATCAGCATTTCCATATATTACCAACAAAGTCCAGCAGGAGGAGATAGAAAGAGAAATTCCATTTAATTTAAATGCCAACAATAGAAAATACTTGGGCGTCTACTTGCCAAGACAAACGCAGGAACTATACAAACACAATTACAAAACACTTTTCACACAAATAAAGTCAGATCTAAACAATTGGGAAAATGTCAATTGCTCATGGGTAGGCTGAGACAATATAATAAAAATGACAACTCTACCTGAATTAATCTACTTATTTAGTGCCATACCAATTGAAAAAATAAAAAAATATTTTTTAAGCTAGAAAAAAAAGAGAACCAAACACTCAGTCAAAGGTATATAGAGATAACCAGGTGATGCGGTGGTTAGAGCACTGGGTCTGGACTCATCGGTACCTGGTTCAAATCCAGCTTCAGACTAGTCACTCAACTGCCTGCCTCAGTTTCCTCAACCGTAAATGGAGATGATCATAAAAGATCAATTGAGAAAGTACTTGTAAGAGTACTTAATACAGCGCTCGACGAAGGGTAGGTACTTAATAAGGGTTTATGTCCTTTTTCGTATCGTACGATCCCCACGTCTACTAACCATCTAAAAATTTCAAAGCATCTTTTTCACCAACCAGTCCACGCACAAGTACTTACTAAGCATTTGCGCAGCCTAGCCTAGCTCTACATTGGGAGCCATAGGGACAAAGAGAAATATGAGACAGGATGCTGGTTCTTAAGAATGAAGTCATTCAAGTGATCTGGTGGGAGATATTTGGAGCCAGAGGTCTTGTATTAGATTCCTGTGTGACCTTAGCCAAGTCACTTAACCTCCCTGGGCCTAGATTTCTTCATCTGGCCTCTAAGGCCCTCTCTAGCTCTGAATCTGTGACCTAGGAAAGTATAGGGCCAGGGAAAAAATATCTGACTATGTACCTTGCTTCCTATATGATTTACTCCAACCAACATGTGTGAAGTGCTTGCTCTGTGTAAGTCACTGTGCCTGGAGTTGGGAAAATAGTGCCAGGGTCTCCCAATATATGGTGGCTCCCTCAACCGATGCACATTTGGCACCTTATCTGCCTAGAGTTTCCCAAGGCACTGAGAGCTTGTTACCTGGCCATGGTCACACAGCTAGTGTGTGTTAGAAAAAGGATTGGAATCCAGGCCTTCCTAACTATTAGCCAGCTCTCCATCATGCCAAGACTCCTCTCCACCCTCCCCTTCCCGCCTCCCATTTTGTTGATGAAGAAAAGACAGAGCAAGTGAAATTAAGTAATTGGCCCAAGGTTAGGAAGGTAGTTAAGTACCAAAGGCAGAATGTGAACTCAGTCCCTCTGGCTCCCCATTCAGGTCACCTATCCTCCAGTCAAGATGGTGGCCTGAATGGGGGCAGATTACCCAGCTCCCACATACTTGTTCCAGCGAAACTCTATTTAGCCCAAACAATTATCAAGAAATTCAATGAGAAACTATAGCAAATTACTTTCACCCCCAAACTTCACAAGAGGTCAGTCAGAAGCCAGAGAGCTGGTCACTAGTACCCCAGTTCCATTTCATCCCTTAACATCAATTAGCTTTTTCACAAAGGAATATTTCCTTTAAAGACATAGGAAGAGCAATTGTATAAACATCTTCCCCAATGCATTATGCCCTCTAGTTCTCTGGGAGAGTAAGCTCAAAACATCGCTCAGTTCCTGTATAGCATTGGTCCCACCAAGCTCATGCCCAAAGCTGGCAGTGCTGCCTGGATGAAGCGATCTTCCAGGCTGGGGTGGGAAGGTCACCACCAGAGACCACTCTTTGTTCCTCAGGGCACTGAGGAGCATCTGGGTTTCCTTTGACTCTTTTTTGTACCCCCAGCACTGGGCACAGTGCCTGGCACAAAGTAATCACTTCAGAATTATTTGATTTGTTTCTTGATTAACTGATTCCTGTGGTGGGTGATCCCAACCAAGATCAGAGACGACACAGCACGAACCTAAAAAGCAGAAGAACAAAGACCTAGGAGGCCCATTTTGGGGGGCTTTGTGATGTCAGATGAACAAGATCTCTTGGACCAACCCCTTATAGCATATTCTGTCTACCAGATACCATCACACCAGCTCACCCTAGCTAAAAACAAGAGGGCAAAGGAGAGGCCACCCAAGCTGATACACCTTTGGGTGGGCCTCCAATGTCCCTCAAAGAGTCTCCTCTTCACCCAGATTGTCCAACTGGTACCAGCTACACGGTCCATGCACGCTCAGTTTCTCAAATGCATCCTTTACAATTGTCGGGATTCTCCCAGAAGCATCTCCCTGGCGCCCTCCTCATGGAGCAAGCATGATCTTCGTGTGTGTCATGCCCCCATTACACGCAACAACACCCATGTCTCAGGATTGTTGCTCTCCCTAGGTGGGGGCAATGGAAACAAGAAGGAGAGACCGGGCCCGAGAGGCGAGAGCGTTGGCAGCCCTCAGTGCTGGACGCAGGAGCTGGGAGAGATGTATGAAACGGTCAGAGGTGCCTCCAGGAGAAACAGCCTAGTCCAGGGGATGGAGCCTCGGACCTGGAGCCAAGAAGATAAGATTTGGACTCAGAGAACTTGGGTTCGAATCCTGGCTCTGTTAGGAAGGAAGGAAGGAAGGGGGAAGGGAGAGAGGAAGGAAGGAAACATTATTAAGTGCCTACTGTGTACCCCCAGGAGCTCTGCAAATGTGACCCTCACAATAACTTTAGGAAGTGGGCGCTATTATTACCCCCACTTTACTGTTGAGGAAAAAGAATTTAAGTGACTTATCTAGGGTCACACAGTTAGCGTCTGAGGCTGTATTTGAACTTAGACCTGTTTTACTCCAGGCCCGGGGCTCTGTCCACTGCACTACCCAGGCACTAGGGTTGCTATCTGGGTAACTTTGGGCAAGTCACACTTTGGGCACTGTCTCTCTGGGATCTCACTTGTAAAATAAATCAGTCAGAGCAGATGAACACTAATGCCCCTTCCAGGGCAGCTGGATGGCTCAGTGGATGGAGCACTGGGCTTGGAACTCATCTTCCCGAGTTCAAATCTGTCCTCAGACACTTACTAGCTGTGTGACCCTGGGCAGGTCACTTCACTCTGTTTGCCTCAGTTTACTTCTGTGTAAAATGGACTGGAGAAGGAAATGGCAAAGCACTCCCAGAGGATGGGGTCACAAAGAGCTGACCACATCATCAACAATGTCCCTCCCAGCTCTAAATCCGCGGTCCTCTGATTTCCCTCCTCCTAAATCAACAACAAAATCCTCTTCAACCAATCTTCCCCAGTTACCCCCACGTGCTTTCATTTCTCCAGGACATCTCTTCTTTGCTGATGGATACCATCAATGCTAAAATCATTTAGAGCTGTCATGGTAGCACACACCTGTAATCCCTGCTAGGGGCAGTCTTGAGTTTCCCTGATGGATCGCTTGAGCTCAGGAGTTCTGAGCTGCAGTAGGATTAATGTCAATTGGGTGACCTCCCTAAGTCTGGTACCAATGAGGTGAGTCTCTGGAAGTGGGAAAGAGGAGCCGCCAGGCTGTCTAAGGAGGGGTGAACCAGCCTAGATCAGACCAGGTCAAAACTCCTGTGCCCTTCAGCAGTGGGGCTGGGTCTATGAGGGGGTCACTGCAATTCCAACTTGGACAAGATAGGGACACCCAGCCTTTAAAAAATAAAATCATTTTAAATTAATGAGTTTTTTTTGCATTTGATCAATGTTTGCAGGTCTGCATATACATATACACACATATGTGTATATATACATATATATTGTGTGTATATTATAAATGTATGCATATATATGTACTGTGCATGTGTATGTATATATATATATACACATATATATATATATATATACACATATATATATATATATATATATATATATATATACCCATACACACATACACGTACATACATATATACAACATACCACCGCCTGAGCTATTTCCACAATCGGTACTGTTTGGGGCTAATAGCTATTCAACCCATCACCTAAGCTCACATCTAATATTATTCTTTTGCCAAAAACACTTAAATCCAGGATCCTATAACCAATCAAAACAGCTCCCATCCTTTGGGGAAAAAAGCAGTTCTCATTGCTATGGCAACTTTGTGGCGTCTGCTGCATTAAATAAAGCCGTCCCTATATCAAGGCCTCCAAGGTCCATTCCGGTTCTAAATCAGTAATCGTATCATCAATTTTATGGCCCCACGACCCCACACTTGTAAAGCTTTTGAGTAAAGAACAATCCAGAAACCATCTCTACTAAAACTCGCATGGCAGACCTTAAAATACGTCTTATTAGCACTTTCACAAAAATTTTGTATGCTGCTATTAAAGTCTTAGATATAACTGTTGAAAAATAGTAATTATTTTCCCTTAAAGAATAAAATAAGATAAAACAAATCCTATATTTTCACATCTTGTTAGCCTGAATGCTTCTACGGGAGCTGTGCGCTTTTCCCTTTTTTTGTGGACTTGATTGAAGATGTTCCCAAAGAATGGCCAGCTGTGGAGGCTTGAACCAAAAAGATTTGTGAGAGAAGGCACCAACACTGAGCCCTGCTATGGAAGACCAGCTGTAAAGTTCCAGGCCATGACATATACCGGGAGTCTAGAAGGGAAGGTTGGACACAGACAGATGTCCTCTTAACTCTCATGCCTTCCCTCTGTCGGTCAAGATCATAGGAACACGGGCTCATAAACTGAGAGGTGGAAGGGACCTTCGAGGCGGTCAGGTCTAACCTTCTCATTTTACAGGTGAGGAGACTGAGGCACAGAGAGAGTCCCACAGCTAATGAGTATGTGAGGCAGAATATGGACTCAGGCCTTACTGAATCCAGGTCCAGCACTATGGATCTGTGACTTCCCCTTCAGTTCTCGATGTGATTCCAAGATGACTCCCCAGATTCCCTTCCCCCGATGAGTCCTAAATCCTAAAGAAAAAAACAACCTCTGCACAAATTGGGGTAAAAAAAGCAAAATAATCTATTTGGTTGTGCAAGCGCGATAGTGAAAAAAGGAGGGAAAAGAAACCAAAGAGAAACAAATAAAAGTGCAAAGTTCTATCAGTGCAGAGCAGTCTGGTGACTTTGCAGCCGGTCCCCTCTATCTCCCTGGGCTGCATCTGTCTCTCCGCTCTCTGGCTGGGTGACTGGGTGGCAGCCAGCCTGTGTGTGTGGCCAACAGCCTCGCTGAGCTAAGCCGGCCAGTTGGTTTTCTAAACCTTCTCCTTTCTTCTGCACTTCAGGGGGCTGGTCATGGGAAAATCCAGGGGCCAAGGGGCAGGCTGGGGATAGAGGCTGGTCACAATGACATTCCTTCCCCAAATAGACGAGGCAAGACCCTACCCTTTTCCCAGCATGGGAGAGTATAGAGAAGGGCTGGACTGAAGGCTCAGATCCCACCTCGGAAGCCTAGTAGTTGCATGACCCTAGACAAGTCATTTCCCTTTGGGTCTGGGTCTCAGTTTTCTTCTCTACAAAAATGAGGGGGTTGGACAAGATGATGTATAAGGTCCCTTCTAAGAGCAGCCACAATAAAAGTGATGGCATTTGTACAGCACTCTGAGGCTTGTGAGGCATTTCACACATGCGATCTCATTTTATCTTCATCATAGTCCTGTGAGGCAGGTGCTCTTCTCATTCCTGTTGTATAGCTGAGGTAAAGGGGATAAGTGACTCATCCAAGGGTGCACAACTAAGCAAGGGTCTAGGGTGGGATTTGAACTCAGGTCTTCTCGATTCCACGTCCATCACAGTCAGATGTTGCAGGAGATAGAGTGTGGTGAGGATCAAACGAGAGAATATTTGTAAAGTGCTCAGCATAATGCCTGGCACATAGTAGGCACTCAGTAAATGCACATTTCCTTCCTTCCGTCCACTGCCATACCTAGCTGCCTCTGGAGTCCTGCTCTTAGGATGCTCCAAAAAGCCCCCCTCACTGGCCCAGCACCCACTGAGCTGCTCCTCCCTCCCTAAATCCCTGTAAGGTTTAGGATTTCCTCTGTCCCAGTCCTGAATGACAGATACCCTGCCTTCTCTTGTTCTCCCATTGTCGCATGGGTGGGAGCCGTGGCTCCCCCAATCTTGACTCTGAACTCCTCAAGGGTAGAGACTTGGGAGATAGTGTGGATATAAGCGAAAGGGCATCGGACCTGGAACTGGAGGACCCAGGCTTGAACTTTGGCTTTTCCATGGGCTATGTGTGTGGCATGGAGTGAGATACACAATGGCCAATTGATCTCCAACAGATTCCACTGCATTCGGGGCCATCTCCAGGCATGCTGATCTCTATCTGGCCGCTGGACCCAGACTCTCTCTGGGGGAGAAAGTGAGGCTGGTGACTTTGCAGAGCTCTGCCTCACTTAAATCCAATTCACTTGCATGTCATGGCCTCCCCTCCCTGATGTCACAGTCATCTTCGAAAATGAAAGACAAACAATAAACAGCAACAGATTCCATCAAGTTGCCACAGCAACGAGGATCACATTTCCCAGCAGGCTTTGGTTTCCTCTGTGGAGTGAAGGGGTTGGATTAGGTCATCTCTCAGCTTCCTTCCACCTCTCAGTCATTAGGAGGTGGCACAGAGTGGAAAAAGCAAACCAAAATACATCTGTAGAGGTGCCTTCTATTTGCCAAGCCCTGGGAATACTAATCAAAAATCAAGACCCTCTAATTACGGACAGCAACACCTATGGGAGGGCTGATGGTTGTGTTCAGTTCATGGCAGATGTAAAGACCAGATAGTACTTGGGTTCTGTCAGGGACAGTAGAAGGGCAGATGGCAAGGCTCTGAGGAATTCAGAGAGCTGTGGCAGGGCAGGTAGTCGACAGCTCAGTCCATGGAGCCATGAGTCAGAGTGGGGTAGGGTTCTGGGATGCCTCCAGCAGAAAGAGGGATGTGAGGGTTAGTCAGCATCCATCTGACAGTGGGCATTCTGTGCTAGGGGAGAACTGGGCTATGTGCCGTGAGCGTTGAATGATGAAGAGAAAGGTCCTTGGCTCCCTTTGGTAGCTGATGGTTAGCACTGATAGGAGGCTGCTAGTTGGCCAACTTCAACCAGGGAAAGGAAGGTCCCTCTCATCATTTCTCTACCACAGATGAAGGAGAATCTAGGGAACTCCTAGCCTGTGACTGAGTCAAACAATTAAATTTCAACAAAAGGGCATATTTGTGGAATCAATCCTAGCATTTGACAGCTTTTAGACAGCAGAAGTTGACAGAAAACTATGGAATTAAAGAGGGTCTTAGAAATCAACTCCCTCATTTTACCAATGAGAAAACCAGGGTTAAGCTTGCCCAAGATCACCCAGCTAACCATTTGAGAGAGAATGATGTCTCTCCCAAAGCACTGTGAACACCTTCAAGTGCTCTGGAATTGTGAGGTATTATTATATTCACTATCAAAGTCCTAATGGAAGAAGTACTCAGAGATTTTCCCTTTCCCCCAGTGCCTAGCCTTCTCCCCAACCCCTGCAACTCCATACATTAGAGCATATCTCAGTACTGCCCATATAGACTGTACCTTAGGTTAGGGAAAGGGAGAAGGAACCTTCTTCACAGAAGAACATTTGCAGCATCACTTTTTTGCCGTGGCAAAGAAAGTGGTTACCCGTCAATTAGGGAACAGCTTAAAATGTTGCAGAAGATGAAGACAGTGGAATTTTGTTGGTCCATAAGAAATGAACAACAGGATGGATTCAGAGAAACATAAAAAACATGTTTGAACTGAGGCAGACTGAAGTGAGCAGAACCAGCAGAAAAATAACCAGGGGGACAATAATAAAGAGGGAAAACCAGAATGATCAACAATAATAATGAGGAGAAGTGACGAAAACCTTCCAACCAAAGCAATCATCAGTCCTGCTTCCAAAGATCGAGGCTGAAGAGTATGAAGAGCCCCCCACAGAGCTTGGTGGACTACTGGTGCAGAACCAATCACATAAAAACCACCATGCTACCTAAATTAATTTAATTATTCAGTGCCACACCAACTGAACAGCCACAGGATTACTTTAGAGAGCTAGAAAAAATAAAAACAAAATTCATCTGAAGGAACTAAAGCTTAAGGGTACTGGCGGGGTGGGGAAAGTGGGAGAGAATGGGAAGGAAGGGAGCCTAGGAGTGCCAGATTTCAAACTGTACTGGGGAGCTGTAATCATCAAAACAATTCGGTACTGGGTAAGAAATAGAGAGTTTGATTAGAGGAATAGATTAGGTATACAATATGCAGAACCAAACAAGCGTAGTAACCTAGTTTTTGTTTTGCTTTGTTTCTGTTTTTATAGACCAAATATCCAAATATTGAGGCAAGAACTTACTACTCAACTAAAACTTTTGGGAAAATCAGAAAGTAGTTTGTCAGAACCTAGGTATAGACTAACATCCCACATCATGTAAAACAAACTTAAAATGGGTACATGACTTAGATGTAAAGGATGACATCTTCCGCAAATTAAGGGAGCATGGAAGAAACTACCTGCCAGATCTACGGTAGCGGAAGAGTTCATGACCAAACAAGAGACAGAGAAGTTTGTAGGAAGTAAAATTGACAATTTTGATTAAATAAAATTAAACAGATTTTGCACAGACAAAACTGATGCATCTAAAATTAGAAGAAAAGTAGGAAACAGGAAAAAATCTTTGCAGCAAGTTTCTCTGATAAAGGTATCATTTCAAGGATATATATAGAGTACTGAGTGAAATTTATAAGAATAAGAGCAATTCTTCAATGGATAGTCAAAGCATATGAACAGTTTTCAGAGACAAATCCAAGCTATCAATAGCTACAAGGAAAAAAATTCCTAAGCCACTAGTAATTGGAGAAATACAAATTAAAGCAAATCTGAGGTACCACTTTGAATCCAATAGATTGGCCAAGATGACCAAAAAAGAAAGAAGACAATTGCTGGAGGGACTGTGAGAAAACAGTGCATGACCTGTTGGTGAAGGTGTGAACTGGTCCAACCATTCTGGAAAGCAGTTTGGAACTATGCTCAAAAAGCTAATATACTGTGCTTACCCTTTGACCCAGCAATACTGCTACTAGATCTATACTCTATAGATCAAAGAAAGAAGAAAAGGACCCATATGTACAAACATATTTACAGTAGCTCTTTTTATAGTGGCAAAGAATTGGAAACTGAGGGGATGCCCATTAATTGGGGAATGGCTGAATAAGTTATGGTATATGGATGTGATAGAATGCTATTGTGCTGTAAAAACTAATAGAGAGGATGCCTTGTATGAACCAATGCAAATTGAAGAAACAGAATCAGAACAATTTACAAAATATTAGGAGTGTTGTAAAGACGATCGACCTTGAAAGACTTAGAAACTGATGCACACGATGCCCAACCACAATTCCGAAGGACTCATTATGAAACATTATCTACTTCCATATAGAGAAGTGGTGTCTCAGAGTGCACATTGAATCTTATTTTCTTCTCTTACTTTTCTTTTTCCTTTTTGGACAGAGCTAATGAGGAAATTTGTTTTGCCCATTTGCAATGGGTTTTGTTTTTCTTGCCTTCTCAATGGGTAGAAGAGGGGGAGAGGGGAGAAAATTCAGAACTGGAAATAAAATAAAATTGAATTTTTAAAAAATTGAGTATGAATAGGGCCCCTGTGCACTTCCTAGAAGCAATCAAAGCCATTGCTTATGAGACTTAATCATACCCTGAGGAATTTATATAAAAAGGAGGAGCTTATCTGGGAACTGGAGATTTCTCAGGGTCTGAAAGGGCAGAAGAAGAGTCACGCAGAGCTGAGCTGAGAACCAGCAGCCCATGGGCAACCAGCAAAAGGAGAAAGAGAAGGTAGACCTGAGCTGTCGTGGAGAAGGGGCGTATGTAGAGGACCCATCATCTCTACAGGCATCACGGAGCAGAAGAACCAGGCTGACAGCACCAGCGTGCCCCCCTACTTGAAGATTAAGGGAAGTTACAGGAAGAGTTCTGCTCTTTTCTCAACTTCCTTTCCCTGTTCCTGCCTATTCACAGACATTATATTATAATCTGCTGTTTCATTACTCAAATGTTTCCAGTAACTTCTTGAAATTTGCCTTAACCACCAAAAGACCAGAGATTAATTAGAGAGAGATGTAAATATAAGTTTAGGCTGAGAGTTCAACCCCTAAATGTCAGAGATTTTCCTAATCAGGACTCAGAGCAATTATGATTGAACTTTTAATCCAAAATAATGTCCCTGCAGCCTTAAAAGAGGAAACTATGGAATAGTAGCTGGCATTTTAACAAGATTCTAAGACTATTACATTATCCTTAGTCTTAAAAATTATAACAGGGTGTTACTCCCAGAAAAAATATCTTAGATGTTATTGATACTAAAAAAAAAACAAAGATGAGCAAGAGAACGTTAGTAACTACCTGCCTGTATGTCTGCTCTCCCGTCTATACACAATCTCCTCGTTAAAAGTATTAGTAGAAAGTAAATAGGTTTTCACAGTCAGTTACCAACAATGGACCACATCTGTATCATTTCCTTATCAACTGACTGAGGATGAGGAGAACATGAGACTCCATCGTGCCTAATGTTTATTGAGGTTAGATGAGGTAGAACAAGTGAACTGTCACCTCGTAGCTGGGCAGTGCAGTGGATAGAGTGCTGGACCTGGAGCCAGGAAGACTTTAGTTCAAATGTGACCTCAGACACTTACTAGCAGTGCAACCCCTGGGCCAGTGAATTATCTACTGAGGGCCTCAGTTTCCTTATCTGTTCAATGACTTTCTGATTCTAGATATTGGTCAAGGCATACAACAGGGAGATGTATGTTGGCCAATGGTGTTGACCATCATGATGGAGAAGCTCTAAGGCAGAGTCTTGGTTGAAAATGTTGCGAGTGTGAAGATTCCCCTGTTTGGGGATGACTTTGTACTGATTGAATCCAGCCCTTGGAATTTGAAGCCACCAGGTAAGGTCTTTGTTATTCAGTCATGTCAGACTCATTGTGACCCTATTTGGGGTTTTCTTGGCAAAGATATTGGAGTGCTTTTTCCTTCTCCAGCTCATTTTGCAGATGAGAACACTGAGGCAGTTAGGCAGCTTGCCCAGGGGCATACCTATAGTAAGTATCTGAGGCCAGTTTTGAATTCAGAAAGATGAGTCTTCCTGACTCCTGGCCTGGCCATCTATCTTGCCGCACCAGCTCTTTCATCACTGAAAAGGTCCAGTGGGAAAAGCCATAACAGGAGAGAGGAAGCCTGGATGTGAATCCCCAGCTTCGCCATGCCATGGGACCTCAGGCAAGGCCTCTCTCTGGCTCTGTTTCTTCCTCTATGAATAAGGGAATTAGATGAAAAGATCTCTGCTGCCCCTTCTGCCTCTGAATCATGAGTACAGATCCCTCCTCTCAGCTCAGACAGAGGTTGTTGCAAGATGACCTGCCAGCTCCAAGAGTCTAAGCAGGACTGAAGACTTTGGGCTGTGGGGAAACAGTAAAAGCTTCAAGGTTGGGCTCCAAGGCACAAGGAGGGAAGGATGCAACCCTAGGCATGTCAGTGGCTGTGTGCCTTAGAGGGAATGGGACAGTGAAAGAAGCTGGGAGAACTCGGCTCTGGCCTGGGGGAGCCCAGGGGTCTCAGCCCCTGCTCACCTGACTTTCCACTGGCTTCTTGTCTTGAAAGAGCATTAAACTCGGCACTAAGCCATCTACTGTCAATTGCCCAATTCTCCTGGGTCCAAGACCAGGAAATATGTCAGGGACACAAGATATGTGAGGGCAGGCACTCTTTCTGTCTTTGTCTTTGCATCCTGCAACAGAGCTCAGCACACAATAGGCACTTAGTGAGATCTGAGTTCAAATCTGGCCGTGTGATGCCAGGCAAGTCAATTAGCCTCTATTTGTCTGTTTTCTCATCTGTAAAATGGGGATAATAATAATTCTTTCCTCCCAGGTTATAGCGAGGATTCAATGAGATAATAATTATAAAGGGTTTAGCACAATTCCTGGCACACAGTAAGTAATATGTGGATGTTAGCCCTTATATCATTACCATTAATTAATGTTTGTGGGATTGGACTAGATTGCTTGAGCAATGCATTCAATTAAACAGATTTAATCAATGGATGGTACATCTTTCTTGGGTAGGACCCTGCCTGTGCTGGGGGTGATACAAAGTCTGGCTTTCCTACCCTCATGGAGCTTACGCTCCCACAGCAGCACAAAACACTGAAACGCACAATAGTCTAGAATAGTGCATAAGAGATGTTCCTGTAAAGTACTTTGTGAGATTGCAGGGGAAAAGTTTTCACCCACTGGGGGTCCGGGAAGGCCTTTGAGGATGACCTCTGAAGGATGGGTGGGAATTCAATGGGAGCAGAGAGGGAGGCAGCACATTTTAAAGACAGGGAGCGAAGTGAATGAAGACAAGCTCTCTGAAAAATCCTTTAATCATACTAAAGATGGCTTTGACTGTTGTTGGAAGTCAGCAGCCAACCCTGTCCCAGTTCTGCTTAACTAATTAATTAAAAGGAAATACTGGGTTGTTTTTTTTTTATCAGCTTTAGATTTGGGGGTCAAAAAAGCAATCCAGTTTAATAGGACAGTAAAGTGCCCGAAGGGGGCTACTATGAGCTAAGAAAGAAAACATATGGAGAGCCTTGAATGCCAGTCACAGGAGTTTGAACTTTATTCAGCAAGAAATAGGGAGTGAGTGAAGTTTTTGAGCAAGGGGAGTGATGTGACTGGATTTCTCTCACCCATCTTTGGATCCATCTTACCACTTACTCATTTTCTGTATCTTTGGTTGTTAGTTCATCCTCTGAGGCCCAGATCAGACAGTACCTCCTGCACCTTCCCTGATTCCCAGCATTCCCTCTCTCCAACTGATTTCTCTTTCTTTCTGAACTGTTTGTCACTGTCTTATTGACTTCAATATTCTGTTTCAAAGAGGAAATGTGGTAGGGATAGTCTTTATCCCGTGAGGTTTGTCTGTACCTTCCCATAAAGGATTGAGCCAATGCTCTGGAGGCTTTTCTCTAGGTCTTCTAATATTTCTTGGATACTAGAATAACACCCATATATCATCAGTTATCCCTCACTCCCGACACATGAGCAGCCCACCAGCACCTTGGTATCTCTCCTCACGGGAGAGGCATTGTGGAGAGCACATGGCAGTATGCAAATTCCCATCAATTATTTCCACCAGCAAGAGGGCATCCCTGAACGCCAAGGTCCATCCACTTCCAAATGGAGCTTATAGGCCCCCACAAGGTCTTTATATGGTTTCTGTATCTGTTTATGAGAACCTTCCTCATTTTCCATGGGGTGAAATACAAGCTGTCCTTTAAGCACTTGTTACTTGTGTGGGAAGTAGGGACTTAATTCACATTGTGAACACCTAGACATGATCTATGCATAAGCTATTTACAAGTTATATTATTACATTATGTTATGTATGTAATATTAATATGTTAGGGTGTATTATGTGTATATTATTACATTACATTATA
>CM053585.1:20261058-20280324 GCA_028646515.1 Pseudochirops corinnae
ATATTATGTGTACAATACAATATATTATTATGTTACTACTATACTACATTATTAGGTTCGGTATGTAATAGAATGCTATTATATTGTGCTATAGCGCAGAGGTAATAGAATATATTATTGTTATATATAACTATAACTATACATAAGCTCCTCTTAATTATGGTCCCTCTGCCTCGCTGATTATTTCCAGTTTACCCAGTTTATCCAGAGCTTGCTCGTACCGATGTCTTCGCTTGTTGTCTTCCCCGCGAGGTTATGATCTCCTCAGAGGCGAGAACTGTCTTTTGCCTTTCTTTGTTTCACCAGTACTTAGCACAGTGTCTGGCACCGAGTAGATGTTTATTGACTGACAGAATATATATTTGAAGATTTCCCAGAGTACTCGGAGGCACAAGGATCCCAAGAGAACAGACCCTTTGGGGGTAAACCCCTAGATCCCGCCCAGTTCATGGAGTTCTGAGAACAGAGGGGTCCCAGTTCCCAGGTTACATTTATATCTATTTTATATTCTAGGAGTTTGTCCCCTACTAATAAGCTTCAACTGGCCAAGGCTTTTGTCTTGCTTATCTTTGTATAATAGTGTATTTGTATAATATTGGATAATATTTATCTATAATATGTATCTAAGATGAAATATCTGTGTCTTAGTGGAAAGGCAGCTGAGGTCAGAGAGGTGCCACAGTGGAGCACTGACCTGGAATCAAGAAGACCTGAGTTAACATCTAGCCTCAGATACTAGCTGTGAGACCCTGGGCAAGTCACTTCACCCTGATTGCCTCCAAAAAAAGAAAGAAAGAAAAAAGAAAGAAAGAAAGAAAATAACATCAAAGCACTGGAAGTGAATTCGGGCTCTGAGGCCTTGGAGAAGTTGCCCCTTTATCTCTTTGAGCCTCAGTTTCTCTATAAAGTAGAGATAATAATCATGCCCTCCATTCTGCCTACCTGTAGAGATCAAATGAGATATTTGTGAAGCATCTTGTAAGCTTCCACGTGATACATAGATGTATATAGACACACATATAACTACATGTGTATGTCTGTGTGTTCCCCAATGAGCCGTTCTCACCTTCCTCTCGGACCTAGAAGACAGTGGTCCTTCTACATATGGTCCCTCTGGCATGATGCTGAATGAGTGACTGCCTAACCTTGGGTCTATCTGTAGGAGGCTCTGGTCACTAAGTTATCCTATGTTGTACCCTTTTAAGACCACTTAACTCTGAGCGCCCTCCCGGGGTCCTTTTATTGTGGAAAAAATGTCTAAGAACACAAGCTTCCTCTGAACTCTGGCGTCCTGAGATGGAGAAATAACAAATGAGGAATAGGAATGGGGGCCACACCCCACAGGTAAAACAGGAAGAACAATGGGAAACAGCAGGCTGATCCTTGGGCATCCTGCTCTCCTGTGGTCTGGGAGGCAATGAGGGTTAATGAATGAAACTCTGCCTTTTAGATTGAGACCCTACCCTGGTGGGTGGTCTTGGGAAAGGCTTCTGTGTTCCTTTCAGTAATGCAGGGCAAAGTGGGGAAGTTCTGAGGCATTTCCCCTGGACGGATGCTGGTTCTCTTGTACCCCTGGTGGCAGATTCTTTCTCTTGAGATGAGGGGTGGGAAGTACCAGAAACAGGACAGGGTTGGGGGGGTGCCTTTCCCAAAAGCTGTCTGGTTTGCACCTTTTCCCCAAGATAACTCCATTTTCCTAGCCCTGTCCCCAGCCCAAATCATAGCCTTCCAGGCTCCCCAAGTTGGAGCTGGGAGGGCTTTAGGGATCAGTTAGGGCAGTTCTTCGAATTTCTTTGTGTCCTGGGACCCTTTGGTAGTCTGGTGAATCCTAGGAATGAATCCCTTCTCAGAATTATGTTTTTAAATGTGAATGTAAAAGTCATAGGCTTACAAAGGAAGATAATTATGCTGAAAAACAAGATGTAAATGTTTTCCCCCCCAAATCCAAGGTTACGCCTGCTGCCCCTGAAATCTACCCACAGACCACTGGTTAGGAGCTCCACATAGCAGCCCCCACCCCCTCCAGAGCAGGAGCTCATTCCTGCATTCCTCCACCCCCTTTTTGTCCCCTTCCCCTGCTTCCCAGCCCCCACCCCTTCCCCAAGCATCCTCTGCTCCGTGGGAAGCATCTGGGGCCAGAGCACGTGTTGGGGGGGGGGGGGCGGCCAAGCTGGCTGGGCCGGGGGGGCGGAGAGGGAGGCAGCTGCACACCATTCGCCCTTTTAAAAGGCAAACATTCCTCTCAGCCAGGGGGGGACGTCCAAATGGGGAAGTGAGGCCGGGCAGGAAGCCAGGGCACAGGGCCCCGACACGTGAAGGCTCCCTCAGCCTCCTCCTCCTCCTCCTCCCTCTCTCCCAGCATCCAAGTGGAGCAGCCAAGTTGGCCAGGGCCCTCCCTCCACACATCTGCAGCAGCAGTTGGGGGGAAGAGGGAGGGGACACATTTCCTGGGCTGGGGCAGATCCACGTGGGACTGACCCATGCCTGGGCCATGGCACCCCAGACGGCGGGAGGGGGCTGCGTCCCCTCCCCCCCAAGGATTGGAATGGAGCTCTGAGAGCCGGCCATTCTTCTCTTGCCCCGTTCCATCCTCTCTTCTGTTAGAGCTGAAAGGCACCCTAAAATGCTCCATTTCTAATCTTCTGGGTGAGGAAACAGGCTCAGAGGGGAAGGCCTGCCTCTGACACATACTAGCTGTAGGTGGAGGGACTTCCCTCACCCTGGAGTTCATGGGACCATAGTCTGAAAGCTGGAAGGAAGCTCAAAGGCCTTCAGGTCCAATCCTTTCATTTTATAGATGAGGGAACTGAGGCCCAGAGGCTGAGTGACTTGTCTAAGGTCATGGAATGAGAGGGGCACATTGTTCATCAAGTCTGATCTCATTTTACAGATCAGGAAACCGAGTTTGAGAAAGGGAAAGAGGCTTGTCTAGCCGCACACACACAGACAGACACAGACACACACACCATACACACACAGACAGACACAGACACAGACACACAGACATGCACACACACCCCCACACACAGACACACACAGAGTCACACAAACACACACCCCTCCTAGATCACAGAGGGAAAGTGACTGGTTCAAGACCACACAGCCAGGTGGTGACAACAAAGGAGGGACGAGCAGCGAGCCCAGGCCTTCTGCGGCCACCCCGTGAGTTCTGTGCCCCATCTCCTCTGTGGAGTGTGAGCAGATTTCTGTTTCCTGCTCACCTGCTGTGGGCTTGGTCTCTAGCTGGCTTCAGGAGGACAAGACAGGAAAGGTGCTGAGTGTTTGCCCTCGGAGCAGCCGATCAGAAAAGATGGCATATAACCATTAGGGAAACATGCTACAATTCTAATAAAGAATAATTGAAGGCCTTTCTCAAGGCAGCTGGGTGAATCAGTGGGTAGGTTGGAATCAGGAAGACTTCCTGAGTTCAAATCCGGCCTCAGCTACTAAACTGTGTGACCCTGGGCAAGTCAATTCACCCTGTTTGCCTCAGTTTCTGGATCTGTAAAATGAGCTGGAGAAGGAAATCACAAACCACTCCAGTGTCTTTGCCAAGAAAATCCCAAAGGGAATTACAGAGACTCAGACGCTGCTGAACAAAAAAGGCCTTTCTCAGGCAGAGCCTGTGGCTCTGCAGAGAGAACAGAGAGAGGGTGGGGAGCCTACATGCTGAGCAATGTTCAGAAGGCCTTGTGCCCAAAGTGGGTGTGCAGGGAGAGCTGCTCCACAGCCTGCGTGGACCTGGGCAGCCTGGCTGGGACCCCAGCCTCTTCCCCCTTGCTCCCCTCCTCAGCATGGCCATCCGAGGCCAGCTGGCTGCTATTACAACTGGGACCTGTGATTGCTGTCCCCACACCGGGAGGCCACCTTCCTCCTCTTCCCCATTGGATTTCTGCTCATCCCTCCTCTGGGAGCATGCCCTGACTCCCATCCCTGGTCCGTAACCATCTGTCTCCCACCGGCAGGTGTACCGGGCTGCAGAGGAGATTGCCGAGGAATGTGGGCAAGGGATGAAGATTGGGGACAGGAGACGGATGGAGAAGGCCTGCCCCTGAAACGTGCTCAGGACGCCAGGACGTGGCCTTTCCAGGGTCAGTGGGTCAGGGGACAACGGTGGGAAGTCAGACAGGGAGGTGGAGGCCAACGCAGGGCCTTTGGAGGAGTGGGGGATGGAGAATGTGGCAGCTTGAGCTCCTGGATACTTGGGGTGGGCGTCTCCCCAACCCTACTTTCTGTGGTCTCTGAGGGAGAAGAGAGCACACTATTGTCTAACAACAAAAACAGGCTGGTCAAACAGCCTTTTCTGGTGTCAGCTTGAGGAGCAGCAGAGGCGCTGAGTGAGTGAAAAGAGCACCAGCTCCCAAGTCAGAGGACCTGGGTCTAGCCCAGCTGGAGATGCTGGCTGTGTGACCCTGGGCAAGTCCCTAACTTCTGCGTGCATCAGTCTCCTCATCTGTAAATCAAAGAAGTTGGACTCTAAGGTCCCTTCCAGCCCTAAATCTATGCTCCTGTGACCTGGGTTCAAATCCCTGCTCAGATACTTGTTACCTATATGGCCTTGGTTAAGTGACTTGCCCACGGTAACACAGCTAAGTGTCTAAGATAGGATTTGAACCCACATCTTGCTCACTCCATACACAATGTCCTAATAACTACACTGGACTGTCTCTCCTGGGAAGGGTTGCCTGGGCTATCAAGAGGGCAAGTCACTCAGCCTCAGTTTCCCCATCTGTAAACTGAGGGCCATGAAGGTTCCTTCCAGCCCCAAGTCTGGGACTCTGAACTCTGACCCAGTCCCCTACTCTGGAACGTGGAAACGAAAAGCTGGGCTCTGACAGAAAACGAGGTCAGGCGAGGACCAGGCCAGTTTTGAAAAAAGCAGAACCCCCTGCCTGCTCAGTTGGGCGTAACGTGTCTCTTTAAAGGCATGCCCGGGTCTGGGGCGCCTCACACGAGCCCTGGCCACACGTGGCCCCAGCACTGCCAGGGCTCCTGCCCCACCCTCCCCTTCTCTCCGCTTCCCATGGAGTGGGGCCACCACCATGCTAGGCCCCGCCTGCTTGGCTGGGCTCCGGCTCTCCCCACTCAGGGCGCCTCCCTTCCCTCCCCCCCACCTCCTCAACCACTTCCTCCCAGCCTTGGCCTGTGGAAAAACAACGTTTCAAACTGGGCAGGCGGGAACTTTAAGCTGCATGCAGAGCCACAGGGGCCTGTCTAAGACCTTTCTGGGAAGGGAAGGACAGCATGTGGCCTTTCCTGGGGGACTGGGGGGAGCCTGGAGGGCATCCCTCTTCCAAGGGGTCTAAGCCCTTCAGGCTCCTTGCCCCCCTTCCCTCTGCCCTGGCAGCCTCTCCCAGAGAGGCAGCCCCTCCCAGAGAGGCAGCCCCTCCCAGAGAGGCAGCCCCCAGAGTTGTTAGGGCCCTGGGTGTGGGGGGGGGTTCGGATCCCCAACTCAGATACTGACTAGCTGTGTGACCCTGGGCAGGTCACTTAACCTATACCCGTCTCAGTTTGCTCATTTGTACAACAAGCTGGAGGAGGGAATGGAAAGTTGCCACAATATCTTTGCCAAGAAAATCCCGAAAGGGATCCCAAGGAGCCAGACAAGATGGAAGAATGGTTAACTTTGCTTCTGTCTCTGAATCCGTGCTCCTGCTTACTCTCTGGGTGCCCTTGGGCACGTCACTCACTTTGCCTCGGTTTGTACAAGGAAAGAGCCTGGTGGCTGGTGCCCAGGGTCTCTTCTGCATCTAAATGTAGTCATCAGAGTCGCAAGACCATAGATCTGGACTGTAAGGGAAGGCAGAGGCCAGCTAGCCAAGCCCCCTCACTAACACAGGTAGAAACAGGCCCGGGAAGTTAAATGATGGGCCTGAGGTCACCCAAGAAGGCTCGGGGACTTCAGAGCCAGCAGGTCCTTCCTACCCCAGGAGGAGCCTCGAGTCCTGGCTGTCACTCCCCAGCTATGTGGGGCATCCCTGGGCTTCTCTGACTCCTCATCTCTAAAAGGAGAGGGCTGAGCTCAGCAGCGGTCTTGGAATCACTGAGCTTTAAGGTTAGAAGGAAGTTTAGACATCCTTTAGTCCAGCCAGCTCCTTGAAATGTCAAAGAGCAAGTTAGCAGCAGAGCCCAGACCTGACCTTCTGGCCCTTGCCTTCCACGGTTCCTAAGAGCTCTGACATTCTATGACTCTCCTCTGGAGCGCCTCCAAACTTTCTGCTCTTTCCCCCGCAAATTCTGCTGCAAAGGAGCCATTATCAGTCATTATCCCATTTGCAGGAATGGAAGTCACCCAAGAGCAACAGAAATTCAAGCATGGTATTGGGTGGGGGGAAAAAATGGGAAAGAGGCCTGTGTCTGGCTCTGTCTGGATATCACTCTAGATTTCTGTCCTTCTGAGTATGTGCTGGCCTCTTCTGTAGCTGGGGAGCCCCAGGAAAGAGCTCCCTAGCAGCCAAACTCTGCATGCCCTTTGGTCCGGCAAGACCACTGCTAGGGCTGTATCATTAAAAAAGGGGAAAGGACCTACATGTGCAAAAATATTTGTAGCAGCTCTTTTTGTGGTGGCAAAGAACTGGAAATTAGGAGATGCCCATCAATTGGGGAATGGCTGAAAAAATGTGTGGCATATGATTGTGATGGAATGCTATTGTGCTATAAGAAATGATGAGCAGGATGTTCTCAGGAAAACCTGGCCTAGGGGTCAGGGACCTCTGCCTGGACCTCCCACCTCTGCAAAGTCTAAAGAGTGGACAAGGGAGAGGAGAACAGAGAGAAAGAAGGAGGGGAGTGAGTGGGTGGGGCTGGGGAGAAAAGGGAGACACAGAGAGAAGGAGAAGGAAGTCAGGAAGGGGAGAGGAAGAGGGAGAAAGCAGGAGAGAGGGGAAGAGAAGGGAGAGAGAGGAAGAAAGGAGAGAGGGAGCTGGGAGGAAAGAGAAAGAGACAGGACAGGGTTGTTTGGCATAAGTACCCCCATTGGAGAGGAAATGCCTTCTTCCAGTAGAGGACCTTGGCACCTTCTCTGCAATTCCTGGTTTTAGAAAGTTGCCCCGACTGCCATGTTAAATGATGTGCTCATGGAGTGCTTGTCACAGGCAGGACAGGAACCCGGGTTTCCTAGCTCTGGGACCAATTCCCTACCAGAGAATCTCAATCAGCACTCAGCACTTTCCCCCAATATTATGACCTCCCTGCAACCCTGTAAGGTAAAAAGGGCCATTTTGCAGATGAAGAAAGGAAAGCCCAACTCCCAAGTGGATCCCTTCTTGCCCTAGCCCACCCCTCAACCATAGGTATTGTGCAAATTTGGCTCATTCTCAAAGAGTTCTGGCCTTTGCAGGGCCAAGAAGATGATGGGGAATTCTCAGAAGAGGTCAGAGCCTCCAGCAGTCTGAGGAGGCAGTGAGGGAAGCCCCCAGCTCTTTCTGTCCCTTATAAACCAATTCAAATGCTCCCTCTTCCCAAAAGCACCGCTCTGGAGAGGAGGGGGCATTGTCCCTGCTCTGCCCCAGGCTTCAGGCCTGGGAACGGCCCTGCAGATGTCTGGGCCACCCAGGCTTTCATTTTCGACTCCATTAGCACCCTAACAAATACTCCCCCCTCCTTTTCCTTGTGTTCCTTCTCTTTCCCCGGCCCCACCCACCCCCCTTCTTCTTCTCTGTTCTCTCCCTTGTCCACACTTCAGACTTTGCAGAGTTGGGAGCTCCAGGCAGAGGACCCTGAACCTAGGACAGGTGGCCTTCTGGTGCTCAGAGGCTCCTGACTCTCCATCCTGCCACAATCCTTACAGATGATCACCTCTCATCCCTGCTCCTCCACCAAGTTATCTTTCTTCTGGGCCTCCTTCCCAAGAATGCCGACAAACTGTTTTCCCACATCCCAGACAAGTCTCAACAGACTAACTGATGCCAGGAGTATTCTGGATCTCCACCCACTCCATCCAAACCTGGGCCCCTGAGGGGGTGAGGATGAAGAGAACAAACACCTAATTCAGTACACAATAGAGACTGCTGGCCACACCCAGAGAGCCCTGAGAGAGAGCCGCAGCGATGTCCTGGGAACATCTCCGCGCTGGTCCCAGCGCTGCCTCTGTACTAGCTGCGGTAACCGTGGCTGCTTCTCTGGTCCTTGATTTCCTCATCCACAAAATGGGTACAATGGTACCGTCTACCTCCTCAGGCCATTGTGAGGATCATGACATACGTAAAGTACAGGGCAGAACTTAAAGCGCTGTATGTTGTTGTTATTGTGATGTTTTGCTTACCTGTCCTCACCGCGTTACCCCCATAGCACAGGCAGGTACACTGAGGTGGCAGAGACTTCTTGAATTTAGAAGAACAAGTTTTCGGGTCTCTGATTCACCCATTGACTTCCTCTTCATCCCTCTCGGTTCCCCTTTTCCTTCCCAACATGGACATGACGGGCTCAGATATTCCCTTTTACATAAAATGTGAATTACTCCCTGTGCATTCATGCCTTGGTGTCATGTTTCTCCCCTTTCCGTCTCCATGTTTCCTATTGAGACATGAAGCTTCCATGAGAATGGAGGGGTGTTTCTGTGTCTCTCACCCAGAAAATGAGAAAGAATTTGGGGATGGGAAGGAGGAAGAGAAAGAGCATTACCTCAAGTCTACAAAAGTTTTTGATTAATTAGCCCCAACCCTGCCCTATGCCTTCTCCTAATTACCAAACCTCATCCTTGGCCTTTCTTCAGCCTGTGGGGTCGCTGTCTTTTTCTGGATACTCTCTTTGCTCTGGGTTTTCAGGACACCCACCTGCCCCCAGCTCCTCCTGGTTTTCCTCAGTTCCCTCTGACAATTCCTTCTCAGTGTCCTTTGATGATTCTTTATCCAGATCACACTCACTAACCATGGGTATCCCTGAAGGCTCTAGGCTGGTTCCTTTTCTCTTTCACCTCTATCCTATCTTGATTAGTGAACTCTCCACAGCTCCCAATTATATCAATACAAATGATTCCCAGATGTATATATCCAGCCCTCGTCTCTCTCCTGAGTTTCAGACCAACGTCTTAACTAGCACCTTTTAGACATCTTGGATTGGATGTCCCATAGACATTTTGAGCTTGTCATGTCCAAAACAGAACTCATTACCTTTCCCCTCACACTCTCCCCTCTTCCTAACTTCCCTATGACTATTGATGAGGAAATGCCCATCCTCCCAGTCACCCAGGCTTACAACCCCAGGACCATCATCGACTCCTTTCTCAAATTCACTCCACAAAACAGATCTGTTGTCCAGTCCTGATACTTCTACCTTCACAACATCTTTCCTATACATTCCTTTCTACAGTGTTGGTGTAGACCCTCATCTCCTCCTGCCTGGACTATTATAATAGGCTGCTGGTCTCCCTGACCCAAATCTCCCACCACTCCAATCCAGGCTCCACACAGCTGTCAAAGTGATCTTCCTTAACTGGAGTTCTGACCATACCACTCCCCTATTCAACCATCTCCAGCAGCTTCCCTATCACCTCCAGGATCTGATATTAAATCATCTGTTTGGCTTTAAAGCTCCTCCCTAGCTGGCCACTTTCTACCTCTCTGGTCTTACATTTTACACCATCTACACTGGTCTTCTCACTCTTTCTCACATATGACGTTCCATCTCTAACTGTGGGCCCCCAATGTCTGGAAGATTCCCCCCATCACTTCCATTTCCTGGCTCCCTTCAGGCTTTAGCTCAAGTCTTACTTTTTGAGGGAGGCATCTCCCCCAATTAGTACCTTCCTTCTGAGATTACATCAGTAGTCGGCTTGACTTCTGTCCTGCCACTGGACTTCAATGACCTTGGAAGAGAGTGTGACACCGAGTGCTCTGCCAAGCTCTGCCTCACTGAAATCCAGTTCACACACAATTCCAGAAAACAGCCACGTGAGAAAAAGGACCAACACCACCACCAAAACCTCCCCCACATAGACACATATGTATGTTGTATGTTCTCTGTATAGTTCACACATTCTATCCCCCATTAGAATGTGCACTTTAGAGCACAGGACCCTGGGTTTTGCGTTTCTTTGAATCTCTAGATTTAGCACAGTTCCTGGGCATAGCGAACAATATTTATTGATCGATATACTGAAATTCCACAGGTAACAAAAGCAGGGGAGCGATGTTGACAGACTGGTACACTGAGGCAGGGGTCTGGATCTAAGTCTCAGCTCTGTCAAGGGCTTCTTGCATATTTCTAGGCAAGTCACAGATGGGCTCTGGGCCTAGATTTCCTCTCTCCCATCTGTGAAATGGGGGGAAACCATCACTGCTTCCTCTTGTCAACTCCTGGGCTTGAGAAACAGCTTGTAAAACCTTTTAGGCTGGGATCTTTAATTAGTGTGGAGTGACTTTGGGGTTTGAATTTATTCAAATGGAAATTCTAGGAAATGGTAGACACGGGGGAGAGACTGGGAGGGACAGGTTATAGACAGAGCCTGCTGGCTGCTTCTTTTCCTGAGAGAGCCAGGGATAGAATGACAGAATGTAAGCTCCTTGAGGGCAGGCATTGTTTCCACTTTGTCTTTGTATCCACTAGTATTGAGAAGTAGAGGTTTAATAAATCTCATTGAATGAATGACCGAGACAGGAAGATACCCAGGTACCTAAATGTAAGCTCCGGGCTAGCTCTGTAAGGGGATGAATCCTGATTAACCTAATTCTGTTAGAAAGGGTCCCAGACTGCTCATCAGAATAATTATTTATTAACAATAAAATAATTGTAATGAAGAAAGGTTTTCAGAAGCCTGTACATCTATTATCGTACTTGATTCTCCCAACAACCTGATTTGGTAGGTCCTCCAGGCATTGTTAGCCCTTATTTAATAAGCAGGCTCAGAAGGGATGCAGATAACCCAGGCGGGCCAGGATGCCCTCACAGGCCCGGCTTCCCTTACCCTGAGGTCAGTGCTGACGGCAGAGTGTGGTCAGGCTGCCTCAGTTTACAGCTGGGCCTGGGAACCAGGATGCCTGGCTCCTCTCACTGCTGGAGCCTTTCCTGCTGAACGCCTAGACTCTGCCCTGCCCAGCAGCTTGAGCTGGCTCTCACAAAGAACTGTGCCAGTGGAACAGGGGCACGGTGCCAGCAAAGGCGGAACCTCTGTTGGCTTGCTTGGCGGGTTATTTAAAACCCCTTTTACTTCTTGCCTGATCTAATTCTGGGTTTGACGCTGCCCTTGAGGCCACAGCCATGACTGGAGCCCTGTTTGCTGAGGGTGGGTGAAAGAATCAAAGAACTTTCTCCGCCCCAGGAGATGATTCAGGCATCAGGAACTTAGTAAAAGGCCCCATTGAGGTCTGGATGAGGCGGCACCCTCCTCTCCTTCCTTCTCTTTGCAGCCAGATGCCACACAGGCTCGAGGCTCTAGGAACTCTGCTTCCCCTGAGTGTTTGTCCCCTCCACTCTAGGCTCATCACCAGCACCCTAGTTGAGTCTTCATGGTCCCACTCTGGTGCTGTGGGCCAGTTTCACCAAATCCTGGCAGCTCAGATCTGGAAGGAGATCCTAGAACCTACACCATCCCACCCACAGCTGCCCAGGAGTCTCCACCATGCCCCCAGCAAGGGGTCATTAGCATCTGCCTCAAGAGACCTGGGGAGATGAAGAGAAGGAACCCCTTGACCTCTGGAGGCAGCCTAGCATATACAGAAGGAATTTTTAATTCTTAGACCATTTCCCCTTAAACTTAGTTGAATTCTGTCTCTCCATAACTGCCATCCATTAATCTTAGTTCTCACTCTGACTTATCTTAAGAAAAAAAAAAGGTTTATTAATGCTTTGGGGAGAAGGATTAATTCACTGTTGCTTCCCAAAGTGGGCCTTGCCTCGTAAGAAGGAGCACACAGGCATACCAACCTTGTATATCAAAATGTATACAGCTCTCCAGTCCGGGAGTCAGGAAGAAACAAGTTCAAACTTTGCCTTGAATAATTACTTCCATGTGTGAGCCAGGGCTAAGTCATTCACCCTTATTCAGCCTCAGTTTCCTCACCTGTAAAATGGGTATATTAATAGCACCTACCTCACAGAGTTGTTGTGGGGATCAAATGAGGCAACATAGAAAGCTCTTTGCAAACCTTAAAATGTTAGTAAGTGCTAGCTATGATGATGTGATGACATGTGGCAGTGTATGCAGCATTCTGCACTAGTCCACCACCTGTCTATAAAGAATAAGGGGAACAAATATTATTAAGCACCTACTGTGTGCCCCGCACTGTGATAAGTGCTTTGCAGATACGATCTCATTTAATCCTCATGACCACCCTATATTTTTCCAGCTGCCCCCAGCAGTCCTTATAATGGGCCATAAATCTAATTCGTCTCCCCACGCCAAACACCTCAGCCCTTCAAGACCTGGAAGACTTCATGTTCTCCCCTCAACCTTCTCTATAGACCCCTCCCTTTACTTTTCCATGTAGCATGCCTTGAAGACTCTTCACTATCAAGGTCACCTTCCTCTGGAACCTGTTTTCTCATATACAAAATGTGGATAATACCTAGAGTCCTGGCCTGCAAGGGATGCTGTTTACCGTGGCTGGGTTGTGCAATGTGCGTAGTTGCTTTGTGAGCCTTACAGCAAAATATAAAAGTCCTCCAGAATTTATTACCATACCACTCCCTCTCCTCTAATCTCCAAGCACTCCCTATAGGCTAAAGTCTAGATTCTTAACCCCAGATACTGCATTTAAGGGACTCCAAAAGGTAAGAGCCATTACCTACTTTCCAATCTCATCTCCCTATCCTCTTCTATACGATCATCTCCAACCCTAATGCCCCCCCTCCTGCTTCCAACATTTTCATTTCCCCATTCCCCTCAGCAGGAATCTCCTTGTCCTCCTCTTGTATGCACCTTCTACCCATCCTTCAAGGCCTGGTTGAAAACCACTTCCTTTACAAAGCTTTCCTATTACACCCTTAGATCAGAGGAATGCTTTAGCTAGTTTGTCTAGATTGTAGCAATGTGATTGAGCTAATCTTCTCTTATGTAGAACTATGAGCTAGATGAGAGCTAGAAGAATGATCAGACTCACAGAGTCGTCACTAAAGGTTTGATGTCAGCTAGGCTAGATCGGGTTTCCAGGGATCGCCACAGAGATCAGAGCCTGTCCAGTTTCATGCTTTTATTGGTGACTTGATAAAGGTACATATGGTATGTTCATAACCACATAGATGATATAAAGCTAGGAGGTAGACCTAATACACTGAATGGCAAAGTCAAGATCCAGAAGCATCTTTCCAGTCCAGAACATTACACTAAATTGAATAAGATAAATTAATAGAGATATAGGTTCCATCTTACACACATTTTAAAAAAAATTTTGTTCCTATAGTCCTCTTTCTGGAGACAGATAATAACATTTTTCATCACGAGTCCTTTGGAATTGTCATGGATCATTGTCTTGACCAGTTGCTAAATCTTTCACAGCTGATCATTGTTACAATGTTGCTGTTATTGTATGCAATGTTTTCCTGGTTCTGCTAATTTCACCTAGTATCAGTTCATATAAGTCTTCCCAGGTTTTTCTGAAACCACTGCCCTTGTCATTTCTTATAGCGTGATAGTATTTCATCACAATCATATTCTACAACTTATTCAGTCATTCCCGGAGAGATGGGCATCCCCTAAATTTCTGATCCTTTGCTATCATGAAAAGAGCTGCTACAAATATTTTTGTACAAATAGTCCCTTATTCTTTTTCTTTTATCTCTTTGGAGTACAGACCTAGTAGTGATATTGCTGGGTCAAAGGGTTTGCTTTTGACAGTTTTATAGCTCTTTAGGCACAGTTCCAAATTAGTTGGACCAGTTCATAGACATTTTAAAAAAATCAATTTCAAAAGAACAAGATGGAGGAAGTATGATTGGGAGGCAGTTCATCTGAAAAAGATCTGGGAATTCTAGTGTACTATAAATTCAATATGAGGTAAATAACATATGGTGACCAAGAAAGCTGATGCCTCTATAAGGGGCCCTAAGAGAGCCCTCCCATGCAATGATAAAGTGATATGCTGCACTAGTCCCTGGAGGGGCCACATCCAAGGCACTGTGGTCAGTGTTAGGGATATAAAGAAAGGCAAAAGATGCTCCTTGCTCACTCACAGTCTAATAGGGAAGACAAGATGTGTACTACTATATGCAAACAAGTTACAGACAGGATTAAGTGTAAATAATCAAGAGGGAGAAGGCACTCAAATTAAGAGGGATTGGGAAAGATGAGGAGTGGGCAGATTATGAAGGGCTTTGAACATCAAACAAACAATTTTGCATGTGATCCTGGAGGTGATAGTGAGCCACTGGAGTTTATTTACTGAGTGGTAGAGGTGACACGGTCAGATCTGTGCTTTAAGAAGAAGAACTTGACAGTTGTGGAGAATGGGCTAGGAGTGGCAGAGCCTTGTCCCCAGGAGACTGATCAGCAGACTATTGAAAGAGTCCAGGTGTGAAGTGATGAGGACCTGTCCTAGAGTGGTAGCAGCATTCAAAGAGAGAAGATATATTTGAGAGATATTGCAAAGGTAAAGTTGACAGGTGTTGGCAGCAGCCTGGATAAGGGGCTTCAGGAGGACACTTAGATTTTGAGTCTGGGTGGCTGGTAGGATTGAGTTGCTCTCAAAACTAATAGAGAAGTTAGGGAGAGGGAAAGGTTTGGGGACATGTTGAATTTAAGATGTTTAGGAGATGTTCAGTTAAAGCTATCCGACAGGGAGAAGATTCAGTACTGGAGGTTAGAGATAGATAAGTAGATTTAAGAAACATCAGCATTGAGATAATAATTGAATCCAAGAGAATTGATAACATCATCAAGGAAAATAGTATAGATGGAGGGTCCAGGACAGAGCTATGTGGAGGACGTGGCCTGGATGAAGATACAGCAAAGGGGACCCAGAAGGACTGGTCACACAGGGAGGAGGGTAACGTAGGTAGGAAAGGGAGAGCACCACATATTCCAGCTCTCCTGCCTTGACTAGAGAACTGATGGAAATGAGAAAGGAGGCCAGATCTCAGGGAAAGCCAGAAGATGGAAGGAGTGGGAAAGGAAACCATTAAGTCTGAAAGCAAGTTTGCTGCTTAGGGAATGGGCATTCTAGAGAGCATAGTAGAAGGGGTGAATAGCTTTAGAGTGGGACATTGAGGGGGTTGGGTTGAGGAGAATGGGAGTAAAAGATCTGATAGAGGGAGGTGTGAGTGAGTTTGAATGATAACCCCTGTGGGGTTCACTGTCACTGGGATGGGGAGAGTGTGACCAGTGGGGAATTTGTTAACCAGTTTATTAGATTTTCATTGTTTATAGGAGTTTGACCTCAGAGAGGGATCTTCTTATGGCCCTAAGTGGTTCAGGTAAAGGGTCAGGTGTTTGGAGCTGACAAAATGGGGTTTTTCCTCTTTCCCTGAGGGAAGAGGCCTGGTTGGAGAATGGCTTTTCTCCCCTTCTCTGGAAGGGAGGAGTCTGATGCTAAATAAAATGGGGTCTTATTATCCTAAGGACAGTAGACTGTTGCATGATGGGATTACATTATTCCTCTTCTGATCTGAATTATTTTGCTTAGCCCCAGAGGACAAAACTTGGGGCGCTCTCCAGAAATGTATTAGCAATGAGACACACATTTTTGGACGTGGCCAGCAGGGAAATTTGTTATGCTTTGCCTACGCATATTTATTGCAAGGGTTTTATTTTTCTTTTTTCCAAGGGGGGTGGGGTTGGGATACTAGGGAGAGAGAGAGTAGTGATAAGGTTGTCAGGAAAAAAATGAAAATGAAAAGAAAGAAAAAAAGAGTCACTGAAGCATTTCTAAAAATGCATTTAAGACAACTGAAGGAAGTTCATAAAGGAATGGGCCCACAGAACAACCATGAAAGTTACATGTTGAATTTGTTGTTGGGGCAGCTAGGTGATGCAGTGAATAGAGCACCAGCCCTGGAGTCAGGAGGACCTGAGTTCTAATCTGGCCTCAGACACTTAACACAAAAAAACTAGCTGTGTGACCTTAGGCAAGTCACTTAACCCCAATTACCCCTCCCCCACAAAAAGCAAAAAAAAAAAATTTGTTGTTTACTTGAAATCAAGAACCAGCTAAACATGGTAGAGGTTAGACCAGGGGTGGGGAACCCTAGGGCCTCAAAGCCTCAAGTGCAGCCCTTTGACTAAATCCAAACTTCACAGGACTCAGTCAAGGGGTCACACTTGAGGACCTAGAGCGCCACAAGTGGCCTTGAGGCTGCAGGCACCCCACCCCCGGATTAGACATTCTTCTTTTTCTGTTGCACTGTATACGGAAATGTTCATTTTGTTTGGTGTTTGTTGGGTTCAGAATGAAAAATATATAAATTTTAAAAAAATGTACTGGTTTCTTCCCTGCTTCCTACAAAATGTTCACATCCTTAAAAATCCCTCCTTTGACACCCTTCTTCCCCTATAAGTCTTGTCCTTAGGTAGGCTCTCCTCCATTTCTTAGCCAAACTCCCAGGGGCTGAAGATGATGAACTTCTCATCTAGAATCCTCTGGCCTCCATGAATTTTTGGGATCCTGATCTTTCTTGGCCCTCCTTCCGTCCACCTGACCACTTCTTCTCAGTCTCTTTTGCCAAACCATCAGCTGCGTCAGTGCCCCCCTCCCACCCAATAACTGAGGACTTCCCCAAGAGCTCTTCTTCTATGCCTTTCACAGTGACCTCCTCAGCTCCCATGTCACCTCTAGACAATTGACTCCCAGATCTGTATATTCAGTCCTGAATCACCAGCAACCTCTTGGATATTTCAAAATAGATGTCTCTTAGGCATCTCATCTCAATATAAACAAACCAATATCCATCATCTTTCCTTCCAAAAGCTCCCTTCTTCTAAGCCTCACTGTTTCTGTCAAGACACCATCACCCTTGTAGTCAACAGAGTTTACCACCTCACAGTCACTTTTGTCTTCCCTCTTCCTCAGTTCCCTTCTACCCTCATCCAACTAATTACCAAGTCTTGTTGGGCCACAACCTCTCTCAGATGCATTGTGATTTCTCCACTCCCTTGGCTACAACACTAGTTCAGAACCTCATTACATCTCACCTGATATCAAAATAGCCTTCTAAGTGATCTCCACTCTTTGGGTCTCTCTCCCCAGTCCCCACTCCACACAGTTGTCCAAGTGATTTTCCTAAAGCACAGGTCTGAACCAAAATTCTGCTAGTTTATTACCTTTAAAAATCAAATACAGACACCTCTGTTTGGCATTTGAAGCCCATTACAATCTGACTCTAGCCTACCATTATGGTGATTGGATATTACTCCCTTTCACACTTTTATTTTTCAGTCAAACCAGCTTTATTGTTCTTACCTGGACACAATATTCCATTTCCTGTCTCTGGGGCTTTTCACACACGGTGTCAATTTCTACCTCCCACTTGAAATTCATTCCTTCTTCCCATGTGCCTTTTAGAATGTAAGAGCTCACGTATGGTATTTTACAGTTCCCCAAACCCTTCACATATATTGTTTCATTTTATTCTCACAGCTCACCTGTGAAGTCATACTATTATCGTCTCTATTTTTTTTAGATGATGGAAACTGAGGCTGATCCAGGTTAAATGACTTACCAAGGGCCACACCACTAGTGTCAGAGGCAGTATTCAGACTTGAGTTATCTTAATGCCAAGTCAATTACTCTATCCACTTTGGTGCTTACCTTGTTCATTCAAAACTCAGGTGTGCTCGGCACCACTTCCTAAAGGAGCTCTTTCCTGAGCTCCCCAGATGATAGCACCTCCTCCCATCCGCCAAACAACCTTGTACATATTTTGTGTTTGTTTGTGTAAGGGAAGGAGGGCGGAGATCCTTGTTCTACTCCCACCTCAGTTGGTTTAGTCACAGGATTTTATCTATTTACCCAGAAGGTGTTAATGAAGTGTTAGACTAAGCATAGAAAGTGCTGAAGGTTCTTCTACACCCTGAACTCTCTCTTTGAGGGGAATCAAGAAGGGAACAAGGCTGAGTAAACAAAGTAGCTAGTCCCTGTGAGTTGAAGGCTGTTGTGAAGAAGACCCCTAGAGCACCTATACCAGCGGGCAGGGCTGTGTAGATGGGATTTTCTTTTCTTCCCCTGCCCTTCATCCTTTTGAATTGGAGCTACTTGGCCAGAAGAGAAACATGGCATCCAGCAGGGAGCAGAGGGGCTCTGATGCAGACTCATTGGAAGAACAAACAGTTTCAATATGCATGAACCCTGGCAGCAAAGAAGAGAGCCAGCTATGATTTAGAGGAGCAGACCCTGGCTACCCAGAAGCAACCTGCCTAGTAGAAACACTATATCAGAGAGGAAGCTTTGAGAGGATGGCACATGGACTTTTAGGTCCTGCAGTATCAGGAGACATGACTTGCCTTTGCCACACATGCATCCTGCATTTGTCCTCACTACCCTTCTACTTCAGGTTTGTATCAGTCAACAAACATTTTAAGTGCCTACAAGCATTATGCAGTGTTGGAGATACAAAGAAAGGCAAAATACAAAAACAAAACAAACAAAAAAAAAAACCAGCCCCTGCCCTCAAGGAACTTACATTCTAATAGGGTAAGACAACTACAAAAGGAAGTTGAAAATAGGATGAAACAGCTGCTTCTTAACTCTGTAGCCTAAGGGCCAGCCTTAGGCTGTATTCTCAGGAGGGATTGAAGAGACCAGAGGTGAGAGAGAAGTGTACAGCAGCTGTCCTTTATTGTATTGTAGCGTCCTCCTTATATACCCTAGAGGTACTTGATTAAAGCATGATATCCACATGTGCTGGAGGGATGGACCAATGGGAGGACAGGCCGAGCCAGCCCATCTCAGCTGCTGCTCATCAGGTGAGTGGTCTTTCACAAGACTGCTCTATGAGCTTTAGCAACTGGGCTGTGACCATCAGCACCAAAGGTGCTTTTAGACTCACACTGATCTCTACAATTCCCCCATTTTATTTTAGAAAGTGCCAAGTGAGTATCAGCTGGAATCATGATAAGCTATTACTAAAACATTAAACCAAAGGAGAACCACAAAACAGTAATATGATTAACAGCTATACAAATTACCAGTCCATGGCAAATATTACATTTGTATAAACACTGACAAAACAATTCAATGAAGGAATTCCTTTTTTGGCATTTCACATTACAAGTGAGATACAAAGAGTGCTTCACTATAACATGCATGACCGTTTAAAGATAGCATTCTTTGAAGAGGAATGGTAACTATCCTGAGCTTTTTTTTTTCCCCAAACATGCTCAAGCATAAAAGCTACATCCAA
>CM053585.1:20280824-20335111 GCA_028646515.1 Pseudochirops corinnae
TTACATTTGTATAAACACTGACAAAACAATTCAATGAAGGAATTCCTTTTTTGGCATTTCACATTACAAGTGAGATACAAAGAGTGCTTCACTATAACATGCATGACCGTTTAAAGATAGCATTCTTTGAAGAGGAATGGTAACTATCCTGAGCTTTTTTTTTTCCCCAAACATGCTCAAGCATAAAAGCTACATCCAACATTTGCTTGTGTTTTCCAGTCCCCAGGCTCGAGCACATGCTGCCATATTTCCCAAAGCAGTCCCAAGCTGTTATCACAATTGGTCCTATGGAAACCATGGCTTTCCATAGACCTTTCCAAGTTCTACCTTTTAATGTAATCCATATTTGCACAGGAACAGAACATAATGTGTATAGTTTATGTGCCATCAGTGGCCATCCACTGTCATTGACAGTTTTGCATGCTAAGCTTCCCCCCGTACGCCGGGGAAGTGAGGCATTGCAAGGTGTCCCCTACAAGCTGTACGTGCTGACCTGATGGAGACCCATTCCTGTGATATTCATGGCCTGTAAAGTTTAGCTTGACTGATGGAGCCAACAGTGTGGTGGGTTGGCTATGTTGTTCCACATGGGCAGGTGGTGAGATGGTGAGCATGGTGAAGGCAGCAGCCAGCAGTCATATCCCTTGCGGCTGGCGTGGTCTCCACCATCTTCGGGACAGGCGCCTCCTCTTATTCCTCTTCCGCAACTGGTTCAGAGATAACACAGACACTCTTTGCAGGAACCCACTGTTGACCTTTATCTGTGGAGATACAAGCATACCCTGGGCCCCAGGTTATGAGAGAATAGGGGCTTTCCAAGGTACCCGTGGGTGTCTTATACATTACTTTTCCGCCACCGCCATCTTTTTTCCAGCACCCTAGCTTCATTTTGGTCTTTTCAACTCTACAGAGCTGGCGCATAGCAGGTGTGAGATCCTCAGAATCAAACTTCAAGTAATTCAATGTATAGACTATCTTGTTTATGTGGTCCTGTCTCACAGGGCCTGGGCCAATTTCCCTTTTTTGTCTTTTGAGGTAATCCTTGATGGTTCGATTAGCTCTTTCCACCATAGCCTGTCCCGTGGGATTGTACAGGATCCCAAAGAGATGTAAAATACCATGCTCAGTCATAAAACTGGCCATGGCAGAAGATGTATAGGCAGGACCATTGTCAGTTTTTATCGTCTGTGGAAGGCCTTGTGTTGCAGAACAATGATACAGGTGATTAAAGACATGCCTACTGGCCTCCCCAGACTGTAACGTTGCCATAAGAAAACTTGAAAAGGTGTCAATAGTAACATGCAAGTACTTACCCTTTGAGAGGTGAGTGACATCCGTTTGCCAAAGGTCATTAGGACGGAGCCCTCTAGGGTTCACTCCTTTGCAAGCAGGAGGTTGAAATGGCAGACATTTAGTACATTGTTTTACAATGGCTCGGGCTTCACCTTTGGAAAGGTTAAAAAGGCGGCGTAGGGATCGAGCTGACATGTGGAATTTTCCGTGGGCCAAGGTGGCTTGGGCGATAGGGTCAGCTACAACCATGTTTGTCAATAAGCGATCAGCCCTATTGTTGCCCTCACAAATGGGGCCAAGGCCATCAGGGTGAGATCGTACGTGAAGAATGTAAAATGAATGTGCACGAGTTTGAACAGCCCATTGGGCCTGGAGGAAAAGCTCTGTGATATCAGTTGGGCCCTTCTTTAGGATCGCTGTTTCTATGCCTTTTATGGCACTACAAGCATAATCACTATCAGAAATAATATTAATAACCTCAGGGATACAAAGAGACTGGATTATAGCAAAAAGCTCCTTCTTTTGTGTAGATGTGTATGGAGTGTGAAAAACCTTTATAATATTTAAAGAAGGGGAATATAGAGATGTGCCTCCACGGGAAGTGGCGTCTGTGAACACGTTCGGCCCTGCCACTGGTTCAGAAGAGGTTATTTTTGGTTCTACCCATTGCCAATTTGTTCTTATTTGTGTGGTTGGAAGGATGCTGCCTGCTCCCAGATCTTCCACAGCTAGGAGTTCTGCCCAATCTGGTTGAGTGGCTATCCATGAATCAAGTGTGTTTTGGGATATATTGATCCACATAATAGGTAAACGGCCAGATATTTGTGTTGCTCTATATAGTAATCTATGACCTACTTGAGAGGCTAGGTCCAAACAGGTAGTTAGCATGCTCTTATTTTGGGACCGAGGATATACCCATTCGATAATTCCTCTGTTTTGGTGTATAGCTCCATAGAATTGGGGGGGCCAAAATCAATGTAGTTTCCACTGCAACTGATGGGTCCCACCTGACAGTCTCTGTTTGTTCCAGTATCTCCATAATTGTTTGAAAGGCTGTTTTTGCCTCAGCGCTCCAGAATCGTGGAGAATCTAACCTAGAGCCTCCTTTTAATATATCATACAAAGGTTGCATCAAGGAATTAGGTATATGTGTTCTTGCTCGGAGCCATTATAAATCCCCTATAAGTTTCTGAAAATCATTCAGAGTCTGAGCCTGTTGCCATTGGAGCATAGGGACATTCTGTTCAACAGTCAAGGGACTCAATTCAAATCCTATGTAAGAGAATGGGGGGTGTTTTTGGATTTTTTTCTGGAGAGATAATCAAACCTAAACAGTTCAGCTTGTGGGTAAGTTCTGTTAGCATGCTTTTTAAACCTTCTCTCTCAGGATGGGCTCCCAATACGTCATCCATATAGTGTATTAGCATTCCATTGGAGAGTGTCGTTCTAATCTTCCTGACTGCAAAATCAACATACCATTGGCATATAGTCAGACTATTTTTCATTCCCTGGGGTAAAACTGTGCTGAGGGGCCTTGAAAATTTATGGTGGAAACAGAAAAGGCAAAATGCTTGTAATCATCAGGATGCAGTGGTATACTAAAAAAACAATCCTTAATGTCTATAATCCAAATAGGCCAGCCTTTTGGTATCATATTAGGAGATGGTAAGCCTTCTTGTAGGGCACCCATTGGAACTAATGTTGAATTCACCTTTCTCAAATCAGTCAACATGCACCATTTACCTGATTTTTTTCTTGATAACAAATACAGGTGAATTCCAAGGACCAAATGATGGCTCTATATGCCCTGCTTGTAACTGGTCCATAACTATGTCTTGGAGGGCAGTCAGCTTTTCTTGGGTAAGGGCCATTGGTCCACCCACACAGGTTCATTTGTGTCCCAAGACATGTGGGGAGCTGTTCTCCCTCTTTTACCCCCAATGACCCCACCTAAAAATCCGTAGTGATCCTGACATTCATATTTTTGAGGATATCTCTGCCCCATAATATGAAGGAGAGGCCGGGGATAATTAGTGGTTTGACAGTCTCCTCCTTTCCCTCCTTCTCCCACTTCAACTGGAATTTTGAAGACATGAGCTCTGCCTGATAAATTTGAGAGCCCACTTTATCACATCTTTGAATCTCCTCTAAGGAGGCATCTTTTCGAAGCCCTATCATAGCCCTTTTACAATCAGCGTCGGCATTCTCTGTCAACAGGATTTTTAACATTCTTTCAGTGCCTCCCACATCCCCCATGGCTCGAGCTACAGCCTCTTGCATTCAGGCAACAAAATCAGTAAAAGGTTCATTTGGTTTTTACCTAATTTGTGTAAAACTTTCTTTGTCCTATTTGGCCACAGGTATCTTGCTCCAGGCATGGCAAGCACAATTAGAGATATTTAAATAGGCCTCCTCTGTATAGCCCAGTTGTTGAGCTGTATCTGCAGAAGGACCAGTGCCTGAAAGTTGTTGAAACGCCAGTTGCATATGGGCACCAGGTGCCAACTCAGCGGCTCGGAGGCGGCATTGCTCAGTGTACTTGGCCATCCAAAAAACTGCCTGTCCTGGGGTTAATATTGCTCTGGCTAATGCCTTCCAATCGTTGGGACACAGAGTGAACTTTGAGATATTTTCCAATTGATATAGCACAAAGGGAGCCGTAGGGCCATATTTAGAGACGGCGTCTTTCAGTTGTTGAAGAACCTTAAAAGGAAGAGGTTCATGCCGCCTTCTCATCTGTCCAGGATGAAAAGGATCCGGTTCTTCAGTAACTGGGAAGTATTCCCAACCACCTATCATATCCCCTTTTTTTCGGGGCCTCCCTAGTGTTTTTTCGAATGCAGAACATGCGTGGGGGGGGGGCGGGGAGACACCTGAGGGAACTCTAGTAGCCATAGTTCCGTTTTCTATACTCTGCCAACACCCTGCTTCTATTTTACATGCGCTTTCCTCAGGCCATGCGCTTGGGACTACTTGCTCTTCCACCCTGAGGGAGTTTTCACAGCTACAAATCCCTTCCTCCTTTCTGTTGATTCACCTGATTTTTGCCCATCTCTATTTTATCAAGCTGCTTCAGCCCTTCCCTTTTGCCTAACTCTGTCAGGCGTGGGCCGGCCAGAACCACTCCCTGTCTGTCTCCCGGGAGGAATCCCTGCTGGGGCCACTTTCACTAGGAAAGGCTGGGCCGGTTTGAATACAGGCAGGAACCGTAGGGAAACTCCATTCTCTCCCCTTCAAAGGCATCTTTTACTGGGTGGTAAGTTGCGAAATCGATGCCCGGGACTTCCTCGTCCTTAGGACAGGTCCTGTAAACCTCTCTCTCCCCTGGTATTATTTTGCCTATATATTGTCCCATTTTTACTCACTACTCTCCAAGCCTTTGTCGATTCCCAGATATCACACAATCACTTGGGTATCCTCTCTGGAGCCTCTCTTCAAAGAGAGGTGCCCGTACCCCGTCTTTTTCTGGGGCGCACTGGCGTGATTCTGGGGTCCTTCTTTTGCCCCGAAGGCTTCTTTTATCTGCCCTCTCTCACGTTGTGGCACCAGCTGAAATGGCTGCTTCTTAACTCAGTAGCCTAAGGGCCAGCCTTAGGCTGTATTCTCAGGAGGGATTGAAGAGACCAGAGGTGAGAGAGAAGTGTACAGCAGCTGTCCTTTATTGTATTGTAGCATCCTCATTATATACCCTAGAGGTATGTGATTAAAGCATGATATCCACGAGCGCTGGAGGGATGGACCAATGGGAGGACAGGCTGAGCCAGCCCATCTCAGCGGCCGCTCATCAGGCGAGTGGTCTTTCACAAGACTGCTCTATGAGCTTTAGCAACTGGGCTGTGGCCATCAGCACCAAAGGTGCTTTTAGACTCACACTGATCCCTACAATAGGAGGGGGAGATAGGGAGGGAAAAGGAAGGTACCCTGCAAAGGGGCATGATGGAGAAATCCCAAGGAACACAGCCAGGTGGGAAATATCCAGTCCTCCTATAGACAGTTTTTGGCAGAATGAACCTCAGGTTTATGGGTGGCTGAGGGGAGAGGGAGGGAGAAGATATTTAAACAAAATAATACATAGTGTTTTAGAAACTTTAAAGTGCTAAATCAATGATAACTGATATCGTTGCAGGTCCTGCTTAATACATATACTTAGTAAATACCTTTGCAAAGAGCTAATTTTGTCTATTGGCAAGACCGTTAATGGGAAGCACATTAGTAGCAGTTTGTGAATTTAAAAAAAGTGTTAGAGGAACAAATTTAGTGTTAACTCTCAAAGTGGCGTGGTAACCTCCCTGGGTTCCCAAAATTTAATTTTCCCAAGTATGTGCAAATGCAAGTTTAGGGAGGGCTCAAATTAGGTGCTCTGTGTGTGAGCTCCTCAAAGATAAGGATGGTTACTTTCATCACTCTATTCATAACTCTTAGCAGGATGCTTGTCGCATAATAGGCTCTTAACAATAAATGTTTGAAGTTGTAAAAAAAAAAAAAAAAAGCACCTTCAGACTGGATGGCAGGAAAAACTTCCCAGCACAAATGATCCAAATAAAGGACTGAGCTGGCTGAGAAAGGTGTAGGGGACCCTCCATTTCAAACAGTAGATTCTAACTCAGATATACGTTGGAGTGCAGGGCTCAGCCCATCCAGCAGTTTTAAGTTCCTTTTTATACTGGATGATAAACCCCCTGACATTATACCCACATTCTACAGATTTTAGAGCATGCTGTTACTTCTCATCATCTCCCACCTCCATGACATTTCACGGGCAGGCCCATGCCTGGGATGCCAGGCCCTGTCACCTCATCTTCAACCCTGTTTTGAACATTCAGTTCAAATCTTGTATCTCCTTGTTTTCACCCAACAAACAGTCCCCTGGCTCAATCTCACCTCCCCAGTTACCTGAAGCCAAGGGCCTGTTTCTGCCTCCCCTGGGGCTTTATGTGCATTTTCTGGTATAGAAGGTGAGCACACCAGACACAGTGACAATTCCAGGGCTTTATTGAACAGAAGGACAAATCGGGTGGAAGGGCATCCAGGTCACAGGCCCTCACCCCCTTTAACTTCTCCTGACACAGAGCTGGAGAGGCCTGTTACAAAGCTGAGCTGTCTTCAGGTGAGGAAATAGATCTCTTCCAGCCCTACTCATTTTTAAATAAAATGGAAATCCACTTGACACTCAAGGATGGGGTCACACAAACACATGGATACACACACAAACTCACACTGGGCAGGGTTCCTGTGCCAGGTACAGATTAAGTGCTTTTCATGCGGGGGAACCTTCAATGGGATGTGGCTATACACTTGGGCAGAGAGGTCACACTGGAGCAGGAAGGTGGCTTAACCCCCCAGCTCAGGAGAAGGCACAGGACAGGGGGAAAGGCTGTGGGTCACGGCTCTCCAGTACACACACAGATAACGCAAGGACAGAAGGGGATTTCACAGTAGCACACAGTGGGCAGCCTGGTGCCCAGAAGCATCATCCTATCCTCAGGCCCTCCCAGGGCGCACACTATGTGGCTTGTAAGAAGTTTCCACAATGCCTGCATCTTGTCTGCCCCCTCCCACAGTGCCTAGTTCTCATATCCCTACCCAATTGTCTTTGGGGTTTGATTCAAGGAAAAAAAAAACCCTACAGATCCCCTCCTTAGGCAGAGGGCACCTCCATCTTGCCTACAATAGTACACCACACCCTAGCTGGGTTTAGAGACCCTTAACCTCAATCTTTGCCCCAGCCCCAAGTCTTCCCCAGCGGCAGGCCCAGCAGGCGACCACCCAATGGGCAGAAAAGGAAAACAAGCTGATACTGTGCAAGTTCCTGAAGTGCTTTTTAAACAAACAAAAAAAGACATTTCCCATCCCCCTTATACCTTTAAGTTTTGTTTTTTTTAAAGACAGGAGTGTGCAGAATGCCCCTTCTGGGCATGGTGTTAGGAGCTATCTTGGGCCTGTGGATGGCCCACTCGGCCTTTCTCTCTGGGATGGACAATTTCATAGTCAAACAGCAGCGACGACTTGTGTGTGTGTGTGGGGGGGGGGGGCAGAGATGGGACAGGGCGAAACTCCCTTCAAGAGGCTTTGTTTTTAGAAATCAATGAAAAGTGAAGTGAGCAGTAGGGAAAGGCAGCTGGTGAGGGAGAGCTCCTCAGTTCTCTCCCTCACTCACAAGAGGCCGGTCTCCCCACCCAAGCACAATCTTTTATACAATTTGCATAACCAACCTGTTTTGGATTCGGGACAGCACAAACCCCAAATCCGAGAAAATAAACGTATAGGGGGAGAAAAGGATCTAAACTCCATCCCCAGATGTTCCTCCAAGCAAGCAAGATCCCTTTCTCTCCCCGGGGGAGACCCCACTGAATCTGAGCTATGTCAAACCGGGCTCCTCTTGCCTTTCGACCCCAATACAACAAAAAACAGGCAAAGGCCAAAGAGGAAAAAGAAAAATACAAAACACGTACAAGAAACAAAACGCTGCCATGGGTAGGAGGGACAAGGGAGTTGGTGGGGCAGGATGGGAGTGAAATCCTACGGGATTCCATGTCAGAAAACCTCTCATGGGGAGGAGAGGCCAGCTGAGCACCTTCTAAGATCTGGGATGGCCCCAGCATCTATAATCCAGACGTAAAGAGTGGGCCACCAGACGTCAGAGTGGGTCTGAAGCCCCTGGGACTGGCACATGGGCAGCTGCCACCCACCACCAAGGTGGCACGGCCTCGGTTGGACCCCTTGGCTCAAGTCCAACAAGTATTTAAATAAATGGGTAAGGAGGGAGAGAAGGGGACTTTTCCCCAGGAAAAGCTGGAATCTGGGAAGAGGAAAAAGCCACGTCCAGGAACTAGGCCCCCCTGCGGGGGTGGAAGCCTCTTCAGACGGACCATCCCTAGGAGGGCCAAGTGTGGCTGATCTCCCAGCAGCTGGGGGCAGACGGGGAGCAGGAAGGAGGAGGAGGCGGTGAGGAGACAAGAGCGGAAGGGTGAGCCAAGTGGTCAAGTCCGGCTTCCCGGCCCCCTCAGAAGTCCTTCAGGCGGTTGTACATCTCGCGCTTGCTCCGTTCTCCTGACCAGGTGCGGCTCTTCAGGCGAAACCTCTTGAAGTCTTCCTTGAAGTCTGCGTGATTCATGGGCCGGTAATCCTGGGGCTCACAGAATGTCTGCGAGGGGGGATGAAGGAGGCAGTCAGCACCCCAGAAACCCGCGCCTCCTCTGCCCCTAAGCTTGCCTTTCATTCATTCTGCTCTACCTGTGTCTTCCCCTCCCGCCTTCAGATGGGAGCAAGCTCTCTGGGGCACAGAACGTCTTCACACTTCGTGATCGGCAAACACTAAGTGCTTAACAAATGTCTCTCCCTCCTCGGCGTTAAGACTAGATCTGCCCTTGGACAGCTAAGCCAACTAATTATATTCCGGGTTATTTTGAAGGAGAGGCTTGGGAGGCTAGTAACTGGACGCCAGTCCTCCTCTCCAGCTTGCCTGTTTCCCTACTGGCCACCAGCCCAACAGAGCATCATGGACCTGGATCAAAAGCATCAGGGGAGGTCCCGCCAGTGGCCCTTACCGGGTATTGTGGGAAGAAGTCCTTGTAACCTCCTTTGAGGATGTACATTTCAGGGTAGTACAGATTTGGGTAGTCATTGGCGGCCCTGTCTCTCTCCCGGATGAAGCGGCACCTGGGAAGACAAGTCAGGGGAGAAAGAGAGCCTTGAATGCCAGTCAAAAGTTGATCCTGGCCAACATCTGCAGCACCATGATGTTACAGAGGTTAGCACAGCAATCTCAGGTTGAATCCAGTCTATGGCGCTATGGAAAGCATCAGCAGGGCATACAGAGTGCCTTGGGGGGCAGCACAGAATACAGCCCATTGAACGCTCGCCTTGGCAGTCAGGAAGACGAGGGCTTGAATCTTTCATCGGACTAGCTGAAAGACACTGGCCAAGTCACTTACTGAAAAATGAAGGGGGCTGGGTCTCCAGGGTCTCTTGGGCCCCTTTCAAACTCTTAATCTATGACTGGCGCTTAATAAATGTTTACTGGCTATTCTGTTTCCCAAAGGTGCAAGAACTCTAGGAGAAAAAGTTCAACAGAGTCGTTTGAAAAAAACAGAACAGTAACAAATGAGTAACAACCACATAAGCATTTAAAAGTTAACTGGAGGTGTGATTTCAGCCGAGCCTTTGCTCAGTTTACAGATGCTCAGAAAAGCCAAGATCGCTGGGGAGCATTCGTCAGCACTTAGCCCCGGGTCTGGAACATAGCAGGTACGCGCTGACGGATTTGTACCTTGGTAGGAACTCCTTTGGTGCATGGGTCAGACTCCAGTAGGTGAGATGCCCCCACGGGACAGAGCACAGCGGCCCTCCCCATCCACATCCCATGGTTGGGGAAGAACACCCCTTGATGGACACTTACATTCGAGGCCCTCGCTCAGAGGAGAATTCACAGTGGAAAATAAGGATGATCCTCTTGTCCTCACTGGGGAGAATGGGATTCACCAGCAGAAAATTCTCTGCATCTTGTTCCAAAGGGAGGTTGACTGCGCCCTGGAGAGAGGACAGTTCCAATGCTTAGATGAGGGGCTTGGGTCTGGGGAAGGCCTCCAGGCTAGAGAACTCCCCTCACACTGATTCAGGTCTGCTTGACTTTTCCCTTCTTCAATTCTTTGTTTCTGTCCTGGGATTGCCATGATAGGATCAGATTTACAGCCGAAAGGGATCTCAGAGGCCAACGTGCCCACTCCCCCTCACTTTACAGATGGGGAAACTGAGGACTGATTCAAACCCACATCTTCCTGACTCTGCACATACCACCATACATCCTGGGGTAGGGATGGGAAAAAGACCTGCCTTCCCTGTGCCTTCACCACACAGCCCAGGGCACCACTTGTGGCTGGCTGGGATTACACCCTTCCTTTCCCTTTCGCTCTACACACATCCTGCCTCATCCCAATCTGGCGGTCTTTTCACCTAGCTTGTGTTTTCCTTATCTCAGAGGGGGGAACTGCAGCCCCTTGTCTCAGAGTTCACGACATCAACTGGGGTCTGCAGGCCGACTTACCTCGATGTGGCCACCCTCAAATTCATAGGGATATCTGCAGTCCAGGATGACACATTTCTCGACGATATTGCTGAACTTCCCCGTTAGTACAGCCACCATCTGTAGAATGTCAAGAGGAGGAAGGTCATGTTTGAGACAGGAGGCACCCAAGGGCCCAGGACCAGTTCTTCTTGCCCCCACCCCGCACCTTGCAAAGCCCAGGCCCTGCCTTCCCCTCCTCACCGTCTCAGGTGATATGTATTTAAGGTCTTGGTGGCGCCCATCTATCGTCTGCAAGAGAAATGCCTGAAAGGACAGAAAGAGAAAGGAGGAGAGAGTGAGGCCAGATGGCTGCTAAACCGTCTCCTGTATCAATCGAGACGAGCTGGGGAAGGTCGCTCCTCATTCCCAAAGAGCTCAGCTCTCCTGAGGCTTCTCCATGCAGACACGGATGCTCACCCCCCCCCTTGTTTCCACGACCACCAGCCCCACCTTTTATCAGTGGGCTAACTATGTTTGGGGTCAATCCGGAAGGGGAGGTGGGGAAGATCCCTAGCCAGTCAACACGAGGCCAGGCTCCGGATCCAAAGATTAATTTCTGAAAGGATCAATCTTGTGGGAGGAAGGCCAATGTGTGCTCCCTGGTGCCACAGGGGCGAGGCTGGAGAGGCAGGGTGGACAGAGGAAGAAGAGGGACAGCAGACTCCAAATTACTCTGTAGTACAATGAGAAAGGGGCAGGTAGGTGGTTCGGTGGATGGAGTGCCGGGGCCCAGAGTCAGGAAGTCCTGAGTTCAAATCCAGCCTCAGACACTTACTAGCTGTATGACCCTGGCAAGTCAATTTACCCTGCTTGCCTACGTTTCCCCATCTGTAAAATGAACTGGAAAGTATCCAGTATCTTTGCCAGGAAAACTCCAAAAGGCGTCACAAAGAGTTAGACACGATTGAACAACAGTGGAAGGACTTTGGACTTGGAGTTAGGACTGCAACTTATCCTCCAGCCCCGCCACTGTGACCTAGAGTCACTTCCTCTTTCTGGGTCTCAGTTTCCTCATCTGTAAAACCAGGGGTTGGATTAGATCATCTCCGAGGGCCTTTCTGGCTCTAGCCCAGCACCTAACATAGCAAGGCCAGGTCCACAGCAGGATGCATAATAAGTGTTTGCCGACTGATCCTATAACCAACCAGGCCTTATGGATTTCCATCCCAACTCCAAGTTGTAGGCTCAGTTTCCCAAGGAGTCCCAACTACTAGTGACGTCCCCGCAAGGAGGAGGCCCTCCAATCCACACCCTTAGAAGCCACCTTTTTTCCAGCTGGTACCTTAGAGTAATCCCCAATCAGCTCTCTGGGATCATTGTCCAAGATGGTCTCAATTTCATCATGACATAAAGACCTGGAACGGAGGAGTCGCGGTTTCTGTGGAGCAAAGGGAAGATCATGGTTGAGGCCACAAACATCTGCTTCCTTCCTGTTGGGCACCCCAGGGGGGAAGGTTAGTGCCGGTCACCCCCAGGCCACTGTGCTTTGCTGATGTGGGCAGACCTCGCTTTCAGCAGCAAAAAAAAAAAAACAAACAACTTCCACTCCTGGAAGTGTGGGTGGTGGTCACTGTGGGGCAGGGGGGAGAAAAAAAATCAAATCCGAGGGCAGGAGAACCAGCTGCTTAGAAAAACAAAACAAAAAGTCTCGTAGAATACAAGATCAGCAAAACCAAATGAATCCTATCATCCCATGGTCCCAAACACTAACCAAGTCTGCCTCAGATCTATGATCTGTAAAATGAGCATGCCCGGTTAAACCCCAAAAGCCGTCTTCTTCATTCTATACTCTCCCGTGTCGGCAGGGAGTGACGAACCCAGCGCCATCCCCGGCCCACAGGGTCTCCTCATCAGATATAGTCTTCTGCCTTGGTCTGCACCCCCAGTGCCGGGCACACAGCCTGCACCCCCAGTGCCAGGCACACAGCCAGCGCTTAATTCATGCTGCCTGACTGATCTCCTCCTAGCCTGGGCAGCCACTCACCGGTTCTTCTTCCTTTTCCTCCAGGGCAGTGGTTGGGATGGTCACACTCTTCCTGCGCTTACTCTTGACTGGCGTGTCCTTGTCCCGGGGCCGCTCCAGCCTCTTTAGTACTGGCCGAATAGAGCTGCTGGGCATGGAGGGAGAGCGGAAGAGCCTGCGGCATTTGCTGTGCATGACTAAAGACTTGAGTGGGCATGGAGAGGAGAGACACAAGACAAAGCAACAACGACCTTTAAAGAGTGAAGTGCACAGACACAGACATTCAGCCTCTCACAACAGCCCTACAGAGGGTTGCAGGTACTCCAAGTCTTACCCCCATTTCAGAGCGGGAAACTGAAGCAGAGACATTAGACCAGTGGTTCTCAACCTGGGGTCAAACGACCCTTTCACAGGGTCACAGGGGTCACCCAAGACCATTGGAAATCACATCTTTCCGATGGTATTAGGAACCGAGACACCACTGCTCTATCTGTCTCCAGGGGGGTCCACCCATATGCAGATACGCCCATATATGAGTATTAAAGGGTCACAGCATTAGGAAGGTTGAGAACCACTGCATCGGATCACTTAACAGCTAAAAATAATGGACAGCATCTATGGAGACATGCATGGGTTTGCAAAGCACTTAACATGTTTATCTCATTTCATCTCAAAAAACCCTATGAAATCGATGCCATTATGATGCCAATTTTTCAAAACGAATACATCAAAGCCAGAAAAAATGGTGAGTGACTTGACCAGAGTCACATAACTAATAATTCTCTGACGCAGGATTCAAACCCAGCTCTCTGATTCCATACCCAACACTATTCACTGAGCCACTTAGGCATCTATAGTTTTCCCTACCGTCACATAGTTTGAGACAGGATTCCTGAGCCCAGATCTAGCACTGTATTCATTATACCAAACACTTGTTTCAAGGACAAGGCAGTTCATTTCAAGTGTGTGTTAAGTAAAAGGTTAGGACAGAGTCTCTCAGAGGCTGGCCACTTCATACTGAAATAAGTGTGTTGGGGCCATAGACTAACCACCCCTTTCTCCCACCCCCAAAGCGTATGTGTTGTTGGTCATAAGGGGGAAGACAATGAAGTGTAGCCTATGATGGCTCTTAGGGGAGTTGGGTGGCAGACTAGATTTGGAGTCAGGAAGCCTGGTTTCAAATTCTGCTTCAGATATCCCCTCCTTACTGATGAAAACCACACCTGTTCACTCTCCTCCTCCTCTTTCTTGACCAAGGGAGCACTGATGAGGCTTTCCATTCCTGGGGGGACCTCCTCCTCATTCTGCAAGAAATTTAAAAAGAAAAGAAAAGGTTTTTATAGGTCAAGGACAGAATGAAATGAAAGAAATGAGGAGGAAAAAAACCCCAAACTCAGCTAATCTTGATGATCAGCCAATAATCCTGAGACAAAGTGCCCCCCTCATCCACACCTTCAAAATCTTTGACACTGACACCGCTAAACACCAAGTGCAGCCATGGACTGATTGGTCTGACGAGGGGATGGGGAGATTCCTGGATTTGAACAACTTCTCCAAGAAGGCCGTGTGTGTGCGCGCGCGCGTGTGTGTGCGTGTGAGTGTGTGTCTCAGGAGGGAGGAGACACCACCCGGACAAAAGGATGAAAGGTCAAGGCCACGAAGTGCATGGTCATCCTCGTCTGCTTTTCCTATTCCTTTCTCTCTACTCGGGTCTTCCGGGAGGTAACTCCTTGATGACTACCTTACCTGCTCTTCCTGGACCCTGTGGAAGTGGCATTCTTCCTCCTCTGCCCCCAGTTCTGCTTCAGGCATTGGCACAAGCTCATAGTCTTCTTTCCCAGGCTTGGAGCCTGCCTCCCCCTGGGGTTCCCTGGCAGGAGGGGGTAGGAGGCTTGGCCCTGTAGGGCCTTTTACCTTCAGGTCATCTTCTAGGACATCCATAAAGCCATCATCTCCATCGTCACTAGCATCCTCTCCAGTGGTGGAGGTAGAGTTCATGGAGAAGCAGTGTAGGGGCAGGAGACGCGCGTCCTCTTCCTTCTTTCCAGGACAGAAACACTGGATAGAGGGAAAGAAAGGTCAGTGATGGTCCACGGAAACAGGGTGGTCCCAACTCAATACCAACTACCGCCATCAGAATATCTATGCCTCTAATTTTAGGATACCCCTAAACCTCTCACATACCATCAGATCTGGGGCTGAGTTTGGTCTCTGGGCAAAAGCCTCCCTCCGGCTGGCCCACTCAGCGGCAGTGGACCGGCTGTGCCCCACTGGTCTGGAGGGCATCTTGAAGACAAATCCTTCCTGCAGGAGATGTATCAGGTCAAACCACCAGCGGATGGCATTGCATTCCTGCTCCCCCTGCCCCTTCCCTGACCACGTGTCTGCCAAGCCCCCAGCTCACATTCTCCTTGTCTTCTCCAGTACTCATGTCCATCTGGATGTCACCAATGCTCTTCCGGGGCATGCTCAGGGTCTTGGAGTTGGTGATATTCCTCAAGGCTGGGCTGGATTCCAGGAGTCTCATCTGACAATACAGAAAAACAGGAAGATGGTTTAGGGACATTTCTTTTTAGTTTTCAACATTCATTTCCACAAGATTTTGAGTTATAAATTTTCTCCCCGTCCCTCCCCTACCACCCACCCAAGGTAACGAGCCTACTGAATACCCCTTCCCCCAATCTGTTCTCTCTTATATCCCCATTCCCCCCTAACTTTCTTGTAGGGCAAGATGGATTTCCACACAGGGTCATTTCTTAACCCACCTCTGCACTGATTCTGATGCCCAGGTCTCATCCACCCTCAGGATTCTAGAGGACCTGTAACCCCAGTCCCTCCTGCAGCCCCACCTGAGCCCACCCTACCCTCCCAGCTCAGGCACAGTTTCTGGATTATCTGCCTGGCCACTCCCTTTTGTTAGCCTGGCTAGGAGGTGGAGCCCTGTCTGGTCTCTGGGGGTCAGGGCTGGGGCTAAGCCTGAATGGACGGTGGGCTGTCTCTATCATTCTTCAGGACTCTGAGGCTGCCTGACCCTTCCAAGAAAAGGATTGCACAGGGCTGGAGTGAAATCCTTCTACTTCCTGTCCCCACACCCCAGGAGGCCCAGACAAGCCATGTTCTCATTCAGTAACCGCAAAAGGGGAAACTCACTGGCAAAGACTGGAAGCGTCTGATGGGAAGTCTCTCTCTGCAGGAGAAAGGGAGAGAAGGGGGTGAGCAGAGAGGCTATGATGGAAATGGAGACCCCACCCTTCCTGTGACTCCATCTGTGGAAAGATGCCTTCTCAGCCCCCTGGTCCCCAACAGACATCAACACCAGGAGGAGAGAAAGCCCCTCTACTCTACTCTAGAGAGCTGGCCTCAGAGTCCAGAAGACCACAGGCTGCGTGACCTTGGGCCAGTCATTAGTACCAGTTACAGAGTGGGTACTGAAATCTGCTTTGGTGGGAGTTTCCTCAGACTGATGAAAAACAAAACAATCCCCACCCCACATCAACCCCTAAAAGGAGACTCCTGTAAGGTGCTCCCACTAAACACACAGAGGGCCAGCAATACTCACTCTCGAACTTGGCCAGCCTCTCGGATTGCCTCCTGAAATCTGTAGAATCCAAAAGAATTCTGAATCATAAAGGATGAAGAAAAAAACAGGACAAGTTCCTGCCAGAAAGAGAGAGAAGTGGAGCCCAAGGGGCTCTGAGCTAGCAGCTGAGGATGGGTAGGAAGGGTCAACTCTGCCTAAGATTCTGCACCAACAGTCCCACTCACCGGCTGTGAATAAAGCCATTCAGGAGGGCCCAAGGTCAAGATCTGCCTGGACACCTGCTATCAGTGACCTCAGGCAGGCCCAGCCACTCTTCTCAGCCCTAAGAGGATGCCAACAGCACCCACCTCCCCGAGTTGTTGTGAGGCTCAACAGAGATAACGTGAAGCCATCAGCAAAGCTCAGGGTGCTGGAGAAATGGTACTTATTACAGCCTCCAGAAGCCTTGCTCAGACACCAGGGAGGGTGACTGCCCCACCACTGAGCTGGGCAGGGTGAGCCTGGAAGGAGGGCTGGTCACTGAGGGGCCTGTTGTCGGGCTCCACAGGGCAGCACTGGACTGACCACCAGGCAGGAAATGCTGATACTAAGGCTTAATCCTTGAGATGTCTAATGGGCTGCCCTGGACCATAGTGAGAGTGTCCCCTTCACTTTGAGAAAACGGTTAGAAGACCAATCTCAGATATGGCATAGGGGAGGGGGAGCTGGGAATGGTGGGGCTGTGTCCTCTTCTGTAGAATGGGTGACTGGATGGAGAGGCAGCTTTAGCAAAGAGGACAGAATGCTGGCCCTGAATTCCAATCCTGCCTCAGACACATTAGCTTGTGACCCCAGTCAAGTTATCTGACCTCCTTTGGACTCAATTTTCTCATCTGTAAAATCAGGACTCAGAGGTGGGTGGCCCAATGGATAGAGCACAAGCCCCAGAGTCGGGAAGACCTGAGTTCAAATCCAGCCTCAGACAGTAACTAGCTGTGTGACCCTGGGCAAGTCACTTCACCTGTTTGCCTTCATTTTCTCATCTATAAAATGAGCAGGAGAAGGAAATGGCAAACCCCTCCAGTATCTTTGTGAGGAAACCCCCAAAGGTGTCACAAAGTGTCAGACACAACTGATGTGACTTAACAAGATCAGGATAATCTGACACCTATTTCAGAGGACTGTTGTGGGGGTCATACATGATGGGAGATGAACAGAGCACCCTGCAGACTCTGCTCTCTGGAGGGGGGGCAGCAGGAAACACAAGAGGAAATCCAGGCAGAGCAAAGACAAAACATGTCCGTAAATTTTTCTTCTCATTAAAAAAAGTACTTTGCAGAACTCCAGTGCTGTGTGATATAAATTTTATGTATTTTGGAAGGAAGCGGCCTCTGTAAAGAGGGTGAATCATTGATCTTAGCCTTTCCCCCGTCTCTTGGCCCATTTCTTCTTCCTTCAGCCACCTCCTCCCAACAAAGGAGCCCCACACCTGACGGCGACTGGGCCGGCAGGGGTAGAATCCTGGGGGGCATAAGGTGAGACGGGCCTGTTCTACACTCAAGTGGCGACCAAATCCCTCGGTCTGTGCTGTGCTGGAGGGAATATTAGAGCCTGGGGAATGGCAGAAGAGAAGGAAGAATGGTGATTATCAGAGAAAAAGCCCAAAGAAGGCCCAAGGATGTTTTTAAGATTGCCCCGAATGGAGGAAAGGAAGCAGGCATCTCTGGGGCTTGGGGGCAGGGTCTCAAAGGCTGCGTCTCCAGGGCAACCAGACCAGCTTCCCCAGCCTTCCACCTGTATGCAAATCGGGACAGCTGGGTCCTGGTCACGCTAAGCCATATGGGCTTCCATAAAAAGGCATCTGGAGAGGGCTAGGCCCTGGCAGCTGCCCCGATGAATGCCCCCTTCCCTGGGGGCGGGGCGGGAAGTATGCCAGGCAACAAAGAGGGCAGGGGGAAGGTCTTCCCAGATTCCTTGGGATGGGCAGCGTCCACCCCCCCACTGTGAGTGCTCAGAAGGCCCTAGCTTCCTCCCCTAAAAAACAAAAACCAAACCTAAGGACCTTGTGTAACCCTTCACCTGATGACTGCCCCAGCCCAGCTCCTCTCCCTGAAGGACAGCTGTCTTTTCTTCTCTCCAATGGAATGCCCTCCATCCCCTGTCCCTGGGTCCCTGCCCTGCAGAATTCTGACAGATGTGCTTTTAGAGGCTCCCTGGGGGCAGGGTTCTATAGAAGGACCACCCCCTTAGCACGGCCTCTGAGGACCACCTGCCCCTGCTGGGCTATTGTGTCTGCCTCCCCCACCCCCAACACACACACACACACACACACAGACACACACAGACACACACAGACACACACAGACACACACACTCTGCTAGCTTATCTGAGAAAAGCAACTGTCAAGGCAGGTGCTGGGATGTGGGAGCCCCAGGCATCAGGCTGTGCTGTGTGTATGAGGTCACAGGCTGGGGTGGGAGGACCTTTCTCCTTTCCCCAACTACCTCCTTAGAGCAGCGAACGGATCTCCCGCCTGGGCCTATGCTCTTGGCAGCCTACCCCCCAAGTTTTTTTTAATCAAAGGGGGGAGGAAGGCGCTCCTTTTCCTTAGAAACCTTTCTTGTTACTGCCCTCTTCATTCTCCTCCCCCATGTTTCTACCCTTTCCTGATAACTAACCTGAGAACTTTTTTTGGGAGGAGGAGAAAAGAACATCAAACACTTCCTGTTGCCTGTAAAAAGGCCCCCCCTTCTCCCCACCCCATTTCCTGTTTTTAAATAAAGGCTAAGGTCAGGCCTGGCATATTCCCCCAAAGGCAGAGTCAAAGGGGGCATCAGCCACCCTAAAGCACCAACCAGGGCCCAGGGTCGTGGGGGAAGGGGAGGTAGGTCAAAGAGGAGGGGCGGGGGCCTCCCTCAAGCTCCCTCCCAAACCACCAGGGTAACAGCTGAGCTGTGCCAGCTGCCTCAACTCTTCAGATATCTGGAGGACAGACAGCCCTCATATCCTTCCCCCTTGCCATCTGCAGGCTACAGACAGACAGACTTCTTTGGTTCTCTTGTTTTCATACACGAAGGTTTCATCACTCTCCTTTCTCTTACAGAGCTTTTCTTAAAATGTAGTGCCCCCAAATCTAATATAACACTCGAGCTGGATAAGGGAGCATTCAACTTACACATGGTCTATCGCCTGGGGGTCCATGGGGCTGGGTGAATCCATGGAGAGACCTGTGTGGGACAGAAGATTAAGGCTGGATGAAGAGCTGTGTGCGTGTGCGTGTGCATGTGTGTGCCCCTCCCTCCTCTCCAGGTGACCTTGGCCAAATCACTTAACAGGTCTCTAGGATTTCTTTTCCCTGTCTGTAAAAGAAGGGAGTTGGCTGACATGGTCTTTGGGATCTCTTCCAGTTCCAGAGGAATGCTGGGTTTCCATGGGGTGGTCTGGGAGAAGGGGAGCTCATTCCAGGAGCCAAGCCATACGCTCTAGGTCCCCTGGCCTATGACATCCCATCCTCTGCAAGCCTGGGCAGTTTAAGCCAGGGGAAAAAAAATTTAAGTGGAGAAAACCCTTCCAACCAGGCCCCAATCATTAAGTGGGCATTGAACCTCTCCTCCTAATCTGTGAAATGTGGAAAATGACATCTTAAATCATAGGGCTGTTTGAAGAAAGTGCTCCAGAAAGCTGCAAGTGCTCCAGAAAAGTCAGAATTTTAGAGTCTGAAAGGGAGAATTCTGTCATTCAATTTTTGGCTTAAAAACAAACAAACAAACAAACAAACAAGGGGTGGGCTGGGAATGTGCTCTGAAGATAGTTATTCTTAAACTACTGGTTCAAAATAAAACTAGGACTGAGCCATAAAGAAAAATCCCAGTCTCCCTAAGGGGGAAAAAACAGAAGCTGCCCACATACTCTACTCTTGGGGAGAAGGCTGGTGAGATCAAGAAAGGAGCTGGGCCCTCCAACACCTTGAAAACAGTCAAAACTCAAACTTACACAAGTAGTTAACCTGTGCTAGGCATCAGGGAGTGGCACACTGGTATCATAGCTAAGACCCATATAATTCCTACCTCAATGGGGGGGTTTATAAGCTAGTTACATCCTCTCCTCTTAAAGGAAAGAAGCTTATACTTCAGAAGACAGTAGCCCCATCCAGGACGCTACACGTAGCAAGCATCAGAGCCAGGACTGGAACCTAGGTCCAAAATCTGGCACTTTCCATCCACCATAGTGTGCATGCTGCCTCCCACAGAATCTGGGTCCAGATTCCTACTCTCAATGCCCACGTGACTTCAGGAAAGTGGCTTTCTTTCCTTCTCTACCAAAGGATGGCCCAGGAAATCCAGTGATTCCACCTATGGCCCATCTTAGCCAAGGTCTCCTGACTGATGAGGCATCCACAAGACTCCCCTACCCCACCAAAATGAAAAGTTTCTCCATCCTTCCAGGGTCAGTACACTCACCGGCATCTGAAAATTCCGATGAGTCTGAGGCCTCGGAAGACAAGGATTCCCGGGATAGTGAAAGAAGTCTGTTCCGAAAGGCCAGGCTTTGCTTTTTTCTCTTTGGGGTCTCACTGTCAAACAATGGGGACATATGGTCAGAAGAGGAATCATTGCTTTCCCTCAGTCTTTGGAGCTGGTACCTCTAAAGCATAGGTTGCCTCCCCCGAACTCAGAGCTCTCAGTCCTCATAGCAGTGAAAGGGTCTTGGGTTCAAATCTTCATTCCCTTCCCTCAGGGTCAGTTCCCCCATGTAGGAAACAAGGAAGTTAGACCCTGGAATCTGGAACCCTGTGGCAGTCTGTTGAAGCCTAGAAGACCCCCTCTCAGAATGTTTCTGTAATGGATAAAACAGATTCAAAACGCCTCTGAGGGCCCCTGATTCTGGAGCTGAGGTACTCTCGTTCCTTCCTCTATCTCCAAGTCTCTTCCTCTCTCATGGTCAAGGCAATTCTATCTAGGACCTTCCTCAGTCAGAGGAGGCTGGAGCAGTAACCTTAAGATGACTTCAGGCAGAGCCAGTTCAAAATCAAGAGCCTAGTTTGAAGCCAGGAGCTATACCCTAGTCTGGTGAGATATGCTGAAAAGACAGCAGATCTGGGTTCCATCTGGGTTCCAGATCCAGCTCAGGCAGTAACTCTCTGTGCTACCTTGATCAGCTCCCACATCAAAGGAATAATACATACAAAGAATAAATCTGACTATATTATCGCTCGAGTGCCTTCCAGCTGTAACCTTCAACAGTGACCTTCAGTGGATTACAAATGAACCTTATCCAAATTGGAATGTAACTATGCAGTCAACAAGCCAACAATTCCTTCCTTCCTTCCTTCATGCCAGGGATTGGATTCACCATTCTCTCAAGGAATTCATAAAGTCACTGGTGAAGCCATTTCAACCCCCAACACTCCCTCCTGCCTCTCCCACCAAGCCTAGAGCAGGCCCAATCCAGGAATGAAGATCAGGGATGAAAGGCTTAGGGGGAGGGGGGAAAGAAAAGGTGTCTACCTTGGAGGGGCTCCCACCATCTCTGGGCTGGCGTGGGGGTGGGCTAAGGATGCTTACACCCAACGATTCAAAGTCAAACTTCCAAGGCCAACGCATCCCTTTCAGGCCACACAGTCTTTACCTCCAATCAGGCCCCTCAGAACACCTTCCTGCCAAGAACTCAATTCGATTTTTAATACCTGCCCTGGTCAGTTATCTTACACCCTCCCTCCAAAAAAACCCAATCCAGTTCCTTCCCCCTCAAGGAGCTCCCATTCTAGAGAAGCTATGGCATTGTGGATTTTTATGCCTAGTATGGAATTATTAGAAAAATACAAGTCTAGTGGAAAGCATAATGACCCAAAGTCTTAAGTCCTGGGTTCTGGCTCTGCCTGCCACTACTGAAGTGACTGACTTTGTGAAAGTCAGATCTCTCCCATATAAACCTGCCCACAGTAGGTACTTCACAGAGGCTGAGACTAAGTGACTAGATGGTCCAGGCCTCTTAGTAGTAGGTAGTGCGGTTAAAGAAAGAATCTCAAGTTCAAATGCTAGTCTCTTTTTACCTGTGTGATCTGGGGTAAAGTGCTTAACCTCTCTCGGCCCAGCTTCCTCATCTGTAACACGAGGGCAGGGTCTCTTCCAGCTCTAACTCTGGTCTAGGACCCCAAAGCCCAAGTATACGATTGCTCCTCAAGTCCACAGCCTTCTTCCCAAAAGCTCACTCCAGCTTCTCCAGCCAAAATGGCTGCATTCTAGAAGGCTCACAGCTGAACTAAGACGCTCCAGATTATTGCAGATAACTCCCCTCCCAGGTCCTCAAACGCAACTCTGAAGGCAGGAAGATAAATGCTGGCTTCCATTAGCAAGGTGATTACATCTAAGAGATAGGGAGAGGAGGAAGCCCAGGAAGGTCTGCCGGAATTCTAAAGGGGGCAGCATGGTCTCCAGACGTGGGGTTTAGAACGAACTGAATGGTGCCCTGGCGACCCTGCAGCCCAGCCTCGTGCCTTGATTTACAGATGACGAAAAATGGGGCTCAGAGAGGTGTCCATTCGAGTCCGATGGAAACTGCCTCTCTGCCAAACTCCAGAGGCTGGAGATGGGCCATGTGCCGGCGAGCAAGGTTCCCAATCCACGCGGATGCCCACTGGGCCTAGGGTGGCCTCTGCTATAATAATCTCTTTTCCTTCCTTCCCTAGGAGCGCAGGCCTGGATCCCAAAGGACTATGGAGCCGCCACAGAGCTGGCAGCAGCGGAACTAACACCCACACCTGTGCACAATGCCTCCAACTCTACAGGTCTCCCCAAAGGGGCGCGTGCACACGCAGCTTTAGGAAGCTTTATTAAACCTGCTTTAAGCTACCCTTCCTCTCCAAACCCAGGCGGGGGTCCTGGGATCTCCCCCACTTCCCGCAGCTTCTACCGGGGACACCAGCCTCTCCACTCCCACTCATCTCCAGGGCGCCAAAGTGTCCTTACCTTCCCAGCCCGGTGAGGTCGTTCATGGTTCGCGTGAGTGTGGTGACCGGGGAGGAGGAGGCCACGGGGTCCGGGGAGATGAAGAGCCCTCGGGCCGTAGGCTGCAGCAGTCCAGCCACTAGCCGAGCTGACCGCGGGGCCCCGAGCCGCTCCAGGCATCCCGGGCTGCGGTCTGACTCGGAGGGAGCATCCCAGAGAGGGGGCTGCTGCTCCATCATTGTGGCTAGGGGAGAAGGGGGAGAAGGAGGAGAAGGAAGAAGAAGGAAAGGAAAGGCAAGGAGCCGGGCCGGGCAGGCTCAACGCGGCGCAACACTGCGCAGCTCGGCCCGGCGCTGAAGGCAGTCCAGATGCGCCAGAGGTTGGGACGCCGGAGAGGCGCCTCCTCCCTCTGGAGCCAGGAGACTGTAATTGCAACAGTGTAACAGACTAGACAATGCGCCCCTGAGAGGAGGGAGGCCCGCACGGCTCTAGGGCACACGGTCCAGGGGCGCGAGGGCGCACAAATGCCCGAGCCCGCGGGGCACCGGGATACCACGGGAGCTGGAGAGAAGGGAGGAGGGACAGCAGGAGGAAGAGAAGGAGAAGGAAAGGGAGGGAAAGGAGAAGGAGGAGGAGGAGGAGGAGGAGAAGGAGAAGGAAAAAGAGAAGGGAAAGAAGGAGGAGAAGGAGGAGGAGGAGGAGGGACAGAGGAGCAGAGGGAGCAGGAGACGTCAGAACGCCGGCTCCGACGAGCGGCGCAGCCCTGTGCTCGCCCCCAACCCGGCCTCCTACTATTTATATTCGAAAAATAACAGCGGCCCCGCTGCGAGCCAGCAGCCAATGGGCGCCGGGGGCGGGGGCTGGCCTAAGGTGGAAGGCGGGGGTGTGGGGAGGGGAGAGGGGGGGTCACCCACAGGGGGAGGGCTGTGCCGGCGTGCAAACCCTGACTGTGCATCCCGGGAGGTGAGATCTGAGAGTTCTCACCCGGAGGGTGGGGCGCAGCCCTTGATTCCCTGGATGTTGTGGGCTGGTGGTGGCCTGGGATGCTGCGCCCTCGCCCCCCGTCACGTGTGCGGGTCCCTGTGACTGCCACTCGAAACTGGAGGTGTTCTCGGGGGACCTTGGCCGGCCTCCCAGTTTGCTAGGATCAGCTGGCCTCTGCGGGATTGGGGCTCCCAAGAGAGGGCGGGAGAAGCGATGGTTTTACAAACGCAGACCCCTCCTCCTCCTCTTCTTCCTCTTTCCGCTTCTCTTCCTCCTCCAGTAGTGCCCTTCTCAAAAGTGGAAATGAGGTGGGGCTGAGCATAGAGGTGCCGGATAGAGGGGTACCTAGAGCATGGAACCCCGGGGTGCACACCACTCCGGGCCAGCCTGCGATTGCTATTATGACATCATCCGTTCGAGAAGCCCCTATTCCGGTGCCCGCAGCTGTTGGATGCAACCCAAAATGGAAGTCGCCTGGAGTCGCCTTTTTTCCCTCCTTCCCCCTCCCCCCAACGACTTGGCAGCCCTTTTTACTGACTTAATAGCAACAATATTAACACTTACAAAAAATACTACAGCCCTTCACCTCCAGTCTGAGCCAGACCTAGCGCCTTTCTCCTTTATTATTTTTTTTTAAAGGAAAGCAAACAGAAACGACCTCCAGAATTTGATAGCTTGAAACTATGCATCGTCCCTAAAATGATCTGGATGTGCACAGAGGAACGATGAAATGAACGGGGGGTGGGATCTCTCCTGTTTGCATTTAAAGTGATCCAGGTTAAATCGTCGTAGCTTTGGGCTAGACAGCAAATAAAGGGGGCGTTCTGACAATTAGCACCCTGCTTGTGCTGTGGCTCTCTGGTTACTTCAGAGTAGAGGGAGTTTTTGAGGGGGGACGGTTGCTATGATTTTCGCATAAATTATTCATAATGGAGCTCCCTAGGACAAGCCGCCTTTCCCGGGAAGAGGATCATAGGGACCACAGATGTGGGGCTTAGAGATCTTGCAACCCAACTTCCTCACGTTACTGACGGGTAAACAAAGGTCCAGAGAGACTCTTATTGACATTGTGGTTTGATAATAATAACATTTATACAGCACACCAAGCAAGGGGCATCACAAATAATCTCGTCTGATTCCCGAAACCACCCTGTAAGGGAGGAGCTGTGACCTCCCCCGTTTTACAGAAGAGAAAGCTTGCTCAAGGTCACACGGCTCGCAAATCACAGGAGGCAGGATCAATCGATCGGCATCTTGGTCTCCTCCGTGTTGAGCCCTGGCTCTCCACGCTCTTAAATCTGGCTTGCCTTTGCAGAGAGACAAGCCTCGAGCTCTGTGGTGACAGAAGCACTGACATGGGGGCCCGGGTTGGTGCGGCTCCTCCCTTTAGAATCTCTCGTTTTGGCCAAGTAGATAGAACCTGGAGTCAAGACCTGAGTTCAAGTCTGACCTCAGATACTTAGTTGCTGTGTGGCCTTGGGCCAGTCACTTAACTTTCTGGGGGGCCTCAGTTTCCTCATCTGTAAAATGGGGTAATAGTGGCACTTGCCTCCTAGGGTGGTTGTGAAGATCAAACAAGAAAATAATTATAAAGCTCTTGTCATAGTAGCTGGAACACAGTAAGGACCATGTAAAAGTTAGCTTTGTTATTATCATATCGATGTTGTAATTATTCTTATTTTTGTTGTTTTCCTTTAAAACTCTACTCAGAGTGCCTTTCCTGATCTCCCCTATCTGTTATTGCCTTCCCTCCCCACCCCCCCAAAAATTCACTGTATTTATTTTTTTAAGAGGCAGTGGGGATAAGTGACTTGCCCAGGGTCACACAGCTAGTAAGTGTTTGAGGCCATATTTGAACTCAAAACCTCCTGACTCCAGGGTCAGTGCTCTGCCCACTGTACCACCTGGCTGCTCCCCATTCTGTATTTATTTTGTCTGTCCTTATACATGCATGTTGTTTCTTGAAGGCAGCTAGATGGTAGAGTTTGCCACAGCACTGGACACGGAGGGAGGAAGACCAGCCTCAGATAGTTACTAGCTGTGTGATTCTGGCTGAGTCACTTAACTTCTCTCTGACTTACTTTCCACATCTGTAAAATGGGATACTAATAGCCTCGCCTCCCAGGGCTGTGATGAGGATAAATGAAGCTATCGAAATGCTTGCTGTTGTTCATTTTTTGGTCTTGTATCCCTATCAGCTAGGATAAGCCCTGGCTTGTTTATGGGCTGATCACACTGGGGACCCATCACCCCAGTTTACAGACCATAAACTTAATCTCTCCCCACTCCGTTCCCTCCTCGACCTGGAGGTCAAGGTGATTTTCCTGAATAGCAGCCACGATTGGGGTGCCCCTCTACTCCGTCCTGCCATGGCTCTCTATTCCTCTGGGATCGGATATTCAGTCTCTTGGCATTTAAAGCTCTTCCCAGCCTGGTCCCTTCTCTCTTTCCTCATCCTTGAGCTCTGCAATTCAGCCATCCTGGCCCTGTGCCTCTGCCCTGGTCGCCCCCTCTCCCCATGCTTCTCCATTTCCAGATTTGCTCCAGACCCCACTTACATCCCCCCTTGTCCAGGAGGCGTTTTCCTGTGGTCCCCCACCCTCCAGCGTCTCCTTCCGAGATGATCTTCTATTTACTGGGTGTCTCTCTGCTGTGTGATATTCATACTACTGCATCTTAGATTACACATAATATTTATTGGGTTTATTTTTAGGCTCCTCCATTAAAAAAGCTGCACTCTTGGAGTCTCTGTATCTTCTGTACTTGTTGATTGACTAATAGGCTTTAAGGATCATGAAGCCGTTGGATCATAGCTCTGGAGGTGGGACCATGAGGTCCAAACCCTTCATTCTTACAGATGGGGAAACTGAGGCTCAGAGAGTGCAGTCAGTCAGACAGCAAGTTTTTATGAAACATTAGAGTCCCTGCTATCGAGAGATTCACATTCTAATTTAGAAGACAGCATGTAAACAACTGGATCGACAGAAGATAAATATGGGCAAATGGAAGGTAACTTCAGGAAAAGCAATGGGGGACAGCGCGGTAACAGGAAAGGCCTCCTGCAGAACATGCATTCAGGTAGCAGCAAGGAGCCTAGGTCTGAAGAGCTGGAAGGAGACTCAGAGGCCACCCCCCCTTCTCACAGAGGAGAAAACTGGGCTCTACAGAGGCCGGAGGGGAGGAGGAGGAATTCGAAATGAGGTTTTGTGACTCTAAGTTAAGGATTCTTGTGGTAGTCAGTGACACCGTGCTGCCTCCCCCAAAGAAATGAAGGTTCAGGCCATCCTCAGGGGAAACTTCTGGGTCCGGATCCATTTGTGAAGAAATGCTTGTTGACTTTCTGTGACTCCCGAAATGCCTGGCTCGGAGGGCCCAGCAGTGGTTCTCAACCTTCCTGATGCCGCCACCCTTATAATACAGTTCCTCATGTTGTGGTGACCCCCAACCATAAAATTATTTTCATTGCTACTTCATAACTGTAATTTTGCTACTTTTATGAATCATAATGTAAATATCTGATATGCAGGATGTATTTAAATTGAACATAACCCACTGGTTGAGAACCGCTGGCTAGAGGCTCCCAGAGGTGTACAGAGGCTGATTCTATCTATCTGTCTATCTATCTATCTATCTATCTATCTATCTATCTATCTATCTATCTATCATCTATCTATCCGTCTGTCTGTCTATCTGTCTGTCTGTCTATCTATGATCTCTATCTATCTATCTATCATCTCTCTGTCTGTATTATCTATCTGTCTGTCTATCTATCATCTGTTTATCTATCTATCTAGCATCTATCTATCCATCTGTCTGTCTGTCTATCATCTATCTACCTATCACCTATCTATCTATCATCTATCTATCCGTCTGTCTGTCTATCTGTCTGTCTATCCATCTGTCTATCTATCCGTCTGTCTGTCTGTCTATCCATCTGTTCTATCATCTATCTATCACCTGTCTGTCTATCTATCATCTATCCATCCGTCTATCTATCCATCTATCTGTCCGTCTGTCTATCTATCCATCTGTCTGTCTATCATCTACCTACCTATCATCTATCTATCTATCATCTATCTGTCTGTCTACCATCTATCTGTTTATCTATCTGTCCGTCCGTCCGTCCATCTGTCTATCTCTAGCTTTATGTTTATGTACAATGTAGATATTTAAGTTATTATGCATGAATTTACATTTTGTTATCGTTCAGTAGTTTTTTCGTCACATCTGACTCTTTGTGACCCCCACTTGGAGTTCTCTTGGCAAAGATACCGGAGCAGTTTGCCATTTCCTTCTCCAGATGACGAAACTGAGACAAACAGGGTGAAGTGACTTGCCCAGGGTCACACAGTAAGTGTCTGAAGCCAAATTTGAACTCAGGAAGGGAAGTCTTCCTGACTCCAGGCCCAGCGCTCTATGCACTGTATCACGTCCCTACTATACGCGGACACAGAGACTCTGTTGTATGTGTGTATGTGTGTGTGTATGTATGCATGTATGTATGTAAGTATTTTTAAAATCCACTGTGGACAGTTTTTCCTCTCCCTCTTCGTGCTTCACCTCTTAGAGGATCTTTGAGTTGGCTGTGATGCCCACTCTGACCCTTAGATGTTCTGTCATGCTTTCAAGAGGCAGCACCTAGCCTTGGAGTCAGCACACGTGTAGATCTGAATCTAGCTTTGTGGCTTCATCTCTCTGAGACTCAACTCACAGAGAGAGAACCCTGGATTTGGATTCAGGGGGCTTGGAGTGAAAAACTGGTTCTGCTGCTTCTAATTGTGTAACCTGGAGCAAAACATTTTCACTTCTCATTTGCAGAATGAAAGGTGTTGTAGACTACATGGCCTCTGGGGTCCCTTTCAGCTCGATCTTGGCTCTGTGATCTTGGCTATGAGCGACAGATGTAAAGGTTTCAGAACTTGAGAGTAGGATAATGACTTGGGCAGGTCACAGAATTAGCAGATAGGGAAGGGGTGGGGAACCTGCTGCCTCGAGGCCACCTGTGGCCCTCTAGGTCCTCAAGTAAGGCCCTTTGACTGAATCCAAACTTCACAGGGCAAATCTCCTTCATAAAATGATTTATTCCATAAAGCTTGGACTCACTCAAAAGGCTTCACCCAAGGATCTAGAAGGCCACAGGTGGCCTTGAGGCCAAAGGTTTTCCGCCCCTGGCAATAGCTTCTCTTTTGGGGGTTGTTTTAGCTAGCTTCTCCAATGCCCTCTTAAAATACCAGTGTCAAATTTTGGGAGGGGTATGTGTGGTAGTGGATAGAGATATAAACTAGGATCTCTGGCATATACCAGCTTTGTGGCCCTGGGCACACTTCTGCCTTCTTTTCCCCATTTGTGAAATGTAAGGCTCCTTCTGACTGTCAAATGACTATAAGGAAGGGCTGCAGGGACAGTGGGGAGGCTTGACACTTTAAGGAAGGAGGAATGGAAGGTCATCTCCTTAGAGGGTGAGGAAAATACTAGGGAGAGATCACAGCTGGGCTAAGTCAAAACTTTCAGCAAAAATCAGCCTTGTTCCTGCATATTTCTTCTCTCTCCTTCCCTCGTCCCACACACCCTGACCAAATTAGAGGTTAATTTGTCAAAAAAAAAGTGAACAAAGATCGTTACAAAGAAGGGGTCAGAAAGTTCTGAGCCAGAAGGGACCTTAGAAGCTACAACCCCCTCATTTGACGGGGGAGGGAACTGAGGTACGGTGAGGCAACATCCAAAAGTCACACAGCTAGTTAGTTAGCAGAGCCAAAATGTCACTTCAGGTCTTCCTTCTTGGGCTCTTCCTTGTGACATTTGTTCACATTCTCATGTGAGCTCTAAGATTTACAGAGAAGTGGTTTTATATATATGTATACACACATGAACATAGAATCTCCCTATTTCAAAGATGAGCAAATTGAGTCCCTGATACTGAAATGACTTCATAATTGGTAAATTCCTGAGATAATATTAGGGCCCAGTTTTCTCTCTGATTGTAATTTTGATTCTGACTCCTATAATAATATTCTGACTCTTATAATAATAACTTTCTTTCAAGACAAACTTGTTATAATAAGTTTGGTTCCCAGAAGAGCCTATTAAGGCAACACTTAATTGCATTTAATTAATATCTTGCCTGTTTCTCCTCCCAAGCTCACCTTTAATATAAGTGGGTAGAACTAGATGATCTTTAAGTTCCTCAGAGGCACAGAGGGAACAGATTAGAGTTAACTCTCTGGCCGTAGAGGCACAAAGACCTGAGTTCAGATCCTACCTGTGAAGCTAACTAGCTACGTAACTCTGAATTTTAATTTTTAATTAATTAAATTAAATTTATTTAATTTTCATTTCTTTAAGCATCCATTTCCTCCCTGAAGAAAAGGGACAGCTCTAATTTATGTCAGGAAGGAGGGGATGTGATTTGCCCAAGGTCCCCCAGGTGAAGTTAGCGGAGTCAGAGGCCTGTGTGGTTCTCAAATGGGCTGATGCTTAAAAAGTACTTTGCAAACCCTGAAGTCTTCTATAATAGTCAGCTGTTATGGTTATGACTGGTCTTCCTCACCTGGCAAGATAGAATCTAGATTTTGAACCTGGTGGATTTATTTGATTCCATTCCAACTAAATAGTAACTACATCATTTACTTGTAAAGGAAATTTTTAACAGGGAATTAGAGATAAATTGGGCTAGTGAGCTGCCCACAGGGGCTTTGAGACTGTGGGCTTGCAGGATTGATAATTAATCCGAGGCTTTATTATTTAAAATATTTTCCATCTCATGAGGCAGCCTGGCTTTGTGGGCAGAGAGCTGGCCTTGGAACCAGAATAACCTGAATTCAAAACTCTCTTCTGATACATCTCTGTGGTGTGATTGTGGATGAGTCACAACCTCTCAGATTTCTGGGAAGTATCCACCTGCATTGGTAGAAGGAGATACCTCATCTGAGAGTTCTTTATAATGATGAAACCACAGATCTAGGCCCTATCCCTAAGTAGGATGATCAATCTGGAGTTGGAAGGGGCCTTTATAGATCATCAATTTTAATCCCCTCCTGGAATCAATCAATAGCCATTCAGTACCTTCTAGGCAATGGGAATCTGGACACCTAAACTCATCCCTTCCCTTCAGGATGAAGTTATGGAGAAAAACAGCAAGGTCACATTGAAGTCTGGGATATCCTGATGGTCTTTAGTGTGGTTTGACGTTATTAAAAGGTTAAGACTGCAGTAAGACTTTGGACACTTTGTGTCTATATAAGCGAATGGTGTGAGGGGAGGCAGAGCACAAGGCAGGATCAGGGAAGAGCCTCATTAGATTTCAGAAAAACCTGGAAACTTACATGAACTGATGCTGAGTGAAGTGAGCAGAACCAGAAGAACACTGTACACAGTAATGGCAACATTGTGTCATGACCGACTTTGATAGAGTTACCTCTTCTCAGCAATGCAAGGATCTAGACAATTCCAGGAGACTTATGATGGAAAATGCTATCCATATCCAGAGAAAGAACTGATGGGGTCTGAATGTAGACTGAAGCAGACTATTTTCTCTCTTTTTTTTCTCTCATGGTCTTTCCCTTTTGTTCTGCTTCTTCTTTCATTACATGACTAATGTGGAAATATGGTTAATATGACTGTACGAGTATAACCTAGATCAGATTGCATGCTGTCTTAGGGAAGAGAGAGGGGAGGGAGGGAGAAAAAAAATTGAAACTCAGAATCTTGTAAAAGTGAATGTTGAAAACTATTTTACATGTAATTGGGGGAAAAAAAGGAAAGGGCCTCATATAGGAGTTGAGCTTTGATGGGATTCTAAGAGGGAGAGGTGAGGAGGGAGGACATTCCAGGCATAGGGACAGCCTGTGCAAAGGCATGGAGATGGGAGATTGACTGTCTAAGAGAATAATAATAGTGACAGTAGTAGTAGTAGTGGTAGTAATAATAATAATAGTTGGCACATATAAAGCAACTTAAACTTGACAAAGTACTTTACAATATTATCTCACTTCATCCTCACAGCCTGAGAGGTAGATGCTCTTATTATTATCCCCATTTTACAGATGAGGAGACTGAGGCACACAGAGGTTAAGTGACTTGCCCAGAGTGGCACAGCTAGTATGTGTCTAAGGTCACATTTGAACTCAGGTCTTCCTGACTTGGAGGCCTTGGTCTATCCATTGTGCCTCCTAGCTACATTATGAATGCAAACAAGAGTAGGTTACATGGGGTGGCTAGGTGGTGCAGTGAACAGAGCACTGGCCCTGGAGTCAGGAGGACCTGAGTTCAAATCCAGCCTCGGACACTTAACACAAAAACTAGCCATGTGACCTTAGGCAAGTCACTTAACCCCAATTGCCCTCCAAAAAAAAAGCAAAAAAAAAGAGTAGGTTACATGACCTGGCTGGTCACTGTCATGACCTCCAGGATTTGAAATCAGGTTCTTTGGTTCTAGACATAGTTCATTTTCCACTACTTCAAGTGCATATTGAATAGGTACAGTGTGCCCAGCACTGTGCTCGACCCCAAGGTTCTCCAGAGGCTTTTCAAACTCAGCATGTTCAAAGTAGAACTCATCATCTTTTTCCCCAAACCCAGTCATCTTTCAAACTTCCCTATTACTGTTTGTTTTAAAAAAAAAGTTTTGTTTTATCAGTCAAAATTTGCCTTCTCACCCTCCTCCCCACCATGAGTTGAGAATATAAGAAAAATAAAACTCATTACAAACATTAGAGCCAATCAACACACCTTTCCACATTGCCATTTGAAAAAAAAATTCTCGTTCTGCACTCTGAGTTCTTTATTTTTCTACCAGGTGAAATGCAAGTTTCCTCCCTCGTCCCATGGAATGCTAGTTGGTCATTAAACTGACAGGGGTCTAGCACACTAGTATTCCATCAAAATATGGGCATTAATGCATTGGATTTTTTTTCTTGCAAGGCAGTTGAGGTTAAGTGACTTGCCCAAGGTCACACAGCTAGTAAGTGTGTCAAGTGTCTGAGGTCGGATTTGAACTCAGATCCTCTTGACTCCAGGGCCAATGCTCTATTCACTGCACCACCTAGCTACCCCTATTAATGCATTGTTGATGGAGTTGTGAACTGATCCAACTATTCTGGGGAACAATTTGGAAATACACCATAGATCTATAAAACAGTGACCCAGCAATAACATTATCAGGTCTGTATCCCAAAGAGAGCAAAGCAAAAGTAAAAGGGCCTACTTGTACAAAAATATTTATAGCAGTGCTTTTTATGGTGGCAAAAAATTGGAAAATGAGGAGACGTCCATCAATTGGGGAATGACTGAACAAGTTGTGGTATATGATTGTGAGGTAGTATTGTTGTGATATAAGAAATGATGAGTAGGAATGTTTTTGGAAAAAGCCAGGAAGACTTATATGAACTGATGCAGTTCACAAAATGAAGTGAGCAGGACCCCAAGAACATGTACACAGGAACAGTAACATCAAGACAACGATCCACGACAATTTCAAAGGATTCATGATGAAAAATGCTATTCATCTGCAGAGAGAGAACTGCTGAGATCGGAGTGCAGATTGAATAATGCTTTTTTCCCACCTTCCTCACTTTGTGTGTGTTTATTTTCTTTTGCAACATGGCTGATACGGAAATATGTTTAGCATGACTTCATATGGCTTGCCTTCTCAGTGGGTGGGTGAGGAACAGGAAGGAGGGAGAGAATTTGGAACTTAACATTTTAAAAACCAAACATTATGAAATTTTCTAAAATGTAATTTGGGAAATATCTAACAAAATAAATAGAAGTTTATGTTATGGGAAAAAACCCCAATACGATTCCATGACATTTATATACCCTAACTTGTTCATCCATTCCCCAGTTTACGATACCCCCTCATATTCCCATCCTTCAACAATGTCAAAAAGTATTTTTGTACATCCTTAGAGTTTGTTTTATTTAGGACTAATTAGTCTGTTAATCTAATCTCCCTCTAATTCCCCCCTCCCTTTTTCTCCATTCCTTCCTGTTTCTCTGTTGAGTGAAATATATTTCTGCACCCAACTTTGTGTGTGTATATGCATATAGATATGTGTATGTATATATGTATATGTGTATATATACATGTATGTACATGTGTATATGTGCATGTATGTATATGTGTGTATGTATGCACGTATATATGCACGCACATATGTGTATGTATATGTGTGTATATATGTGTGTATGTATATATCTGTGTGTATGTGCGTGTATATATGTGCATGTATGTATATGTGTGTATATGTATGTGTGTATGTATGTACATATCTATGTGTGTATGTACATGTGTGTATGTGGGTGCATATATATATATATATTCTTCTTTCTTTTGATCAGTTCAGATGAATGAGGTTTAAATGTCAGCTGTTCCCTCACCCTTCCTTCTTGTTTGTATGTCTCCTTGTACATCCTGATTATTTGAGATATTTCCCTCTAAACGTCCTTTCCCTTCCCCATCAGCGTGTTCCTCTTCCCCTCTCTTTCCATTCTTTTCTTAAGCTCAAGACATAACAGAACCACTCCCAAGCCTTGTTTAACTGGACTCCCTCTATAGACACTGATGATATAACTCCCTGTATTAGGTAAGCAGTTTATTCCTGTTTAGCCCTTTATCATTGTCTATCCATGGTCACCTTTTTGTGTTTGAACTTTAAAGTTTCTACACAGCTCTGGCCTTTTCATTAGGGACGCTTGGGAGCCCTCTGTTTCCTTAAAGGTCTGTTTCCCCTGTGGCATTATACTCACCTTTGCTGCATAAGTTACTCTTGACTGCAAGTTCCTATCTTTGCCTTTCCATTTTCCAAGTTTTCTGCTCCTTTATAGTGGTGGCTGCTAGATTGTGCGTGATTCTGTCTGACCTCCTTACAACTCTTCCTTTTTCAGTAAAATATGAGGCAAAATTCTCAGTTTTGAAAGGGTAGGGAGAGTGGAAGATTTGAGGGGAGGTGAAAAAGTCTGGAAGAATTGCTGTGTTGAATGGAATAAGGAGTTAACTAGGGAGGTCTTGTCATAGAGAGGGCCCAGTGAATGCTGTGTAACATAGATTTGTAGAGGATCCTGTTGACATGGCTTCATGATTTTCTCCAGCTTCATTCAGCAGCATACATGTAGGAGAGGTGGCAGTGGATAGTGGGATTATTCCAAAATAAGGCTTGGCAGGGCGAGATAAGTGTTATGATAAGGGGGCAAGGGATGGGAGAGGCAAGAACAGTGTAGGTTAAACTGGTTTGTCAAGGGCTCAACATGGGGCAAGGAAGAGAGAGGAGCAGGAGCGACGGCCTAGGAGAGAAGGGAGGGCTTAGGGGTCACAGTGTGGATGAAGAGTGGGGTTTTAGGGTTGCAAGGCAGAGAAATCAGTGAAAGGATAATAAAGGGCAATCAGATAAGATGATTTCAGAGCTCATGAATGTGGAAGTGGGGCATTTGTCAGTGATGGCACGATCAAAATATGACCATCTTTGTGTTTGACTGAGGCGGGATGGAGGAGGAAGTCGGGGCATTGAGGAACTTGGGGAATTGGGAGATTAGAGCATTTGGGGAGTATATGGACAGACAGACAGACAGACACAGATAGATAGAATATATAATAAGTGTACCTATATATATATACACACACATATATTTTGTACGTATATAATATGGGGAGGGTGAGGCCAGGAGGGAGGCAGGTCTGTGAGAGCCAGAAGATGGAGGGAGTGGGAAAAGAAAAGACTTCAGATAAAAGCAGGTTTGTTGCTTATGGAGCAGGAATTCCAGAGAGCACAGTGGAAGGAGTGGGTAGTTGTTGGTCCGTGGAGATGGGGGTGTTGAGTGGATGGTGATAACGGATCAGGCAGTGGGAGATCCGGAATAGGGTTTGAATGATAATTGACAGGGGCTCGTAATCACTGACTCAGAGAGAGTAGGACCAGGGGAGAGTTTGTTAATTGTTAAGGGCAGGTTTTAGATACATTTTCAGTCCCGAGGGCTTCAGCCTCACAAGGGAGTCCTTCCAGGGCCTTAGGCAGTTCAAGTTGGGGAGCAAATACTTGGATCTGAAGGAGTGTGTTAATCTCCTTTCTCCAAGCATGAGACTTGGTGGAAGGGCACATCTCCTCCCTAGAAAATAAAAGTCTGCTGCTTGATTGTGTTTCTCCTTTTCTATCTGGAGGCTGGAGACCAGGAAGGTCTCCTCTATGCTGCTGCTGTTGGTGGTGGTGGTGGTAGGAGGAGGAGACCTGGTATAGCAGAATTCCACTTTGAGGCTGGAGACCAGACAAGAAGCATGTTAGACTCAGGGCCCTTTCCCCTTCCCCAATCTCCAGTTTATCAATGTGCCTCTTATATCACAGTGCCCAGAACTGAACACATGGTTCCAGATGAGGTCTTAGGAGGGCAGAACACAGTAAAACTGTCACTTGCCTATTTCTGGAAGTTACATCCCTCTTTTTTTTTCATTGACTTGTTTATTTACTTTTAGTTTACAAGATTCAGTTCCACAATCCCTTGAGTTTCAAATTTTCTCCCCACCCTTCCCTCCACCCCCCATGGCCCAGTTGCTTCCCCTTTCTGAGCCTCAGTTTACCCATCTGTAAAATGAGGGGGTCTTTTATAGTCCGGTGTACTCCTGTTCTTAATCTGTAAACCTAAGATCCTAAATCTTTCTGCCTCTGTGGATGTCAGCTTCTGTCCAAATCAGTAAAATGGGATGATAACGATGATGAGGATAAATAGAGAGCACTTATCAAGTGCTCCCGAGGTTCACACAGAGCTTAGCAGATACTATTGAACTGAACTTTGCATCAACGCTGAGAGGTAGGGGCTATATGCATGCCCATTTTACAGATGAGGAGGCTGAGGCAGACCGAGGTTCAGTGACTTGCTCAGGTTCACACAGCTTAGGCAGCAACTGACGCAGGATTCTGACTCCAGAGCCAGCCCTTTATCCACTGTCTGGATCCCCTAGCTGCCCCAGTGATCCTACCCTGGCTGCTCCACAGGAGGTAGCGAGGATCCAAGGAGATACTAGGTCTGAAGCTAAGTACAAAAGTGGAGGAGAGTTATTAATGAAATACTAGCTGACGTCTGTGTAGCATCCTAAGCCTTTCAAAGCTATATGTGTGTGTGTATGTGTGTATAGATGTATGTGTATGTATATGTATGTGTGTAAATATGTGTGTATGTATGTGTGTAAATATGTGTGTATGTATGTGTGTATGTGTGTATATGTGTGTATATGTGTGTATAAATGTGTGTATATGTATGTGTATGTATATGTGTGTGTATGTGTGTATGTGTGTATATGTATGTGTGTATAGATATATGTGTATGTGTGTATATAGATGTGTGTGCATGTGTGTGTATGTATATGTGTGTGTAGATATGTATGTATGTGTGTATGTGTGTGTATGTATGTGTGTATAGATATATGCGTGTGTGTGTGTGTGTATTTCATTTAATTCTAACAACTGTCCTGTGAGGCAGGTGCTGTCATTATCTCCATCTTGAGGATGAATCAGGCTAAGAGAGGTTACATGACTTTATCATTGCAAGACAACTAACAAACATCTGAAGCAGGATTCAAATTTGGGTCCTCCTCAGTCAGTTATTTGGTCAATTAATAGACAGTATTAAGTTCCTACTATGGGCCAGGCACTGTGCTAATTTCTGGGGCTACAAAGAGGGGCAAAGGACAGCAGGAGAGACAGCAATGCACAGAGAAGCTATGGAAATAATCAATGGAGGGATGGTGTTAGCACTAAGAGGAGACAGGAAAGACTTTTTGTAGAATGAGACTTTACGGAAGCCAGGGAGGTCAGGGGATAGAGAGGAGGGGAGAGAGCATTCCAGGCCTGTGGGGGCAGCCAGAGAAAATACCCGGAGCCAAGAGAGGGAGGATCTTGTTTGTGGAACATCCAGGAGGCTGGTGTCGTTGGATCAAACAGTAGACTGGAAAGTTAAGGAGGGAGCTAGGTAATGAAGGGCTTTGAACGCCAAGCACAGCATTTTATATTTGATCCTAGAGGTGATAATGAGCCACTGGAGTGATGAAGGGGTGACATGGTCAGATCTTTGCTTTTAGAGGAGTGGGAGACCACCCTGGAAGAGTAAGGAGAGACCAGGGGCAGACTGACCCAACAGAGGCTATTGTAACAGCATGAAGTGATGACGCCTGCACCAGGGTGGAGGCAGTATCAGAGAAAAGAAGGGGCGAAATCCAAAGTACATAAATCTATCCACCTTGCCAGCCAGCCTATTATTCCTACTGCCCATGTAGCAGATGAGGGTATGGAGGCTGGCATCTTTCCAAGTAAAGATCAATTCAGATCAATGGAACAAACTTTCAGGCCTGTGTGTGACTATGTGCTACGGCACCCTGGGGAGCACTGGGGATAAGGAGACAAGGATGGATCGATTCCTGTCATCAGAGAGCTTATACTCTACTGGGAAGAGCAAATTGAAGCCATGGCTTAAAGAATTCCCACAAAGAAAGTTTCAAAACCATCTCCTTAGTTAAGCTAAGGCTGTGGCTACTCCTGGCTTTCAAAAAAGGATCTGGAGATGGAATTCCATAGTCTTCCCTCACACTTCCCCAGGGTCTCTCAGTCAGGGGTTTTCCAGGTTTCCTCTCTCCTGTCTGGAGAGTAGAACAGATGAGGTGAGCTCCTGCTATGTGCCAGGCCCTGGACTGGGCTTGCAGAGACAATAAGTGAAAGTTCTTGGTATCCAAGGGCTTACCTTCTATTGAGAAGGCAAAATGTAATTGGAGAAATAAAGAGGGGGAAGGGAGGAACAGAGAGGAGAGAGAAACACAGAGAAAGAAGAGTGAGGGGAGATACAGAGAGAGACTGAGAGGAAAAGACAGATAAACAGAAACAAAGACAGGAGCCCAGAGACAGAGACACAGAAACTGAGAAGAAAAGAAAGAACATGATTGGGCACCTACCTTCCTCGATATCACTTCCTGCAGGAATAAAGCTCACTCCTCCTCCCAGGCTACAACAGGGAAATCTTTTTTTACTGTTGTTAGTTATGCAGTCAACAAACTGACCCCATCCTTGCCCACAAACTCCCTCCAGCTTTCTCCCTCAGCCCTTTCGAGTCAACCAGCATTACTGAGGGTCTGCTATGTGTCCGACATCATACTAAGAGCTGGAGGAACAAAGAAAGAAAAGACAAATAGAATAAAACACACAAGCAGCCCCTGCCCTCGAGGACCTTACATTCTAATGGTGGAGACAACATGTAAGTAACCAGGTAAATACTGGATATACGCAGAGAGGGACCATGTGAGGGGGAGGCATCAGCTGCAGGGAACAAAACGGCTTCCCCTAGGAGGTAGGATTTGAGCTGAGTCTTGAAGGAACAAAGAGGCAAAGGTGAAGGATGAGAGAGGGGGCTCACTAGATAGAGCTTGGACCTGTGCTCAGGAAGACCTGAGTTCAAATCTAGCTTCAGACTCGTATGAGCTGTGTGAGCCTGGGCAAGTCACTTAACCTCTGCCTGCTTTAGTTTCCTCATCTGTAAAATGGAAATAATAATAATCCCTTCTTTCCACCCAAGGTTTTAATGAGGACCAAATGATCCTCATTAATAATAATTTAATTGATTATTAATAATTACATTACAACATATAATGAATATATAATAATATTAATGACCAAACGATATTTGTAAAGTGTTTGCAAACTTTAAAACAGGATATAAATGCTAGAAATTATTATTCCAAGCTTGGGGGGGACAGCTAGTGAAATGGCAGGGAGTCAGGAGCTGGAGTGTGGTCCAGGAGGAGCTCCAAGAAGCACATTGTTCCTAGAGCTCAGAGGGCCTAGAGACGAGTGAGGGACAAGAAGACTGGCAAAGCAGGAGGGGGCCAGGTTAAGAGATCCTTCAGAGCCAAAGGACACTTGATCCTGGAGGTAACGGGGAGTCACTCGAGCTCAGTAAGGAGAGGTGAGACACAATCAGCCCTACACTTGAACAAAATCACCCTGGCAGGGATGGCTGGAATTGGTCATGGTGATGATGGATGGAGAGGGGTGGTGGAATTGCACTGGGAGACCAACAAGCAGATTGTTGGAATAGTCTCAGAGGATGGTGATGAGGGCCTGTCCCAGCTAGGTGAGTGGAAAGAAGGGGATGTTTATGAGAGAAGCTGTGAAGGTAGAAATGACAATCGAATTGGAAATGTAGGGTGAAGAATGGAGAACAACAAGGAAGCTGTAAATCTGGATGGTTGGGGAACAGTGGTGGGAAGTTGGAAGGAAGGCTTGGGGAAGAAGATGAATTCTCCTTTGGACAAGCTGAGGCCATACAATTAGAGATGCCCAAAAGGTAGTTGGTGATGTGTAACTGCAGCTCAGGAGAGAGACTAGGACTGGATATATAGATCTGGGAATCATCTACATGGAGATGATAATTGAACCTATAGGAGCTGATATCACCAAGTGAAATGGTATCGAGGGAGAAGAGAGCCCTTGAGAGTCACCCAAGGTTAGTAGTTGTGACTTATAAATGGAGGAGTAGTCCAATTAGGAAAATTAGGAGTGCACAAAGACCTCATGAGGAAAGAGTGTCCACAAAAAGAAGGTGATTAGCAATGTCAGTGGCTATTGAGAGAGCCAAAGGGGTCAGGGTTGAGAAAAAGCCATTGGATTTGGAGATGAAGGAATCCTTGGGAGCTTTGGAAAGGCCATTTTCACGAGGATGATGGAGGGGTTGGAAGACACATTTCATCATTTAAGTCGAGGCTTACTAATAGTAATCAGAATAACAGTAACCGTGGCAGCTGCAAATCCGGTTGACAGAGTGCTTTAAGCTTTCCTAATCTCTTTGCCCAGAACATCCCAAGGAGAAGTTGGCAATAAGCGTTTATGAGGCACCTGCTATGGGCCAGTCACTCTGCTGAGTGCTGGGGATACAAAGACAGGCAAATTCCAGCCCTGCCGTCAGAGAGCTTCCAAAATGGGAGCGACAACGGAATTAATTAGAAGCACCCCTGATACCTTGTGCGTAGATGAGAGGTGACCTAAGAAGGGGAAGGCACTTTGGGTGCACTCTTTGAGAAGGTGGGATGGACGGTTGTCCAGGGTAACACAGCCAGTATGTATGTGTCTGAGGGAGAACTCGAACCTGGCTCCAAGGCTTGGCCTGTTTCTGCCTCCCACAACCCTTCTACTTGTGTTATTTCTCACATCCTAATTTGGTTCTATTTACCACCTGTGGGTTTCATCTCTTCCCCCAGACTGTGAGCTCTCTCTGGGAGCAGGCACCATGTCTTTGTGCATATCCCATGTGTGTGCGCCAGCACTGAAGAGCACTGTTCAGACAGTGGGGGCCAGCCTGCAGGAGTCAGGGAGCAGGACCAGAGAGCTCCTGAGGGACAGAGAGCAAAGAGCAGTGGGAAAACTGGGACTCACAAAGGTCAGATGAGTCTCCCAGGCTCGCATGGTCCAGCTAATGAGTGTTAGAGCATTCCCCATCCCACTGCATACTGACCCAGGCTGCTCTGGGAACGCTTCATTCTTCCAGAAAGAATGGAATGTGGAAGGAGGGGCAGCCGCTTCTTCTCCTTAGTCCTGTGTCCTTTTTCCAGGCCAAGGGAGACTGAAAGTAGGCAAAGCCCCTCCTCCAGACCCCCAATATCACACACACTCATACTCACTCACACACATGCACACATACTCACATACACACGCACACACACTCACACACATACACTCACACACATTCACACGCACATGGACACACACTCATACACACACACACCCAACCATAGCAGATAGCCAAGGAGTGAGAGGTCTTTGCCCATCTGCTTTCAGTTACTTGCTAGGATGCGTGGGTGTGGGACTTGTGATAAAAACAGGTGCTTTCTAGTAAGAGATAGAGAGGCTCCATACTGATCAGTCACCCTACCCTTTCCCACCCTCCCTTCAAAACAAGAGGCAGTGAGGTCAGGGTGGAGGGGACTCTGAGAAATGAGTATGAATAATAGTGTAGAACATAGCCTGGGGTAGAGGTTTAAGAATCTAGGGGGTGGGTTTAGGGGTCAGTCTGTGAACAGGAAGCTCCTGCGGGCAGGGCCCATTTCATTTTTCTGCTTTGCCACCCTGCCTCCCCAGCATGAAAGGCAGTGGGGTACGATGGCTAGAGAGCAAGCCTTGAAACAGGAAGGCCTGGGTTCAAGTCCGACGAGGACACCTCCTAGGTGTCTAGGGTTCTAGGCTACCTTCTAGGCTACCTACCCACTGAGACTGTTAGTTGCAAAGAAAGTGGCAATCTGCATTGGTGGAGGGAGTTTCCTCATCTGGGAATTCCCTATATCAATGGAGTCACAAGTCTAGTCTTTAGCCTTTAAAACCACTATTTTTAAAAAAATTATTTTCAACATTCACTGTTTTAAGATTTTGAGTTCCAAATTTTTCTCCTTCCCTCCCTTCCTCCCTCCTCAAGACATTGAGCAATCTGATATAAATTACACATGTACAAACATGTTAAACATATTTTTACATTAGTCATATTGTGAAAGAAGAATCAGAACAAAAGGGGAAAACCATGAGAAAGAAAAAAAAAATGAAAATAGCATGCTTCGATCTGCCTCCTGACTCCATAGTTCTTTCTCTGGGTGTGGACAGCATTTTCCATCACTAGTCTTTTGAAATTGTCTTGGATCCTTGCATTGCTGAGAAGAGTCAAATCTATGAAAGTCAGTCATTGCACAATGTTGCTTTCGCTGTGTACAATGTTATGCTGGTTCTGCTCACTTCACTCAGCATCAGTTCATGTAAGTCTTTCCAGGTTTTTCTTAAAACCATCCCGTTCATCATTTCTTATAGTATAATAGTATCCTATTACATTCATATATTATAATTTCTTCAATCATTCCCTAATTGATGGGCATCCCCTCAATTTTCAATTCTTTGAGACCATAAGAAGAGCTACTATAAATATTTTTTGTATATGTGGCTCATTTTCCTTGGTTTATGATCTCTTTTGGGTACAGACCTAGTAGTGGTATTGTTAGGTCAAAGGGTATGCACAGTTTTATAGTCCTTTGAACATAGTTCCAAATTGCTCTCCAGAATTGTGAAATCAGTTCACAGCTCCACCAAAAATGCATTAGTGTTCCAGTTTTCCCGTATCTCCAACATTTATAATTTTCCTTTTCTGTAATATTGGCCAATCTGATAGGTGTGGGGTGGTACCTCAGAGTTGTTTCAATTTGCATTTCTCTAATCAATAATGGTTTAGAGCATTTTTTCATATGACTATAGATAGCTTTAATCTCTTCATCTGAAAACTGCCTGTTCGTATCCTTTGACCATTTATCAAATGAGGAATGACTTTCATTCTTATAAATTTGACTCAGTTTTTTATATATTTTAGAAATGAGATCTTTCAGAAACACTGGCTATAGACATTGTTTCCCAGCTTTCTTCTTTTCTTCTAATCTTGGTTCCATTGATTTTGTCTGTACAAAACCTTTTTAATTTAATGTAATCAAAAGTTATCCGTTGCATTTCATAATGTTCTCTACCTCTTGTTTGGCCATAAATTCTTCCCTTCTCCAAAGATCTGATAGGTAAACTGTTCCTTGCTCCCCTAATTTGCTTTAGATCCTTTGTGTCTAAATCATGTACCCATTTTGACTTTGGAATACATTGTGAGATGTTGGTGTATGCCTAGTTTCTGTATGCTGTTTTCCAGTAAAACTTACACAGTTCTTCACAGCCCCCTTGGAAGGTGGAGAGCGCAAATATTTTTATTTCTCTTTTACGCATGAAGATTGAGCTTTTGGGCAGTATTCAACTTTCCAATAGTTCCATAGAAAGTAGCAAATTCCATGCCAATGAAATCTCCTACATAATGAAATCACAGGTCAAGTCTCTCTAGAATCTAGTGAAGGGTTTGGCACATAGTAGGCATTTAATTAGTCCTGGTTGAATGACTGATTGCAGTCTCGGGTTATGCCTGGGGTTAATGAATCAGCTGTCTTTAGGCTTAGGGATCAGTCAGTGAATACACATTTATTAAACCCTTACTGTGTGCCAGGCGCCATGCTAGGGATGCAAAGAAAGGCAAAAGACAGTTCCAGCTCTCCTAATGGGGGAGACAACAGGAAAACAACTCCACAAATAAGCATCAGTTGGAGATAACCAACAAAGGAAAGACATTAGCACTAAGGGAGATCTGTAGTAGGTGGAATTTCAACTGGAATTTGAAGGAAGCCGGGGAAGCCAGGAGATGAGGGTGGAGAGTATTCCAGGCATGGAAGATAACCAGTGAAAAAACCCAGAGTCAGGAGATAGAGATGGACCTAGAGGCTGAGGAGAGATCTTTGACTAGACAACACAGAATCAAAGGCTGAAAAGAGGCTGAGGGTAGGAGAGAAGGTACCCCCCCAGGTGCTGAGGTCTGGAAAGTCCAAAGAAGAGCCAAGAGGCTATGACAAAGCTGTGCCTCCAACCTCGGTCTTCTGACTTCAAGCTGTGCCCTTAGCACAATGCCTAGCACATAGCAATAACCATTTATTGACTGGATGACTTTCTATACTACCCCTAGTAGATTTTCTTTGTCAATTGTTATGATCCAAAAAGATGGCTTTTTTGGTGGACAGCTCTCCAGTGGTCAGCCTCTCCCACTTTAACCAGATCGCTGTTGGAGGACAGCCATAGAATCCATTACTTTTCTTCTTCTTCTTCCAAATTAATGGGTCCTTCTGCTTATCCTGGGGAAAAAAAAAAAACCATCTTTGACACATCTTTGTGTTTTGGGAATATGAAGACAAAGATGAAATAGTTCTTGTCCTCAGAGAACTTCCATTCTGACTTATTGGTGGAAAAGTTAGACAAAATAAATAAGGAGTAATTAGAAATAGAGAGAATTGTATAAAAACAAGAGGAGAATCAGAAAGGGTTCCTGTAAGAGTGCTGATCTGAGTGCTGCAGGGACCTAGGGATCCAGAGAGATGGAAATCAGGGGCAGCCTGAGCAAAGGCAAGGAATGGAAAGTCTTTTGTCTGGAATAGCAAGTACTCAGTTCAGCTCAAGTGTGGAGTGTGAGAGGAGAAGTGAATGTGTAGATGGGAGGCAAAGACAGACTTGAAATACGTGACACAGAACTGCTCAGGATGTCTCCTTTCTACATTCAGGGATACACAGGTGTCACATAATTTAAAATCCAGTCAAGGCATTTGGAGTAATTCACTGCAATATCTGATCCAGCCACTGGCTATCCATGGGCTTGAGTTGTTCCCTCCTTGTGGGAAATATAAGGGGGGACTGACAGTCATTCAACATCACTACCTATTTAATGACTGTCAGTCCCCCTTATATTTCCCACAACATTTGTCCCTGATGACCATCCCCTCCTCCTGGGTGCTGTCTCCTCCCTTGGCTTCCAAAACACTTTTTGGTCCTGGTTCTCTCCCACCTCTTGACTTACTCCTTCTTCATCATCTCCTTTGCTGAATTGTCATCTGTATCTTGCTCCTTGTCTGTGAGTATAGCTCAATATTCTTTTTTTAAAATTAATGTTTCTGCATATTTTAATTAAATTAAAATTCCAGTGCCTTAATATGAAGAATTGGAGAAGCCTTTGAGTACACTTCAAGCTAAATATATAACCTCAATGCAGGGTTGCTATTAAAAAATGTCTTTTTTTCCCCTTTTTAAAAATTAGTTAATTTATTTATTTTTAGTTTTCAACATTCACTTCCATTAGTTTTAGATTTTCTTCTTCTTCCTCCCCAAGACAGCATGGAATATGATATAGGTTGTACACATACATTCCTATTAAACACATTTTCACATTATTCATGTTGCATAGAAGAATTATAATGAATGGGAGAGACCGCGAGAAAGAAAAAAAAAGCAAAAAAGAAAATAGTCTGCTTTGCTTTGCATTCCAACCCCACAGTTCTTTCTCTGGATGTGGATGGCATTTTCCATCATGAATCCTTTGGAATTGTTTTAGGTCCTTGCATTGCTGAGAAGAGCTAAATACCAAAATCAGTCCTTGCACACTGTGGCTGTTACTGTGTACAATGCTCTCTTGGTTCTGCTTACTTCACTTAGCATCAGTTCATATAAGTCTTTCCGGGTTTTTCTGAAGTCAGCCTGCTCATCATTTCTTATGGAACGATGGTATTCCATTACATTCATATGCTGCCATTTGTTCAGTCATTCTGCCATTGATGGGTATCCCCTCAGTTTCCAGTTCTTGGTCACTATAAATATTTTTGTACATGTGGGTCCTTTTCCTGTTTTTATGATCTCTTTGGAATGCAGCCCAAGAAGTGGTATTGCTGGGTCAAAGAGTATGCACATTTTTATAACCCTTTGGGCATAGTTCCGAATTGTAGAGCTCAATATTATTTCCTGGTCTTACTTCTCTTTCTGTACGTCCTTGGTAATTCTACTAGCTCTTATGCTTGCTACCTAAATGACTCTGAAATTTGTATATAAAGTCCTAATTGCTCTTGGAGCCAATGAATCAACAAATAAGCATGTGTTAAGTTCCTACTATGTGTCAGGTGCTTTGGCTAAAAAGACCAAAAAATGAAAAAAAAAATCCTACTCTCAAGAAGTTTACATTTTACCAAGGAAGACAGTTTGTACATCTAGAAGCATATACTGAAGTATATGTGTGTGTGTGTGTGTGTGTGTGTGTGTGTGTGTGTGTGTGTGTAATATATATAAACGTGTCTACAATAAATACAAGGTAGTTGGTTGAGAGCTAGCACATTAGTAATTAGGGGGCTCAGGAAAAGTCTCCTGCAAGGTTTGAACTGCCCCTTGAAGGAAGACTAAGATTATGTGAAATGGAGGTTAGGAGGGGATGCATTCTGGGTGTGAGGGACAGCCAATGCAAAGGCATGATGATGAGAGATGGAACGGTCTGTTGAGGAACAGAGTGAAGGCTAGTTTAGATGGGTTGTAGAGTATGTTGAGGGGAGTGAGAAGACTGAAAAGGGAAGAAGAGAGGAAGGAAGGAGGGGAAGGAGGGAGGGAGGAAGGAAGGAGGGAAGGAAGAGGGGAGGAGGGGAGGAGAGAAGAAGGGAAGGAGGGAAGGAAGGAAGGAGGGAGAGAAGGAAGAAGGAAGGAAGGATCATCTTCCCCTCTAAACCTACCCTTCCTCCAAACTTCTCGATTTCCGTTGACGCGGTTTTCGTAGTGATTGGGAATTCTCCTTCAACCCTGGAATCATTCTTGACCCTCCTCATGTTCAGTCACTGGCTAAGCTCCCTCACTCTCTGCATCTGCTCCCTCCTCTTTGTTATGAAGGCTGCCACCCTAGTTCTAGGTCTTTGTCACCCCTCAGCAGGATTATGGCCAAGGCTGCCTGGCTGCTTTCCCTGTTTCCTGTCTCTCTAATCCATCCTCCACATGCTCAGCTGTCAAAGCAATCTTCCCAAGATATAGATCTGACCATGTCATTTCTAGGCTCAAAATTGTTTCTAGGAGAAAACATAAAAACCTTCAATTGGATGTTTAGATTCTCCACGATCTGACTCTCCAATCGGTCAGTCAGGTGGTGCAGTGCAGAGAGTGCCAGGCCTGCAGTCAAGAACCCCTGAGTTCAAATCTAGCTTCAGATACTTACCAGCAGTGTGACCCTGGGCAAGTCATTTAATCTAGATTTCTTCAGAATGGAGAATGTTTTCATGTAAAATGGGGATAATAACAGCTCCCACCTCCTGAGGTTGTTGCAAGGATCAAGTGAAACGACATTTGCAAAGCTCTTACCACAATGCAGGCCTGGTACGCAGTAGGTGTTTAATAAATGCACATTCCCCTCCTTGCTCTTTTCACACGCTGCATTCCAGCCAAAACAGCCCACAGATGTTCCACAAATTTGGCATTCCTCATTATTCATCTGTCTTCCTCTTAAAGAGCTAGAGAGATGTGTGTGTGTGGGGGGGGGGTACACTTCTAGGGTGGGGTCTACAGGCTCTCCTATTTATCTGGAATGCACGACTCCTCGTCTTGACCTCTGAGAATGCTCATCTTTACTCAAGGCTCGGTTCTGACGTCAGCTCCTGTTAATCAGAGGATTGTAGACCTAGTGTTAGAAGGGGCCTTGACAGCCATCTGTCTTTTACAGATGTGGTAACTAAAAAGTATCTGTGGCAGGATTTGAACTCACACTTTCCCCACTTTAAGTCCTCCGTGCTACCCACAATGCCAATCTGCTCCTCAACATTCTTTTCCTCTTCAAACGACCTCGTGTTGACCAGAGATCTCTGATCAATGGGACGACCAGTCATGTTTGCAGAGGGTTGGTCATGATGCCCTCGGCCTTCTTCCTAACAGAGAGGTGATGATACAAGATACAGAACGGGCCCGATCATTCGGAACACCAACAATGTGGACATTTGTTCAGCTCGACGAAGCAGATTGATTACTGGGATTTCGTTCTTTTTAGCTGGGGGAAGGGAGAGTGGAGAGAAAACAAATGTTAATTTATTATTATAAATCATCAATTAGTGATTATTAATATTAATTTATTATGCATAATATGTTACTATAATTAATTATTATTAATATTAACATTATTTGTCTTTTCATTGGAGCGTTCTTCCCGCCTCCAGCAACACCCCCAGCCCGAGCCCAGCCTTCTTCATCCACAACCAATTGCAAGTTTCTTGAGGCCGTTTTAGGCTTTTTCCATCTTTTTTCTTCCCACACGATGCCTTGCACACATTAGTTCCCTCTTAACTGCTTGCTAAGTGAATAAATGAATAATTAAACCCACCCTCTTTTCTTTGTGGTTGCTTTTGTCCTGTTTGTCTTCTCCTATCTATGTGACTGTTGTTCCCCCCAATACAATGTAAGGTCCTTGGGGGCAGGTACAATTTCTTTTTGTCTTTGTATGCTCAGCGCCCAGTACAGAGGCTGCCACTTAGTAGGTCCTCAATTACTGTTCATCAACTTGAACTGAATTCCCTCACACCAACTGTGCCCACCCTGACCCCTGCCTCTTGGAGGGAGAGGTGTTACAGATGGCGTCACCAGCTTCATTCCAAGGAAACCTGAGATCGGGGGTCAGTGCCCTCCTCTGGTGCCACTCTCATCCATCCCTGCCTTTCTAGCTGCCGCCATGGTTCTTAGCGATTGACTGAAAGCCTTTGGGGCATGGCGGCTGTCTCTGAATTCCTGAAGAATTCTGGGCTGTCCTTGTCAACTGGGAATTGGGTGGACTGTGCCCTCTGCCCAGGGGTGTTTGATATGTGTTGTGGGAAGGGAGGGAGAAAGAAAAGGACAGGTTCAGAAGTTTCTGAGTCATCTCACGCCCAATGCCAAGAGGCCATAAAGGCAGAATCACTGTTTCCTTCCTAGCACAACATAGGCTGATGGGTCCATGTGTCTTCTCCTTCCCCAATATCTCTCTGGCTCTATTAGAGGGACCTTCCACCAACCTCTCTCGTTCTTCAATGATTTTATTTGAAAACATTAAGTTTCTGCTGTATACAGAGCAGTGTGGTTGGTACTAGAGGAGACAGAGAGCTTAGTTAGAACTCCCCACACTTACTGCCTTCTAAGTGACTAAAACCAAACACAGAGAGCCTTCATATACAATATGACATGCTGAGTGCATGAAGGAGGAACCGAGGGATGACGTGGCCAGAGCAGGGGCAGAAGAGGAGGGATGTCCGAGAGTGTGCCTGCTGCTAGTGCCGCTGCCTCCTCTCCCTCACCATGATCATGCCAGTGCATTGCTTCACTTGTGGCAACAAGTGGGAGGCCTACCTGGGGCTGCTGCAGGTGGACTGCCCTGAAGGGGATGGCCTGGACATGCTGGGCCTGAAGCGTTACTGCTGCTGACCCATGTGGACCTGATAGAGAAGCTTCTGGAACTTCTGGGTCCCTGGAGAAGTGAGGCCTCATCCCTGAAGGTCTGATCAGCCATTAGTCACATGGAAGAGCCCAAGGGAAAGAGCCCCTACCCCTGAAGGCCCCAATCAGCTATCATGGAAGAACCCCCATCCCTGAAGGCCTGCCTCAGCTCTCTGCCACAAAGCCTCCAGAGATGACGATAAACCCACTATCGGGGAAAAAAAAAGAGGAACAGAATTCTAAAACAAAGTGGGGGTGGGGGGAGGAGAGAAGGGGAGGAAGCTGTTACCAGCAAAGGGATCCATCCAGGAAGATTTCATTGTGGAGGTGGTGTTCCAAGATGGTGGTAGCAAGAGGATGTTCAGGGCACAGCTAATTTGGCTCCCAGGAAGAGTGCAGGAAGGTGGTTAATATAAAATATGTCTTTAAAGGGAGTAGGAGCCAGGTTGTGGCTGGGTAGGAATGCAAGAAGAGGTTGGGGTGGGGGTGGGGGAGGTAGGTGGAAGGGAAGAGAGGACATTTCAGGAATACATAATAGCATGGGTAAAAGCAGTGAGGGTGAGCATGGGGAATGCTTGGGGATCAGAGAGCCAATCAATCAATAAGCATTTATTAAGAGAAAACTAAAAACAGGCCCTGTCCTCAAGAGATGCAGATTTTGATGGGGGAGACACTAGCAAAAGTCCGTGGGATTCTTAACCTTGGCTTTCTAATCTTACTGGGATTTTTTGTGGTTGTATTTGAATACCATCGGTTTCCTCTGTAACCCTGTGATTTTATGCTTTTAAAAATATTATTCTGAGAAGGGTTCTCTGGGCTTCACCAGAGAGCTGGAGGAATAAGTGCCACAAAAAAGGCTAAGAAGACTTGCACTAGTATCTGGGGGCATGGATAAAGGTCCCCTATAGAAAGAAGAAGGAGAGCATTCTAGGGATGAGGGACTGAGAGGTGCAAAGGCAAGGAGGTGGGAAAATAGTGTGTTGTGTCTGGGCAACATTAAGTAGATCCACATAATTGGATTATGGAAGGTAGAGAGTATAGTATAAGAAGACTGGAATGGGTCAAGTAGGGAAGAACTTTAAATGCACAGCAATGGACTTTACAATTGACCCTACACTCTAGGAAAACCATTTTGGCAGTTTTGTGGAGAGATGATTGATATGGGAAGAGATTTGAGGCAGGGGGACCAAGTCAAAGGTTATTACAAGAGTAGAAGAAGGAATGACAAGAGCCTGAACCAGGGCAAGGCCCCCATGAATGGAAGAAGGGGGAGTGTCTGCAGGAGAAATGCTGGGAAGGCAAAGATGCCAAGATCTGGCAGCTGATTGTATGTGGAGGGTGAGTGAGTGATGAGCGGACAGAGTATGGAGGTCGGCAGCTCATGCTGGTCTGGGACATCCAGTGGAAGATGTATGATGTATGCTGGTTCGGTTGGCCTGAACTGTAGAATGCCCTAGAGCAGTGGTTCTCAACCTTCCTAATGCTGAACCCTTTATTACTCATATGTGGGCGTATCTGCATGTGGGTAGAGCCGATGATGGAAGAGCAGTGTCTCAGTTCCTGAGATCATTGGAAATATGTGTTTTCCAATGGTCTTAGGTGACCACTGTGACCTCTGTGAAAGGGTCATTTGACCCCCAAAGGGGTCATGACCCACAGGTTGAGAATCACTGCCCTAGGATGAGGTTAGAAGAGGAGGGTGGTGCCAGACTATGGAGGACTTTGAATGTCAGGAAGAGGAATCCGAATTGTACCTGGGAGGTAATAGGCAGGAGGTGGTGGAAAGCACTGACCTTGGAGTCAGGAAGACCTGAGTTCAAATTTGACCTCAGCCACTTTCTAGCAATGTGACCCCTGGACAAGTTGCTTCACCCCTGCCTGCCTCTGTTTCTTTATCTGTACAAATGGAGATAATAATAGCACCTACCCCCCAGGGTTGTTGTGAGGACTGAAGGAGATGCCATGGAAAATGTTCTACAAACCTCAAAACGCTTAACATACGCCCCCTGTAGGTACAAGGGAGTCATGGGAGACTTCTGAACAAAGGAAAGGAAGAGTATTCTGGAGTCTCCCCTGTAAAATGAGGGGATCCGACGGACTGACCTTGGAGATTGCTTCCAGCCCTGGATCCTGTGATCCTGTGACCCTCTGCCTGGATGGGCCAGAGGTGGGGGAGCCATCAACAGCCCTTAGGTAACTACGACACATATTCCAAGAGTCACATAACAAGGCCCTTCCTAGGGTGGCAGCGACGTAGGAGCCGGGAGCAGGGAGGAGACTCGTGGAAGGGCCTGGTTCCCCATGGGGCTTTGGTAGGAGAAGGTCTGGTTGTGACAGAAACAAAAGCTGGACCCCAGCTAAAGAAGGAAGACAAAGAGAAAGAAGACCATTGATGGGATCTGGGGAAGGACATTCGGGGGGACCAGAGCAGGAGATGGAGAGAGGAAGGAACCTCTTCACTTACCCCTCCCTATGCTCTGCCTTGGTGGTCTCATCATCTCCCTGTGTTTCAATGTCATCTCTGCACAGATGGCCCCTCTATCTACATATCTAACCCTGCTCGCTCTCCTGTGCTCCAGACCTTCATCACTCATGCATCTTCCATGGGATGTCCCATAGACCTCTCATATTTAACATGCACAAAGTAGAATTTATCAGCTTTCCCCTGAAAACTGGGGCAACCAGGGGGTACAATGGATAGTGTGTTGGCCTTAAAATCAGGAGGACATGAGTTCAAATCCAGCCTCAGACACTTACTGGCTGTGTGACTGTGGACAAGTCACTTTACCTTGTTTTCCTTGTTTTCCTTATATGTAAAAGGAGCTGGAAAAGGAAATGGCAAACCACTCCAGTATCTTTGCCAAGAAAACCCCAAATGGGGTCATGGAAAGTCAGATATGACTAATGACTAAACAACAATCCCTGAAACCTGCCTCTCTTCCGAATTTTCCTTTTTAAATGAACTCCTGTGGCCCCATATTACCTCCAGCATCACATATAAAATTCTCTCTTTGGCAGTTAAAGCTCTTCCCAATCTGGTCCCTTCCTACCTTTTTGGTAAGAAGTTTCGGAGTTTTTCTTATACTCCATTACACACCAGGTATGCTACCATAGAGTTACTCAGGCTACCTGCTGGTTCTCACACAGTAAACTCAATGTCCCATCTCCCTGCCTTTGCACTGGCTGTCCCTCATGCCTGGATGACTTATTTCCCTCCTCATCTCAGTTTCTCAACATCCCTGTCTTTGTTCAAAACTCAGTTCTAATGCTTCTTTCTGTAGGAGGACTTCTCGGTCCCCTACCAACTCTGTCACTTGAACCTTCCCCTCAGAGATTACATTGCGTCTACTTTCTTGGCATCTTGTGTGTACCTATTCACAATTAGAATGCAAGTTCTTGCAGTACCTCTAGTAGGAGGTTTGGATCCCAAAGAGTTCAAAGACAAGAAAAAAGGGCCTATTTGTACAAAAATAATTCCAGAGCTTTTTTTGTGATAGCAAAGATTTGGAAATCAAGGGGATGTTTATCAATTGGAGAATGATTGAGCAAGTTGTGGTGTATGATTGTGATGGAATATTATTGTGCTAGAAGAAATGATGAGCAGGTGGATTTCAGAGAAACCCAGAAAGACTTACATGAACTGATGAACTGATGCAAAGTGAGGTGAGTAGAACCAGGAGAATATTGTACACAACAATATTGTAACTGATCAACTGAATGACTTGGCTATTCTTAGCAATACAATGAACCAAGACAATTTTGAGGGACTTAATGATGAAAAATGCTATCTACCTCCAAAAAAAGAACTTCTGGACTCTCACAACACACTTTTTAAACTTTATTTTTTTCTTGGTTTTTTTGTTTTTGTTTTCTTTCACAAAATGACTAATATGGAGATAGTTTTTCATGACTGCACATGTATAACCTAGATCAAATTGCTTGCTTTCTCAATGAGGAGGGAGGGGAGAGAGGTCAAAAATTTGGAACTCAAAACTTTTTTAAAATGAATGTTAAAAATTGTTTTTACATGTAATTAGAAAAAAATAAATTTTTAAATTTAAAAAGATTATTTTCTTGGGGAAAAAAAAAAGAATGTAAGTTCTTTGAGCTCAAGGGTTGTTTTCATGGGCTTTTGCCTTTAACCCCCAGTGCTTTGCACACTGGCTGGAACTAGTAAGCACTTAATAAATGGTTGATTAATGTTTTTTCTGTTGAGTACCCCACCCTTCTTCCATTCAGTCAGGGTTGGAACCTTGGAACCATCTCTCTTATCCCTCATCTACAATTAGTGCCTAGTCTTTTTTTTTCTGGTTCCTTTTTTATTTTTATTTATTTTTGATTTTTTTTAAAATTTGATTTGTTTGTTTACTTTTAGTTTACAAGATTCAGTTCCACACTCCCTTGAGTTTCAAATTTCCCCCTTCCCCACCCCCATGGTGGCAGGCAATCAAGTACAGGATCTGAAAATATTTTCACGTTGGACATTAGTCTGGTTGTATAGAAGGGTTGTAACCAATGGAGTGAACAGTGGGAAAGAAGAAAGAAAACCAAACATGAAAAAGAACAATAGCATGTAGAGTGCTTCAGTATCCAGTTAAACTCTGTTCTTTCTAGATCTGTCTCTGAATGTAGACATCTCCTTCCATCCTGAGACTTGTAGAGTTGTCTTATAGCTGTGCGTTGCTGAGAAGAGTCCAG